>PDNB01000007.1:215422-334165 GCA_002573585.1 Helicocarpus griseus UAMH5409 | reverse complement strand
AAAAAAAAAAAAAAAAAAAAAAAAAAAAAAAAAAGAAAGAAAGAAACGAGCAAAAAAAATAAGATCCTTTTCCTTCCCTTTACGCTTGACGGAAAAGAAGTCCAGAACTTGAATGTATCCCAGGCTCTATCCCATGCTGGGCCAAGTGGCGGACCTGTCCAACTGCAGAGCCAAGCGTTTGTTTTATTTTTCAATCCCGACTAATCATCTCTGGAGGATTGGATAAAATTAATTAGATACCCTGCTGCAACCTATTTCAACAGGACGGAAAATGCAGTTCATACGGCCAAAAACTAAAAAGTATGCAATGCATGCACTGCAGGCATTCTAGCTTGCCTCAGATGCGAGCCGGCTTCGTGTGAGTCGCTGTATGGCCCTGGCCCTGTCTGATGATCCGTGGAGCCGGGACTTGGGAGAAGTCCGCTTGGCACCTTAGGTCTGGATTTACGCTGGCTGTGAAATACATCTGCGATTGTATGCGGGCCGGTTTGTTGGTCGGGGGAGGGTTATGGCGGTTTGCTTGTTGGCCATTGATTGATGTGCAGACCGAGTTTTATATTTATTTTTCACCCATCCTTCAACTTTTGACAACCCATGGGTTGTTGTGCCACTTCCTTTTTCATACTCTTTCCTCGATGCATCACATTTCTATCTGCCTATGGGATGGCTCAGTGGTTACTGAATCCTTCCTCTGCGCCGTCTGCGTCTGCTCTCTTTTTTCATACCTCTCTTTTCCAAATTGTCCAACACTTCCCCTGTAAGGAGGGGCTAATCTAGTGTGATAAGCGGAAGTCTAAATCGTCTTTTGCGGCCCGCGGTATGGAGAGGGCCGCCGACGGAAGAAGGGGGAAAGGTCCATCCATATCCCACGCATGCGATTATGTTTCCTCCGTAATCTAGCCAGGATTAGTAAAAGACTATATCGGCTCTTCGGGGAATCCAAGATCCATGTTGGCTTCTGGAGAAATTTGAATGGTCAGTCAAAACCCAGACAGTGAGTTTTGATAAATTCGGTTTCTGGTGCGGGACTCTAATTGCGCAACCAACCTTTTAAGCTTATTCATGTATGAATTGAACGGGGAAAGCCGAACAACTTACTTTCGTCTCGGACGATTATTCAGAGCAGCTCCACGGCACGGATCAGATCCGTCGTGCCTAAACTCAAGATCCGAGCTTACCATGGAACTCTCCGTTTTCTATCTATATGCCTACCACTGTGCGTGTGTGGGCTTCGATCTCCCTACGTATGCGTACATACTTAACCAGCTTAATTATCTCTACCCACCTAGGTACTACCAAAAGACAGGTACCTGCTAAGTAGGTAGGTAGGTATCTGTTTCAATATAAAGAACCCCCACACTGGGAACTTGCAACATCTATCTAGATGCCCATTTCACGGCTTATATAAAGATCAGTCTTAATTTTGACACTTTACAAGTTGCAGCAGCAAAAATGAACCACAGCGGACACTAACACCTACATTTTTAGATGATCCAAATCTCAATCTACGCTCATCACTGAAACTTCTAGAATGCTTCTCTGATCAGCAGTTCCAAGATTTGGGAACCAGTCTGTCTGGTCACTGAGGAGAATGGCTCCATGCCTCTCGTGGCCGCCAGATCAATACTCTGGATAGTTATCTGGTCAACAAAAAGTTTTCAGGAAAGTTCATATTTGAGTTCTGTGAAGCTCACTGACTCATAAGGCATGTCTATGGCAATGGTTAAATGCTAGAAGAGCAGCTAAAATTGTCTTTCAACTCAGCTCTTCCATTTTCTTCATCTCTTCATCATCCTGCCACCAATATCATTAGTACATACAACTATCGTCAGCATAAAGAGGACTGCCAGCAACATTGCAGTTTACCATCATCTTAAATCATTTTCTTTTCTAGCTTAGCATCCGCCAGTCAAAAGAACACTTTCGGCTGCCCGGCCACGACATTACAAAACCCAGGGATACATCAGCAGCCCGGCCTGTCCATCGCAAAGTCCAAAGGCACAAATATACAGTCATCCGACTATTCACTGTAAAAACAACTTCTTTACCAACGTACATTCTTCTAAATCTGCATCATGTTTTCATCCGAAGCCACAAAAGCTGAACTCCCCCCACCTCTTGACTTCTCATTCCACCCGCTCACTCCAGATGACTTTTTGGATCTAATGTCCACCTCCGAACGTGAGGACATTGATGCTAAGAAGAAGCAGCTGCAAACCTTCAGCTTCAAGGACCGCCATCCCACCACTGGCTCTCAGTTTATCAATAGGAAACTGACCAAACTCAGCGTCGAGTTGGAATATATAGGCTCGTTCAAAGATGCGCTGGTCAAGATGCGCCGGATGCGCCTTGGTGTGGAAATGGGGGTTACCAGGACCGTTCTTCATATCAAGGAACGAATGCATCTGCTAGAATCCGAATCTGTTATGCTCAAGAGGCAAAGAAAGTTTATTGCAGAGGATTTGGACGATGAGATATCCCACCACTACACATTTCATGTGGCGTACTCTTCGCTGCGGAAAAGCGGGGTTATGCGCAGAAGTATGGATATAGGGAGAGATCGGTTCGACTATCCCGCCTTCAAAGAGGAAGTGACGAGATATTACGAGGCATCGCGAGCCGGACGGAATGGCAGTACGAAGATTTGGTGCCATCTGCTGGGATGTCACCTGCCCGCGAATTGCGTCAAGGCTGTTCAGCTTGTTCCGAAGAGGATGGAATCTGAGGAGCTTGCTTATTCTTTTGGGGTTGGGGAAATGTCACCATTCAATCCTAGAAATGGTTAAGCTTGACCGGTTCCCCATCACGACAATCTGAATTTTTTTATTTTGGTGGATGATGCTAATTGTGTTGAACAGGGCTCACGATGTATACTCTTATCTGGGAAGCTTTGGTTTCTGGAAATATTATGATTGTGCCTGTCCAACCGGCTCAGGGAAAGGATATAGTTTGGAAGTGCGTTGTCTTAAACTATCCTGTTGGGGAACAGATGTTGTATGATAAGGTGGAGTGGAAGGTAATGATAAGTCATCTGTGGCTCCAAATACATAAATATTATAATAGTATCATTCACTAACCAACAATACAGGACCTTAACGGCAGAGAGTTGAAGTTCCTCGGCCGCCACCGTCCAGCTACCCGTTTCCTCTTCTTTCGCTACCTGATGACATTCCTCGACCATCGATATCGAGAAACGCGACTTAACATGCGATTGGATCAGTGGAAGGCTCCTGGATCATATATACGCCAGTCCATGCTTACTTTGCTTGAACGAAAGGTTTCAAACGGAGATCATCATGACCCGACTCATTTTTGCGAAGACACTGCTTTGGAAGGGTGGAGCGGGCGTAAGCAACCGGATGAGGAGGAGGTTCTTGCTACTTCGCTCTGGGTCCGTATTATGGAGGAGATGCAGAGGGCACGCACCAATTCGAGAGCTGTTTGGGAGTATGATTGTATTGATTTGGATAATGCCCAGGGGAGTAGTAGTACTAGTAGGAATGACGGTACCGATCATGCTGGTGACCATGCTGGCGACCACGTTGACGACCATGTTGACGATAGTAATCAATGGGAAACTTACGCAGACACGGACAGCGACAGCAGCGACGACAGCGGCTACTGCAGCAGCGACTACGAGATCTAAGACTACTACAATTGCAGCGAAAATGACAGCGATGAGAATGACAGTGACTGTGTAAAATGGTCCATCAGGGAGTACTTCTATGTGCACGCATTAGTTAGGTACCTTACTTTAGCGATAAATATATATGTCAATAATGAGACAATATCAAATGCTTTCGTCCTAGCTATTCTGCCTCTTCCATTATCTGGTCTAGCCATCAAGTCGTTCGTATAAATATGTCTCAGGGGCTTCGACAAACCAATGCAGGGCCACTATACTACTATACCCCGCACCATAACCTACCCCCCTCCATCAACATATCAACATGTCGTGCATACAAACTAGTGATATGCAAATCACCAATGCGAATAATAGATTCTAGATCGAAGCATGTCTTAAACCTCTCTGAAGCTTGAACCTTAGCTATCCCTAGTAAATCGCTGTGATAGGCCAAACGCAGGCGTCGATCTGGGAGGGATGGCATGCTTGGCTGACAGGCTGACTTACTAGTTACTGCTGACGGATGCCTGCGCAATCTGGGCCCTGGCCCTTGTCCAAGGTTGCCATCCATACCACCACCACAACTCCATCAACATCATCATCCACCACCACCACCACCTTCACAGCTCACTGTGTTTTGCCACTCTCCAAAACCCAGTCCACAGCTTCAACCTTCCACAGGCTACACAACCCAGCAGCTTGCTCTTGGACCCTCTGATGCACCTCCGCCGCTGTCACAAGACCTCCTGCCCTCCTTGAACCTGTGCGTCTTCTGCCCATCACGCACTTTTTCTCCGCGGTAGAGATGGATCGCCTGTCGTCATCAGACTGCTCAGCCTGGTTCTGAGGAGCTCACCATGTCCGACTTCCATCAAGCCCAGTCTCACTCAGGCCCTGCTCCCCCTCCCGCTTCCCACCCTTCCATCCCCCCTCCACCCGCGCCCTCACTACCCTCCCAGCGCTATGCCAATAGGGCCACCAGCGCCTTTGCGCGCTTTGCGCATCCATTCATCTATGGCTCCCGGCCGCCTAGTCCCCAGCCAAGTATACCGCAGGAGGCGCCGATTGTCACGCAGCAGCGACACCCTATAGCGCGGTAAGTCCATGTTTATCACAGGGCGCGTAACATTATTGGACGTCTTGACTTCATCTGTAATTGCGATTTCATCTCTAATGCCAGTCATTATTCTACATGTATAGACCTAGCCCTTCACAGACCATCGCGCACAACACCAAGGTTTCCATCGCGGCTCTGGACATTTCGCCCCAGCGGACACACGCGATCGTTGCCGGGCGCGGGATCCTCAGGACAATTCGCGTAGGGCCGGACCACTGCGCGGAAGAATTCGATCTCCGGTCCGCTATTCTATTGTATCACTCCAACCGTCATGTATCGGGTGGCGCGTTGTCTGCAAAACACAAGGACCAGCTTGCCGCAAAGGATGTCAAGTGGTCTCACGGAGACTATGAGCGCATTATTGCGACGGCTGCTACGAATGGACGTATAGTCATCTACGATTTGAACCGACCAGGACTGGAATTGGGCAGGCTCCAGGAACACAATCGTCAGGTTCACAGGTTAGCGTTTAATCCACATCGCGGAGCCTGGCTTTTGTCTGGCAGTCAAGATGCTACGATACGGATGTGGGATTTGCGGATGGTGTCTGGCGAAAGGGGGGCAATGAGCTTTGGGAGCAAGACTAGGTTTAATGGGCATAGTGAGGCCGTACGGGATATCAGGTGGTCACCGGTTGATGGCGTTGAGTTTGCGACGGCTACTGATAGCGGTGCTATCCACCGCTGGGACGTTAGAAAGGATAATGCCCCCTTGATGAAGATTAACGCCCACGAAAAGCCCTGCTTTTCCATCGATTGGCATCCCCATGGAAAACATGTTGTAAGTGGCAGTACGGACAAACAAGTCAAGGTGTGGGACTTCTCCTCCACAGACCGGAGGCAAAAACCGTGTTTCCTGCTCCGTACTCCGCAGTATATTCACAATGTACGCTGGCGGCCCCCTTCTTGGGCTTTGGAGAACCAAGAAATTGCGAACTGGCAGTCCACTCAGATCGTTACTAGTTATGACCATGAGGATCCGCGAATTCATATCTGGGATCTTCGAAGACCTCATATCCCTTTCAAGGAAATCGATCGCTACAATCGCCCACCCACTGACATCTTATGGCATTCTAATGATCTGTTATGGACAGTGGACAGTGATGGGACTTTTTCTCAAACGGACATTAAGTTTGAGCACCAAGTGATTCAGCGCCGAAAACCATGTTCTGTAGCATGGAGCCCAAACGGCGATATCATTGCAATGAACCACAAACGGCCGTCAACGCGAGCGCTAAACATGAGTTTGGGCCCAGCAGAATTTTTAGGTCTCAAGACAGGAAAAACAGTTAGCAGTGAAAAGGGGACAGCAAGCCTAAGTCTGACCGATGACGGTTTGGATGAATCCGCTAATTCCTCCCTGAGGAGAAAACCGAATAAGAGTTCATATTCTAGAGGCTCCAAGTCGCTAAGCGGCACTCCTCCAACTTCGGAAGATGGCCCAACGGTTGTTTCTCTTGAGAAGGCCATCGCAAATAGCGGAGTGTTCGAACCAAGTCAGATTGGAGCCACTGGTAATATATCCAGTGCCACATTTGACCCAGCAGTTTTCAAATATCTTGCTAAACACTATTCACCCCTAATGGAGAGCTCGGACAGCAAAGAGATTTCGTCAGATGTGCTGGAAAGCCTGCAAATCAGTCTCGAGGAGAATGCGGAACGTGCAGAGGACGCATCGCTGTACAGACTTGCGCAGACGTGGAGAATTATCAAGTATGCTGTTGCTCAAGAGGTGAAAGTTAGAGCGGAACGCCTCGCTTCCGCCCCCGAAGAGCAAATCGAAAGCGCGAAGCCTAAAATATCCTTGGATGATAGCGCTATTATTGACCAATCGCAGAATGTGGAAGACGTTGTTCCTGATAAACTTAAAAGTCGCCTATTCAAAGGGGTTATGGAAACAGAGGGACCCGCTCATGCGCCGGCGGATCCTGAGAGTACGTCAAACATGACGACTCCCCTCGCTCAACCGTTGCCTGATTCTCCCCTCACCGAAAGGATTAAGGAAAGCGAATCGCAGGGCTCAGATTCAGATCAAGACTTTGATAATATCCAACCCCTGCCACCGTCAGTTCTAAGCTCCAATGGTGGAGCTTTGGAAAAACATGCTACTGCAGTCGATTCATCAGACGTCGATTCCGAGCTTTCGAGCGCTAACGAGCAGTTACGGTATAAGGTACCCGGATCGCCGCGGAGCTTATCGCCAGACCGCATGTTTAGGCGAGAATTAACACTTGTAGATCTATCTACCGAGGGGCGATCTGCGCCTCGTGCCATCGCTGGAAGAGCGAATTGGCGCTTGCACGATGTTGAAAATTTCGACAACCGAGACCTTGATGAGGAAGATTTTGATCAGAAAGTAGAGGAGAAGAGGGCAGCCCTGCGGGATTATAGAAGTTTCCCAAAGAGGGTTTTGTCGTTTGATCCTCCTTCGCACGATCATGTCAAATCTCCTGCTGGCCCTGTTACCTATGCGCGCCATGATTCCGCGGAAAGCTTTCCAATGTTTTCTGCTTCCACTGATAGTTCTCAGAAGACCAAGTCCATAAGTGAATCATTTTCGCCACAGACGAAAGCTGAGGAATCTTCTCAAAAGGATTCCGGCGATTGGGCGGCTGCCACCGGGAGCTCGCTGGGTAGAGTAAATGAATTTCAAGTCGGGTCGCTTCCCAAGTCGACCTTGGGACAAGTCATTACACAATCTTCAGAAGACTCGTCGCTTGTCGGTTCGCCGTCAGAGTCCAACATGGTGGATATTGAACGTCCTTCGAGCCCTCTCCCGTTCCTTGCAGAGACTTCTATTATAAGGGATCGGGCACGTCAGCAAACCCAACATGGTCATTCCGATTCCCCAAGGAAATCTACTCTCGATCGCAGAGATCATCCCACTCTTTGCCCTCCCAGAACCTCTAGTAACGTTGGTGTCAGTCTTCCTCTTCCTCCGGCCCCAACTGATAGCCAGCCATGGAGCGCACGTAATATTATCAAAGAGGCCCTTAAACATTACTGTTCAAGCTCACCTATTGATATACAATCTGCTGCCCATCTGCTGCACAAAATGCACTTACTTTTCTCGTCTTGTGAGAAAATCATGCCTTATGAAGAGCGTGAGCTTATTTTCAAGACTTATAATGAGCAGCTTCTGAGACAGGGGATGTTCGTGGAGGCCGCCGAACTTCGACTTCTATGTGTACCTACATACCCCTCTGTTTATGATTACGCTCAGCAAGATACGTTTATCAACGTGTACTGTTTCGAGTGCAAAAAGCCGTATGAAAACCCAACACGGGATAATCAACGATGTCATCGTTGTGGTGTCCCACAACCCCCTTGTACAATATGCATGAGTCGAGATCCTCCTATGGAATGGACTTTAGACTCTTCTACTTCAGCTTCATCCTCCACCACCTCAGAAAAATCCTCTCAAGGCAGCAATGATTCCCCGGGCGGCACCATCCCCACCGATATACCCGATGACTATATACCATACCGCCCTCACGGTTCCGCGCTCTGGTCGTGGTGCCAAGGCTGCGGCCATGGAGGCCACGCAGCGTGTCAGACAGCTTGGCTGAAAGACGCCTCCATCAGCGAAGGCGGCTGTGCCACCCCGGGCTGCCTCCACGACTGTGGACCAGGCCCACGCCGCGAGCAGAACCGTGCCTTCCTCCTCGAGGAATCCAAACGGATACGAGACAGCATCTCTGCGCGCAAGTCTAGTCTGGGCTTCGCGAAGAGGGATTCCTGGACGGCTGGTGAAAGCAAGGCCGTTGAGCGGGTACGCGGGATGTTGGGCGTTACTACCACAACTACAACCTCTGCTGCTACGGGTGTGGCGACAGCAGGCCCCTCTGCAGCCACTGCTGGCGGTGGCGGCGGCGGTACGGGGCCTACCGCACTGATGTCCCCAAAGAAAGTTAGGCTTGTTACGCCGAGTGAACAGGGGGATCAGCAGAGGGATGTTAAAGGGTTGGGGATTGGGGTTGGAACTGGAACTGGAAGTGGAACTGCTCATCCGACCTACCATAGACACTCGATATCTGAGACGCCGGTTTCTGCGAAGCCGCCTTGATATATATCTTCGTTTAGAAGAATGGAGATGGACTCTGGTTTTAGTGAGATCTGTCACTACATCATTCCTATATCGTCTATAATTTTTCTGTCATCTTTTGTTTGATTGGTTTTAGCGTGACATAGCATCACGGTGAGCAAGCGATGTTTGCATTGAGGGGGAGTGAGAACAATTTATGGATAACAATATGGGGGATTTTGCCTTTTACCCCCCTTTCCCTTTTCCCCTCTCGCCTGTTCTCCTTTTCTATTTCCATATTGTCTATTGAGCCCTTGCGTTTGTCTACCATACATATGTCAATAGACATGCTTCGGATGGGCTTTATCATTTCATTCTATATCATGTATTTTTATCTTTTGTTTTCTGCTTTTTGTTTCATATGCATTGTATAGTGGTCATTGATGAAGGATATAGCTGGTAAAGGGGTTTGGTATACGATCAGTCCTATCAATATAATCTAATTTACTGAATTGCTTTAATCTATCATTTTTCATTCGTGTGAGGGGTGCGCTGAGGGAAACCCAAAAGTACAGCACGTATGTATGTATGATAGCCGGAGTAGCTGACCCAAATTCCCAAAACAAATTGCAAACAGTTAAGATTCCTACATCACAATAACGATCCGCCTTTCCAAATCAGAGAAGATTCATCCAGATCCACTCAGCCAAAGGTCCCATTCAAAAAAAAAGAACAAAAACGCAGTTTCCCGCCCCTCCACTCTACCATTCAAAACCTCCTCCTCTTCTTCGCCGGCCGCCCCGCAGCAGTGCCTGTCCCCTTATTCCTAGCCTCCAACTGCTTCCTCAACTCCAGCCGTTTTCGATTCGCCCGCTCCTCGGGAGTCTCCTCTTTCTCTTCTTGTTTAGCTTCCTCCTCCCTTTTTCCTTTCTCCGGTCCTGAAGTAGCCGTCTTCCCATCAGTAGACGTTGGCGGCGGAGCCGATTCAGACATCCCTCGTCGACCCGCTGCTTTGTTTTCATAGTCACCACCACCATCGGTGCTAGCTGAAGATGGCGAGCGCTCTTTCCGCGGCGGTGGCGCTGGTTTGTTTCGGCCGCCAATGACCCCTAGCTTGCCGCCGGGACGTTTGGGTTTGGGTTTCGGTGATGTATCGGTTTCGTTATCTTCGTCGTCGCTTGGTTTTGCTGCTTTGGCTGTATCGGGCTGTTCAGGTTCGGGTTCGGGTTCGGGTTCGGGCGCGGGCTTTTTCTTTTTCCCGCCAATTTGGCCTATTCCGCCTAGATTGCGAGATTTGGGCTGTTGCTTTTGAGACTTTGGTGGTGGGGATGATGCTGGTTCTGGGCGCTTTCGTTTACTGGTCGATGGTTGGGAGGTTGATGACGCTTCAGTATCATTTTCTGATGCTGTGGGCATGTCATCCGGGCTGACCGGTCTCTTTGTGGGCTTGGACTTTGGTTTAGATTTTGATTTTGGGGAGTCTGAGACGTCTGATGCCGTGGATTCTTCAGGTGTTTCCTGTCTTGGTGGTTTCTCTGGCTTCTCCTTCTCCTTCTTCACGCCGACGGTCCCAAGGCCTCCCTTGGATTTTGACATCGGTTCCGGTTTCTTTGCCGGAGGCTCAGATTCCGCTTCAGACTGCGTGGGTGACGGCGATGGGGAGGGCTTGGGCTTTGCTTTTTGTTTGCCGCCAATAGTCCCTAGACCTTGAGCCTTTGCCCTGTGCGTAGGGGGTGGGCGGATGTCTTCGTCTTCGTCTTCGGTGGCTTCCCCTGAGCTTGGTTGTGGTTCTGGGGATGGCTTCTTTTTGCGGCCACCTCCAATAGCCCCTACGCGTTTACCTTTGTCTTTGGCTTTAGGGGATGGAGGCGCTGGGCTCCCTTCTGTCGAGCCTTCGACCGATTCGGCCTGTCTCTTCCGAGTGGGACTGGTAGAGTCGTTAAGCTTTCGCGCCTCTGCCTGTTTACGGCTTGGACTTCTCAGTCTAGGAGGGGTTTCCATAGTCTACATTTCTGTTCAATAAGAAGGGCTTTCAATCGGGTTAGGAAGTCGAACTCACCTGAAATTCATCGTCGTCGCTTTCAGGAGAGTTGTCCTCCTCCATTGGAGACGGCGATTTCCTTTTAGCAGGCTTCTTTTCCTGGGGTTTGTTGCTCTTTGCTGCTGTCTTTGGAGCTTTGGTAACAGTACTCAGTTTTTCCCACCAGGCTTCAGGAGCGAAGTCGTCAGCTGCTAGGTCAAGCAGGGACGAAGAGCCGGAAAGTTCTTTGGCGATATGAACACCCAAGTTATAATTGGCATTTTTAGCTTCATACTCAGAGTTCCATGATTCTTCATCGAATGGTGCGACGCCTTTAATATGCTTTGATGCCTGAGAGTATACGGATTCCTTCTTAGAGAGCCGCACTCCTCCCATGCCGGGAAATACCGTACTCAAGTCGACGCCGGAAGATTCTATTTTGTCAAATAGTTTGCTGAGAGCCCAATCCTTTTGCTTGACATGGTCTATTAGAGACATGATTCGAGCCTCATGATTCGCCTCTCCTTTTAGGATCGGGAGCAGTATCTGTCTTGTTAAAGCATTTTGGGGTTGTTGAGAAAGAGTAAACGTCCACTCTAATGGATCCAAGGGAGGTGGCAGTTTCGTCAACGTGGCGAGCTTCAGGTCCTCACTTCCCGCATCTCTTGATAATGATAATGAGCAGCCTTTTGAGCCTTGTAGAGCATCTGCGATTTTCTGTAGGAGGACAAAGTACTGTTCCTCATCTTCACTCGGGTCGATGCTCGTCCCATATGCAGACGCATTATCAAGTATCTTCTTGCGGGTTAAGATTTGCGACCAAACATATGCCAGGTCTGTCACGTAAAGCTCGCAGCCCGATTTGCTTGTGGTATACTGATATAGTAGGGGAGGAGTGGTGTCATCTAGGAGTGGGAGTTTCGACCACTTAGACATCGTTTCCCCAAAATAGTATTAATGTCGTTATAAAGTAAACTTGGGTATCATTTAAAGAAAACAGCGCATTTATTTTGTTGTCAATAACAACAACGACGTCGCCATCTCCGTTGATCCAAATAGGCGGACGCGATGGTTGACTGATATAGAGCCGCTTGTGGAAGGTTTGCCGAGCTCGGCCAACATTCCCAACTTTACTTTAGCCGATCACTTCAAGGTATCAACCGAAGGTCTTCAGCTAACGTCACCGCGTGGCGTTCTTGACTATTACGACTCGACAGCCCGAAATATTTGAGATATATCAAAATGTCCTTTAGAGTTCCCGATAGAACTGGGTCCAAAAGGACCAGGTCCCGCTCCCCCTCATCCTGGCGCCGCCCTGACAAGCTCCCTCGCCAAACGGATGACGACAGTTTTGCGAAAGATCGCCCACGAGACTCTAGATACAATGGATCGGGACGGTATCCACGGAGTATGAAAGAGCAGACTCAGTTGAATCAGCTTCAAGAAGATGAGAAGATGCGAGAATGGGTGGCTCAAGAGGACGACTTCGTTTTGAAACAGGCAAAGAAGAAAGCTGAGATACGGGTGAAGGAAGGACGCGCGAAGCCAATCGACTGGCTTACGATTACCCTTCGAGTTATTGATCCGACCAGGAACCCGTTAGATGATGAAATAGCAGACTCTGAACTTGATCTGGTTGACCCGGATGGTGTTTTCGAAGGATTATCGCCGGATCAGCTGGCCGATTTGGAGGCAGACATAGACACGTTTTTGAAACTTGAAAAACACCATAAGAACAGGGATTTTTGGAGGGTTTGTCCATGTGCCTAGATTAATTTTCGAGTAGCTGAGATACTAACCTTCTTCGCAGACCATGAAAATAGTCTGTGGTGACCGCAGACGAAAGTCCCAGGCATCCGCCCCGGAAGGTCGCGCCATGAATTCCGTGGTTGATGATATCAACAGGCTCCTTAGTCCAAAGTCTTACGAGGAGTTAGAGGCGTTGGAGGTTCAGATTCGGCGGAAACTAGAGTCCAAAGACCCCATCGATACCGATTACTGGGAGCAGCTTTTGAGAAGTCTAACTGTCTGGAAAGCTCGTGCTAAGCTCAAGAAGGTTTATCAAGCTGTAATCGACGGCCGAGTCGAAGGATTACGGGAACAACAGAGGGAGGAAGCGGCAGTTATACAGAAGAAACTCTCACCACTTGCGCCACTTTCTGTGGGAGATGACAGCATGTCAGCATCCCGAGCTCTGAACAAGGAAATCCTCTCAGAACTTGATCCCGAGCCACTCCTACAGCTTCGACCCCAAGATAAGGGTCTTGAAATTTTGGACGAAGAGGCTTTCTTAAGCAAAGTGGTATGTTAACATGGTTGATCCGGTTGGATAGCGCAAATCTAATTATTTTTCACAGGCCCTTGACCGTCAAAAGATCCTCAAAATGGGATTTGTCCCCTTGAGACATCGCGCTACGGAGAAGCAGTCAGCTCTAGTCACTACACCCACGGTAGACACTACTCCGGCACAATTTACCTCCCGATTTGCAGCGATCCCAAATGAAGATTTTTCTCAGGCAACAAAGGCATTATACGAGCGAGAAGTGGCAAGGGGAGTCAGTGAGAACGAAGAAATTTTTACTGGCGAAGAATCGGTGACCACCGCTGGTAAGCCAACATGGGCAAACAAGTACCGACCCCGCAAGCCGAGATACTTCAATCGTGTCCAAATGGGCTATGAATGGAATAAGTATAACCAAACCCACTACGATTACGATAACCCTCCGCCAAAAGTTGTTCAAGGCTATAAGTTCAACATATTTTACCCTGATCTTATCGATAAAACCAAGGCGCCCACCTACAAAATCGAACGGGAAAACGGCAGAAAACGCGGCCAGTCATTTGCTCCTGCTGGGGAAGAGGATACGTGCCTGATCCGTTTCATTGCCGGTCCCCCTTACGAAGATTTGGCCTTCCGAATTGTCGACAAGGAATGGGATTACAGCGCAAAGAGGGAGAGGGGATTCAAGAGCAGTTTTGATAAGGTATGAATTCCTGAGTGCGAAAACTACTGCCTAGTGTCGTAGAAACTAAATTCTATTTTTCCAGGGTATTCTCCAACTCCATTTTCAGTTCAAAAAGGTATGCAAGCTATTTCCCCGCTTATTGTACAATAAGACGTTGAGAACTAACAATGACATTACAGATTTATTACCGCAAATGATCATTTCGTTACGGTACGATTAGGGAGACAGGACCGTGGGTATGGTATTCACGTTCCACAGATCTCCCGCTTGCTAAGTATGGGTCGTGCATGGGCCATATTATGTATACTGTTGAGTGGAATGGAGGGTCTATGGATGGATCGGTTGTCAAGCTTGGTCGATGAATGTCGAAACCTGTGCCCTTCTATGCCGGTCAGACTTTATACATGCCATTGTCTTCTATATGTCGATAAGGTTATTATTCCCATCCTGGACGTGACACGGAGCAGTCTAGGTCCCACATAACTTCTATCGGAATTTTTAATCCAATCATCTGGTGCTGCCTTCCCTAGATTCTTCAGCATCCCCGCAAGTGACTATGTTTGAGTGTTCCACACAACATAGCCTCTTAAGCTCTCGTGCGATCGTTAACGTCCAGAAGATTAAAGGAGTCACGCATCTGGATGTCCATCTTCTACCCAAGAGTCATATTTTGGGGCGATGTTTAGGCTTTTGAACGGGTAAAAGTGCGCTATGGGTTCGTTTCCCCGCGATGATACGGCTATACCAAACATTGAAATTAGGCCAATGAAACGGCCGTTCAAACATCTAGTTGCTCTGTTTGAGAGGTGTGGCGAGGAAGGAAAATCTTGTTTTTCTTTTTTGATTTGCCTGATCTCCGATTGGCTTCTTTGCCTGTTGCTTTAACGATCTGAGGCGTCTTCTCAATTTCGGAAGCCCTTCCAGATCGTCACTATCAACCAGAGGCGGCCGTACTCCATCTTACCATAAACAGTTAATGACAGGGCTGGCAGGGCAGCTCCCGCAGCTACCCGTCTGCGCCCAACCAGCGTGACCGGTTGCTGGGCTTGTTCGCTTGACACATTTCAACGCTTTACCCATTTTGCCAGTACCGTAAAACTGAATCTTGGCGATCCCTGGACATTATTGCCCTTACAGCAGATTGCTGTTCCACAAATACCTGCTCCCCAGCAAAGCATAATTGCAATAGTGAAAATGTTTCTTTTCTTATTTACCATAGCAAATTCTTTGTTTGCCTCCTGACAGCCTATTTGTACGGGTTGTCTGCAGCGAGGAGGTTGCCCTATGCGCTGGCACATGCGGTATTAAATAATCCAACTATGTATTGGGCTGCTTCAACTATCACTCCCGGAAAGGCGCTGTCATTCTTCATATGTTCGTCTCACAGACCCGGTTTCTAGAAGATAACCGTTAATACTCACTTAGTTACATCTTTCCGAAACCTATTGACCCCGCCGGCTTTCACATCATCTAAGACATGCGAATGAAAGCAACCAGTTAACCATAACCAAAAAGATTTGACAATGAAAGACGACGGTGGATACGATTTTCTTCCGCCGCGAATTATGCGGACACGATATCTCTCTTTACCACATGTGGGCGCGCCTGTTTATGGAACATCTCTAAACCAGTCTTCATCTTTCAACGATACCGTCACTCCCAGGAACGTTTTTGACCCTTCATGTTTCAACCCGAACCCAAATCCCAACGACTTCATGAATTCCGATCTTTATTTCTCGCAACAGCTTAAGTCAGAACCCCCGGTTCTGCCACCGGACTCATGGCAACTTGGCATGGACGAGGACTTTATGTCGAACTCAAGTTGCAGTAATTATGCTTCCCAAGGCGATCCCGGAAACTACAGTCTTTGGACTGAAAACGATACAACCGACTCGCTGCTTATCGGTTCTCATGCCTGTCAGAACCATGCATCTATCGGTTGCGGGGATTATACTCAGTCGGCATCATACCCCGAGCTCCCATCAACGGAAGATGCGCATGCCTCCATCTCATCCGCCCAATTCGCGGACGGTCAGCCAACGCGGTCACGGCAGAATCTCCCATTCTGCACCGGTACAGACTTGAGGACGGGGCGTCTGACTTCAAACGGCGGAAGCGCTGTATATCTACCATCGCCAGAGAATTCTACGGCATCGAGCCCAGAAGACGAGTTCAACACTATGCAGTTCAGCCCCGATCCCACTACGCCTTCCGCGGCTAATATTCTATCGGATGTCGAAAATGATGACGAGAGGTCTGACGAACCCTACGCCAAATTGATATATCGTGCCCTTAAAACCGCCCCTGAAAACAAAATGGTTTTGAAGGAGATCTACGAATGGTTCGAGAAGAATACAAATAAAGCTAAGAATTCGGACTCCAAAGGGTGGCAAAATAGTATACGGCATAACCTTTCGATGAATGCAGTAAGTGCATCTTCTACGTCCCTTTTCCGGTGGTTCTAGTAATTCTCTTTTACTGACATTGTCATAGGCATTTGAAGGAATGAAGGACATTTCCTCACCTGACGGCGGATCAAGGAAGACGGCAAATGTATGGGTTCTTACAAAAGACGCTCTCGAGCATGGAGTGCAGTCAACAACGAGGTACCGAAAGCCAGGAGCTCACAAAAAATCACCAAAATCAAAACACCCGGCCCCTCAGCGGCAACGTTCTGGAGCGAAAGGCGGCAGGGCTGCCAAGAAAGCTGCCAAAATGAGGCGTGTTCAACAAGAGCCTCAAAAAAAGGCAACGATTAACAAGAATGTTGTTTTGCGGAACTACCAACCCCGGGATGACAATATTGCGGTTCCCAATTATGACTACCGCCACCAGACGTTCCCTGATCAGACAGCCAGTCTTACGCCTGAAAGCCTGGGCCTAGAATCCGTGATCGCTACTCACTCCGATTCGGATTTGCATGAGAATAACCCATTTCCTCGATCCTTATTCCCACCGAGGAATGAAGTCGGCTTGGGCTTCGAAGACATCAGATGAGCCTTCTGGTCGGACGAATCATTCTTGTACTATCTTTGCTAGTCATTTTTCCCGCTTTCCTTACATTTATTTTTTTCTTCTCTTTTGCTTTTTTGTGCATAGATCACGGCCACGATTCGCTGACGTCGCAATGATTCCTTCGCTTTTCCCTCCTTTAGCTTTGGTTGAGATTATTATTTTTTTTTTCTTTCACAGCGGGGTGGCTGATCTGTGCAGGGCTGCTGGCCCCTTGATATGGTTCATTATTGATTTCCGCGTCGATGTTTTGCAGATCTCTTCGATTTTGCAAGCCTTCGTTTATTATACTCCAACTTAATGATCGACACGGCCCGTGTACATTACAATAGGCGGGAAGCCTTTACGAAGTTTGTTGTGCATACGCTATCTTTTGGCCTAGTGAGTGGTTGAAGTGTTATAGTTCATGCGAGCCTATATTCTGTCCCATATTTTTACCTGTGGTCCTGTGGATGGAGGTCGAATAAAACGCCTCATTTAGCTAGTGAGTAGCAATAATTTGTTTTTTAATCAAGCCCCTCTGACTTCGTGCAACATCAGCAGAAGCAATCCATGGCGACACTGGTTAATGGAGGGGTCTGGTTAGACGGGTAGCGCCGAACCTTTTAATGATACTTTTTGTTTCGCATCGTAAACCTCTCGAACGTCGCGGCATGCGAAGAGGATCATTTAGAATCGGATTATCCCAACACCGGGTTTGTCCAGGAAGTTTCCCCTCGTAGGAAATCTAAATTTCCAATAGTCCCATGCACATCATGAACCGTTGGAATGCAGGGATTGGGATCCACTTCAAAGTTCAACTGCCGTTACTGCCCAATCAATCTATCAAATAACTAGCGGCATCCACAGGTTCCTTCATTGCATACAGAATATTGAGGCTAGGTGGTGTTGTTGAAGTTGCTTCGATCACCACTCCTGGATTTGATGTATCAGAAAACATCACAGACTTAACCTGGATGCACTTGCACATACTTGCATACATACTGCACATGGACACATTGTGTACGTAAGTCCTCTTTCCCCCTCGCCCCTCCCCCGCGCAGGTGCGATGTTACTGTCAGTATATAAGATGTTTGGAGTCAGTGCATTGAGGGCCAAACGCTTCCCAAGGGAAGGGATTTGCCAACCCTTGCGTCCGGGACTCCGGCTAAGTGCCGTCAATCATCAATTATTGTCGAGACTCTTGACCATGTACGGCAACTTGTTGACATGGTTGTGGCTGGTTTATCAGAACATTTCACTTGGTGCGGGAGCAGATTCCCGGATTTGCCGCTGCCACGATACTGGCACGGGTCTGCCATCCGTCACATTGTCAGTTTGGCGCTTCCAATACAATAAACGGTGGTTAGAAAACAAAGAAGTTGGGGGGGTGAGATTTTCACTCAACAAATCGAATGTTTGGGACGGGCTGCGGATCCTACCCCGGAAAAAACTTTTAACTCAGGCAACCTACCTTGCAATTGGGTGTACCATTAACGCACCTCAAAGCTTAAATTGAGGTCTTCCCCTTTCATTCCATCAGTTGTTCCGGCCGACGATCCGGAAGTCCTCGTACCGCATGAGCATCCCGATTCGCCATGATTGTGTGTTTCCTCACGTCCGCCACAGTTGTATTGGTGATTCGGTGTTCGCAACAAAGTCTGAATAACCTATCTAACTGCATGATGTTGATAAACTATCATGAACGCAGCCACAACAACCTCGGCACCTGCAGGGTCTACTACTGGGTCCCATGCCACGGGCAGAAGCGCAAAAATCTGTTCCATCAAAGACGAGCGGGGCTACTCTGGAAGCTTGGGCGCTTTATGCTTTTGAGTCTTGGTTTACATCACTGCTAGTGCGCTCGAAAGATTTTTCTCTTCTGTCTTATTCTTACTAGTAACTACACATTCCAATCGTGGCTTCGAACTGAATAAAACGAATGGAAAAAGGTGTTCTCCTCTGATTGGTTAAATCAATGGCAAGATTTTTGCCATGGGATAAAAAGTTAGTTTAGTCTTTTGGAAAGGGAGAAGAATGTCGATTCTACCTAGTGTGATGCGAACCAGGCCCAGTACTCTGTAGTCTTCGACTTTTCGCAAATGATATGCTGAATCTCAATATGGGTAATAGAAGATAAAGGAGAGGCGAAAGGGGTTTACAGCTCAGCAATATATCTGTCTTGCATGTTAGGTTGCCCGTGCTTCGACGCATCTGAACACAGAGAAACTATCTGGGTGATGAGGAGAATTAAAATTTATTGAACTTAACGAAGCGGGTAATCTTTCAGTTTTATGAAAAGTTGACAATAGATATGGAATGGACGGGAGATTTGAGAACATACCTAAGTCTTGACCATGTAAATTCCAATCGGAATTTCAGCTTTGCAGCCAATCCTTAGCTTCAGCCATTCGTAACATTACAATAGCAGTTCAACACGCCGGAATTAGTTTTTCCAAATGTGCGGTTCAGGGCTTGACATACTGAGGATAGTGGGTTATTTTGCGCCACTATTGTACTGACGATTGCTATAGGGCAACAGTATTGTTTGCAATTCATTAGAAAAGAACCTGAACTATTGGTTTTCTGCTAAGCTTGAAGTGGCAAACTAAACCTTATGTCCGTCGAGAAGTACTAGCCACTGAGAAAGCGGAAAATTGTTATCGATCGCTTTGCATAAGCGTGAAGAACGGTCAATATACGCCATATTCTGTAGTAATGAGTCTCCCATGGTAGAGACGACTCAAACGGGCAGCGATTGACTTGAGAAGGGTGGTCTAGAACCACGAACACATAGCTGCTGCTTTTGCACGATGCACAGGACGCAAAGCCATGTCTCCACGTAATATTGAACTCAAATCCGAAAGCAGGTAGCATGATTCTGTTAGGTCAGAATTGGTTCGAGAGGCTGTATATTACAGTATCGCTGCCCTGATAGGTTGTGGATATGAATTGAGGTGTAGTGACCAGCTTGCCGCCATAGCCGCTATACCAGTTTGATCGCGTTTACACAGCAATCCTATTCGCGAGGAAGAGCGCTGTCTCCATCATTAGCCGAAAAGGTTCAGGGGCTAAAGCGTCTCCACTTTAGGTAAAGTTGACTTCGCAACAAGCGGCTGGCAACCGCAACATTGAGAACTTCGCTAGGAATAATTATATGAATACAGGGAGAAGACATTTTTCCGACGGTTTGTTAGATTGTAGCCATGCCGATTGACCGAATGCACTGTCCGTCGCACTACATCTCGTTACATTCGCAGACTTCCGTTGAGAGCATGTAATCTGTTCCACAAGAATATACATATACATTTCTTGTGTCTACGCACCAACGATTTTCCATGCATTCAATATATTATCAACAGCTTGTGGCAAGTTTACGAGAAATTTACTGTGAGATGTTTACATATTCCATTCTAGTGAACAGTTAAGTTGATTCTGGATACAGATCTACACCTTTTTCCGCATAGTGATCAAGGGGTTTGTTTTGCATTGCGCGCATTTTTGCTGGCCAACAGCAAGATCTATTGGCTATTATGTTGATGTGAACTACATCTTACAATATGATAACCGCTTGAAGAAAATCCTTGGCTCTGCAAGGTCAACCCAGAACCACCTGTTATTCACTGTGTAATGTCGACCCGCATAGATGCTTTCAAATGGCAGTATCGAATATGTCTAGGCCAATGCCACAATACCCTTGTGGACTCCAGGTTTTAACAATCGGTTTGAATTTTCTGTAGCGCTCGGCTACGATATTTTCTAACACATGCTTCTTTCCTTTTCGAACCCATCATGGTCGCCTCCCTTTTTAAATGGTTAGCCCCTGCCGTTCTAGGGTGTGGCTCTTTAGAAACGAAACCTGGATAACTATGGGCTTTCTCATGAAAAAATGATACGGAGAGCAAATTGTTGCAATGATGTCCACGGATATGTGTATTCCAGTAGTGATTACCATGCCACTTTCCACGGCTACATTCTTTTGAGCTGGGTTTTCGGGACCAAACTTTCCAATGCGGTGATGTGTGCATGCAGCTGCAAAGTTCCACTTTGGGAGAAAATTTAAGAAATACTGGCCATCTTGTCACTATAATTCGGCCATATATCTCTTCTGTCTTTTCCTAATTATAATCAAAATTGAAAGGAAAGCGGTGATTCAAATCAAGCTATTCTCACTAAAACCGCGACGTATTACGGCGTAACTTTCCTGGCCCATAACTCAGAAGACTACTAGGCAGTTTGACTTAAGGTTGATTGGGATCTACCTGTCAACAACTATAATACATAGTGCGCATTATCCCTTACAGTTATATGCTGGTTCGAATTATTCCTTACATAACCTCCAAACTTGCGCTGCCTCAAGACCAGAATGTCACTATCCCCATGCACCGAGCGAGCTAACAAGGGCTATGTTTTGATTGAGACTCTGCAGGAAGTATAGGGGATATGTCCGCTATTAATTCCAAAAACCTAAGGCCGGGGGGATTGTACTGTGGCTGGGCCGGTAATATACTAATGGCGTGTTAAGAGTGCTATTTCCACCTGTGTTCGCTCATGTTAGATATTATATTGGTGTGCGCACTGTTGAACCGCTTCCAGGACCGCCCTGCGCCCTGTTCAGCATACCCATGTCATGGCTGTTCAAAGACCTGCCCCCCTCCGCAAACCCTTGTGTGAGCCTGCGCCCCGGAATTGAAAGTCCACTGTACCCGGTAAGCAGATAACACACGGCTAGCTTCACGGATCAAATAAAATTCGATTGGGGCTGTAGTTTACCGTGAGGCTGGATGTACGACATATACGTTGTCTGTGATATCCCCAAAACCACGCCGCAGCAAAAAGCGCATAATTACACAACATTGTTCTTGTTGCCATCGTTTTCAGAGTCGTAAGAAAGCAGGGCTAATATTGCCACAAAATTTTACCTCAAAGAGCATCATATTGTCCGATGGGCGGCATTGCTTACCAGGCAATGGCCCGGTCCGAAAGTTCGGGCCTAGTCGATTCTTTGTACAATATGCCTTGACTCTCTTCCAGGGTTCCTGCGACATAACCAACCACCATTGCACTGACGTTGTCGATAGATGCTGCTAAGCTGCCTTACCCCCGTAGGTAGCCGAATTTAATACATGTGGTAAGCTTGGAGTGGCTTTGGACCATGCCGGTGATATGTAACCACGGGGAAAAGACCCGGTTTACTACCCCGGAGAAACTTGACTGCATATTGTGTTAACTTGAGCTCACACAACACGAGCTCATGGAATGGCCGGTATCGGTGGAAGCACATCTTAAAACGTGATAGGAAATGACGTTAGATTCATTTTCAAGTGTTAATGTGATGGATTGAAAATTCGCCCGGCCTCCTATCTCAGTGAAAACCTGGGGGCATTCCCGAGCCAAGAGAAATCAAACCATCATTGACTGGAATATGATCATATCATTGGTGCAAAAACACAAAATAAAAAAGATGCACTGCCATGACTGACAATTCCGTCGTGGTTTTCCGCCATTTTCGTCCCTCAGAACTCCGGAACAATCGAACAACAACTGCACCAACATCCCCAAATTCAACCCATTAACGCTTCTTCGCGGAAGTAGCAGCCTTCTCTTGCGACTCCTTGAGAACCTTCTTGACGATCTTCTGTTCCTCAATCAGGAAGGCCCGGACAATACGGTCCTTAACGCAGCCAGCGCAGCGGGAGCCACCGTAGGCACGAGACACGGACTTCTTGGGGCGGGAGATCTGGGCGTATTCGCGGGGTCGGAGAGCGGGAATCTGAGTTTAGCAATGAAAAAGGATTAGCAATCTGGCATGCTATATTCAATCCGAATCCGTAATGTCCACTATTTCTGCCGGTTTCCCTTTGATTGACTAAATCCAATCTACCGCAAATTCCATTTCTATTGACGTCCCAAATCCCATTGAACAAACGTAACAAAAGCCGGGTGGAACTCACGCCTGGGAGCTTGATACCGCAGTCACCGCATTTTGGTGCGGTTCCCTTCTTCTTGATGTGAAGGTATCGGAGGTTGCCGCCTGGGGTCTTGACGATGCGGACTTTGTTGGACCGCGTGTTGTACCTGAAGCACCCGGAATGTCAGAACCACCAAATACCCAAAATTTTATGCGTCAAGCGATCAATTTCGTGGCGTTTCTGGACGGGAGAATTTGCACATACGGGTTCCGTCGTCGCTAGGGAGAGACAGAGTCAGATTAGCTTTCTCCAACTATCGCAGCAATTTCCCATCGAATTCCACTCACGTATTGAAGTCTGTTGTTGGCCATTGTGACTGTCCTCGAATCTCTGCTGTCGCTAAGCTCTGGTTCGGGGGAATGGCGTCGTCGTTGTCGTTGTCTGATATTTCGACGTGCGGTTCGATTTTGTGTGTGTTGCATACAAATTGGGGAAGCGCGCTAAAATTTTGGCGAGGCGGCGCTAAACCCGATCCGGAATAGCCAATATCAGGCTTGCGCCGCCACCAGGAGGATTCTTCCAACGCGATCTTTGCTTCAGCTTGTTGACGGAATAATAACCATCTCATCCACGCAGGGGAGACTCTATATTACTCTGTCGCGTGGTAGCCTTCGTTATTCTTTTCCTAGCCTTTGGATGTATCACTAGCCGTTGGAAATTCCTGATCACCCGATGTTGAAACTGGACGTGACGGCCATCTTCGCTCAAGCTGTCCTCATTGTCTAGAGGCGAGGCAATCTTGTTATTCGGCGATACTACCATCCATTATGGCGTCTCTTCCCCCTCCGCCGCCTCCAGGATGGGGAGCTACAGCTCCTCCATCGATGCCTCTTGCCCCTCCTCCCCCCGGATACCGCCCCCCGGCTGACCCTCTGGTCGCGAAGTTTGCCCAGAAGAAAAAGGAATGGCTACGGACACAGCGAAATCGATTCGGGGAGAAGAGGAAGGCTGGATTCGTGGAGTCTCAGAAAGCGGATATGCCGCCGGAACATCTGCGGAAGATCGTAAAGGATATAGGAGATGTATCGCAGAAGAAATTCAGCACAGACAAAAGAAGTTATCTTGGAGCATTGAAATTTATGCCCCATGCTGTCCTGAAGCTACTGGAGAACATGCCGATGCCTTGGGAGTCTGCCCGCGAAGTCAAGGTTCTTTACCATGTTAATGGGTGTTTAACGCTTGTCAACGAGACTCCTCGGGTTATTGAACCTGTCTTTCATGCGCAATGGGCTACGATGTGGATGACGATGCGACGTGAGAAAAGCGACCGCAGGCATTTCAAAAGAATGCGCTTCCCCCCATTTGATGACGAAGAGCCGCCACTATCATGGTCTGAAAATATCGAAGATGTCGAACCTTTGGAGCCCATTCAGATGGAACTCGACGAATCCGAGGATGCTCCCGTTTTCGAATGGTTTTACGACCATCGCCCGCTCCTCGATACGCCCCACGTCAATGGTCCTAGTTATAAAGAGTGGAATCTGACGCTCCCTCAAATGGCGACACTGTATCGTCTGAGTCGTCAATTGCTTAGCGATGTCGTGGACAAGAACTATTTCCATATGTTCGAATTAAACAGTTTCTTAACAGCCAAAGCTCTTAATGTTGCGATACCCGGCGGCCCCCGCTTCGAACCTTTATACAAAGACGTCGACCCGAATGACGAGGATTTCGGGGAATTCAACGCTATCGATCGCATAATTTTCAGAGCGCCCATCCGAACAGAATATCGGGTCGCCTTCCCCTACTTATACAATTCCTTGCCGCGAAGTGTGAAGTTGTCCTGGTATTCACACCCACAGATCGTATATGCTCGAACGGAGGACCCTAACCTTCCTGCCTTTTACTTCGACCCTGTTATTAATCCGATCTCTTCTCGCTCTGTTGCGCCCAAGAACATAACAGTCAGCCATGAAGATCAAATATTTGGGCCTGGGAACGACGAGGACGAGTTCACACTCCCAGGAGATGCTGAGCCGTTTTTGGCTGATGAAGAGTTGTACACCAGCGAAACGGCTTCTGCAATTGCTCTTTGGTGGGCACCTTACCCATTTGACCGTCGCTCAGGCAAGATGGTTAGAGCGCAAGACGTGCCTCTGGTGAAACAATGGTATCTGGAGCACTGTCCTCAGGGCCAACCCGTGAAGGTTCGAGTGTCATACCAAAAGCTCTTGAAAACTTATGTTTTGAATGAGTTACACCAAAAGAAACCCAAGGCTCAAAGCAAGCAGAATCTTTTGAGGACGTTGAAAGGCACTAAGTTCTTCCAGCAGACAACCATCGATTGGGTGGAAGCCGGACTTCAAGTTTGTCGACAAGGATTCAATATGCTGAACCTGCTAATTCATCGCAAAAATTTGACATACCTGCATCTCGACTATAACTTCAACTTGAAACCGGTGAAGACTTTGACGACAAAGGAGAGAAAGAAGTCCCGTTTTGGAAATGCTTTCCACTTGATGCGAGAAATTTTACGCCTGACAAAGTTGATCGTTGATGCCCAGGTTCAATATCGTTTGGGAAATATCGACGCATTCCAGCTCGCTGACGGCATTCTTTACGCTTTCAACCACGTTGGCCAGCTTACCGGTATGTACAGATACAAGTACAAGCTGATGCACCAGATTAGATCGTGCAAAGACTTGAAGCATCTTATCTATTATCGCTTCAATTCTGGTCCAGTTGGAAAGGGACCGGGATGTGGTTTCTGGGCTCCTGCATGGAGGGTCTGGCTCTTCTTCCTAAGAGGTATTATCCCTCTTCTTGAGCGCTGGCTTGGCAATTTGCTATCTCGTCAATTTGAAGGTCGTCATAGCAAGGGTGTCGCCAAAACTGTTACGAAGCAACGTGTAGAGTCACACTTTGATCTAGAACTTCGTGCTTCAGTTATGGCGGATCTTATGGATATGATGCCTGAAGGTATCAAACAAAACAAGGTCAATACGGTCTTACAACATCTCTCGGAGGCGTGGAGATGCTGGAAGAGTAACATTCCGTGGAAAGTTCCTGGGCTTCCTGCACCCATTGAAAACATCATCTTAAGATATGTTAAGAGCAAGGCAGATTGGTGGATTTCAGTCGCCCATTACAATCGGGAGCGGATTCGGCGTGGTGCGACAGTTGACAAGACCGTGGCTAAGAAGAATCTTGGACGACTCACACGACTATGGCTCAAAGCTGAGCAGGAGAGGCAACATAATTACCTGAAAGACGGTCCTTATGTCTCTTCTGAAGAAGCTGTCGCTATCTACACGACTACCGTCCACTGGCTAGAATCCCGCAAATTCTCGCCCATTCCTTTCCCCTCCGTATCTTACAAGCATGACACGAAAATCTTGATTTTGGCTCTGGAGCGATTGCGTGAGGCATATTCTGTCAAGGGACGCCTTAACCAAAGCCAACGTGAGGAACTTGCTCTCATCGAACAGGCTTATGATTCTCCAGGTACTACGTTGGCGAGAATTAAGAGGTTTCTTCTTACCCAGCGAGCTTTCAAGGAAGTTGGTATTGATATGAACGACAACTATTCCAATATCAACCCAGTGTACGATATTGAACCTATCGAGAAGATTACGGATGCGTACTTGGATCAATATCTCTGGTACCAGGCCGATCAACGCCACCTTTTCCCTGCCTGGATTAAACCTTCGGATTCGGAGGTTCCTCCTCTTTTGACATATAAATGGGCGCAAGGTATTAACAACCTTTCCAATGTCTGGGAAACAGCCGACGGCGAGTGTAACGTTATGATCGAGACGGAGCTATCAAAGGTCTATGAGAAAATCGATCTCACCTTACTCAATCGACTCCTTCGCCTCATCATGGACCATAATTTAGCTGATTACATCACCTCGAAAAACAACGTCCAGCTGAATTACAAAGACATGAACCATACAAACAGCTACGGCATGATCCGCGGTCTCCAATTCTCTGGCTTCGTTTTTCAATTCTACGGTCTCGTGATCGATCTGCTCTTGTTGGGCTTGCAACGAGCAAGTGAGATTGCAGGGCCCCCTCAGAGTCCAAACGATTTCCTGCAGTTCAGAGATCGGGCAACTGAATCCAGACACCCGATCCGCCTATACACTAGATATATTGACAAGATCTGGGTATTCTTGAGGTTCTCTGCCGATGAATCGCGAGATCTCATCCAAAGGTTTTTGACTGAACAGCCAGATCCGAATTTCGAGAACGTTATTGGCTATAAAAACAAAAAGTGCTGGCCCAGGGATTCGAGGATGCGACTTATGAGACATGATGTCAATTTGGGTCGCGCTGTCTTCTGGGATCTCAAGAATCGCCTTCCAAGGTCCATCACCACTATCGAGTGGGATGATACTTTTGCCAGCGTATACAGCAAGGACAATCCAAACTTGTTATTCTCAATGTGCGGGTTTGAAGTCCGCATCTTACCGAAGATCCGCAACCAGAATGATGAGTTCCCCATCAAAGACAGTGTATGGTCGTTGGCAGATAATACAACCAAAGAACGAACGGCGTATGCATTCCTGCAAGTCACAGAAGAGGATATCCAGAAGTTCAACAACCGGATCAGGCAAATTTTGATGTCGTCCGGTTCGACTACATTCACCAAGATTGCCAACAAATGGAATACCAGCTTGATCGCTCTGTTCACGTACTATCGAGAAGCCGCAGTGTCTACTGTTAACCTCTTGGATACCATCGTTAAGTGTGAGACCAAAATTCAAACAAGAGTCAAGATAGGCTTGAACTCGAAAATGCCTTCTCGTTTCCCTCCGGCCGTGTTCTATACCCCTAAGGAATTAGGAGGTCTAGGAATGATTTCTGGTTCTCACATACTTATCCCGACAAGCGACAAACGTTGGTCGAAACAAACTGATACTGGCGTCACCCATTACCGAGCCGGTATGTCTCACGACGAGGAGACTTTGATACCCAACATTTTCCGATACATTATCCCTTGGGAAGCAGAGTTTACCGACTCCCAGCGCGTGTGGATGGAGTATTCTCAGAAAAGGCAAGAGGCAAATCAGCAGAATCGCCGATTGACCCTTGAGGATCTGGAAGATAGCTGGGACCGTGGTCTCCCGCGTATCAACACCCTTTTCCAAAAGGACCGAAGTACGCTTAGTTTCGACAAAGGATTCCGTACCCGAACAGAATTCAAGACCTATCAGTTGATGAAGAGCAATCCATTCTGGTGGACTAGTCAAAGACACGATGGAAAGTTGTGGAATCTCAATGCCTATCGAACCGATGTGATTCAGGCCCTCGGTGGTGTCGAAACAATCTTGGAACACACTCTCTTCAAGGCGACTGCATTCCCTTCCTGGGAGGGCCTATTCTGGGAAAGGGCTTGCCTTGCCAAGGGAACACTGCTGCTGCGGTACAACGGCACTAAGGTCGAAGTCGAAAATGTGAAAGAGGGGGATCTGCTGCTCGGTCCCGACGGTGGGCCTCGCCGTGCTTTCAACATTGTCTCTGGAAAGGATCGTCTCTATCGCATCAAAATCGAGGCGGACGAGGAAGACCTCGTTGTTACACCGAACCATATCTTAGTTTTCCACCGGGAGAAGAAAGACGGAAATTCGTCGCCCAAAGTTCCTGCAGCAGAGCACTACGAGACTGTGGAAATGACTGCGGCTGATTATGCTGCCCTTGACCCCAAGGAAAAGGCACTCCATCAACTCTTCAAGAGTTCTCCTTCCGATGTGACCGAGCAACCAAATTCTCAGGTTCATAATTTTGCCGTCAAAGATATTCAGCTGGAGTCTGAGGCAACGGAGTGGGCCGGTTTCCGAGTAGATCAAGACCAGCTATACTTGCGACACGATTACCTTGTACTACACAACAGTGGTTTCGAGGAATCTATGAAGTTTAAGAAGTTGACCAACGCCCAGAGGTCCGGTTTGAACCAGATCCCTAATCGTC
Source organism: Helicocarpus griseus UAMH5409 (assembly GCA_002573585.1). Classification (NCBI taxonomy): domain Eukaryota; kingdom Fungi; phylum Ascomycota; class Eurotiomycetes; order Onygenales; family Ajellomycetaceae; genus Helicocarpus; species Helicocarpus griseus. The sequence continues at coordinate 305,538 of PDNB01000007.1, read as the reverse complement.
GGTTTACTCTTTGGTGGTCTCCGACAATCAACCGCGCAAACGTTTATGTTGGTTTCCAGGTCCAGCTCGATTTGACTGGCATATTCCTACACGGCAAAATCCCAACACTCAAGATCTCGTTGATCCAGATTTTCCGTGCTCACTTGTGGCAAAAAATCCACGAGTCTGTTGTTATGGATCTTTGTCAAGTTTTCGACCAGGAATTGGAGCAATTGGGCATTGAGACTGTACAGAAGGAGACTATCCATCCTCGAAAGTCGTACAAGATGAATAGTTCATGTGCTGATATCCTTCTATTTGCTACCCACAAATGGAACGTAACCAGACCATCTCTTCTCTTCGACACCAAAGATGTCATCGAACCAACTACAACGAACAAGTTCTGGTTAGATGTACAACTCCGGTACGGTGACTATGATTCTCATGACATAGAGAGATATGTTCGTGCCAAGTATCTCGATTATACAACGGACAGCATGAGTATTTATCCGTCTGCAACTGGTCTTATGATTGGAATTGACTTGGCCTACAACCTGTACTCTGCCTACGGCCAGTACTTCCCTGGATTGAAGGCGTTGGTCCAGCAAGCCATGGCGAAGATCATGAAGGCGAACCCGGCTTTGTACGTTCTGAGAGAACGTATTCGAAAGGGTCTCCAACTCTATGCCTCGGAAAGCAACCAGGAGTTCCTGAATTCCCAGAACTACTCCGAATTGTTTAGTAACCAGATTCAGCTTTTCATTGATGACACCAACGTTTACCGTGTTACAATTCATAAGACTTTCGAAGGTAACTTGACGACTAAACCAATCAACGGTGCCATCTTCATCTTCAACCCGCGCACGGGTCAATTATTCCTGAAGATTATCCACACGAGTGTTTGGGCGGGCCAGAAACGTCTCGGTCAGTTAGCGAAATGGAAGACGGCAGAAGAAGTTGCGGCGCTTATCAGGTCTTTGCCAGTTGAGGAGCAACCGAAGCAATTGATCGTTACTAGGAAGGGTCTCCTTGATCCACTCGAGGTGCATCTACTAGACTTCCCCAATATTTCTATTAGGGCCTCTGAGCTTCAATTACCTTTCCAAGCTGCGATGAAGGTTGAGAAGCTTGCCGATATGATCCTCAGAGCAACAGAGCCGCAGATGGTTCTGTTCAACCTTTACGACGAGTGGTTGAAGACCATATCATCGTATACTGCGTTCTCCCGTCTTATTCTCATACTCCGAGCCCTCCATGTCAACTCCGATAAGACAAAGATCCTTCTTCGTCCTGATAAGACGGTTATCACCCAAGAGCATCATATTTGGCCGACGTTGTCAGACGAGGACTGGATTAAGGTTGAAGTACAACTTCGTGATTTGATCCTGAACGACTATGGCAAGAAAAATAACGTCAATACCCAAAGTTTAACCAGCAGTGAGGTTCGGGATATCATTCTTGGTATGGAGATCAGTGCACCGTCGATGCAGCGTCAACAAGCTGCCGAAATTGAGAAGCAACAGGAGGAGCAAAAGCAACTCACGGCTGTTACAACCAAAACCCAGAATATCCGAGGAGAAGAAATTGTGGTGACGACGACTTCTCAGTACGAGCAGCAAGCATTCGCTTCGAAGACCGAATGGCGGACTAGAGCTATTGCCACTTCTAACCTTAGAACACGAGCCAACAACATCTATATCTCGTCTGATGATATCCAGGAGGATGGCCACTACACGTATATCATGCCGAAGAATGTCCTGAAGCGGTTCATTACTATTGCAGATCTTCGTGTGCAGGTTGCCGGATACTTGTATGGTGCGTCGCCGCCTGACAACGATCAAGTCAAGGAGATCCGGACTATCGTGATGATCCCTCAAGTTGGGAATACTCGCGATATACAATTGCCCCATCAACTCCCTCAGCATGAGTATCTCAATTCACTGGAGCCCCTCGGCATTATCCATACTCTCTCTGGCAATGAACCTTCATATATGACGGCAATGGATGTTACACAGCATGCACGCCTCATGAACGAGCATTCTTCGTGGGACAAGAAGACTGTGACGATGACCGTATCGTTCACTCCTGGCTCCGTGTCGTTAAGCGCATGGGCTCTGACGCCCCAAGGCTACAAATGGGGAGCTGAAAACAAGGACACCACTTCGGATCAACCCCAAGGTTTCTCGACCAGTATGGGGGAGAAGTGCCAACTCTTGCTTAGTGACAAGATTCGAGGTTACTTCTTGGTTCCAGAAAACAATGTCTGGAATTATAGCTTTATGGGTAGCTCTTTCAGCAACATGGAGAAGCGGCCGGTATACGTGAAGATTGACACACCTTTGGTAAGCTTGTCCCCTCAGCTGGTTTCGTTGTCCAATTATATCGATATGATTGCTAATATTTACTTCTCTTTTGCAGCGCTTCTACGATGACCAACACCGCCCGCTGCATTTCCAGAACTTTGCCGAGTTGGAGGACATATGGGTTGATAGGGTCGATAACTTCGCATGATTGTCTTGATTTTTGTGACTTGAAAATAATGGGTTTAATGGAAGGCGTTTTCTTCGAATTTTGTGTCTTAATGAGATCTTGGCGAGTGATTTAGTCTATTTTTCCATTTTGTTTTATTTACCTTTTTGCTGTTTTATTGTTTTCATCTCTTGCCATTGAATGAAGCATGCATGTATTATACAAAGAAAGCCGAAATCTTTAGTATTGAAGTATTAAAATGCCAATTTTACTTGAAAGTTCGAAGACTTAAGCTTGGCTACGGAAATGCCTCTACCGGCATTGCCTGAACATATACCTCTTATCATCCCAGAAGTTCCCGAATCCATGTGTTGCACGCGATCCATTGACCCGAACATAGCTTGCACTCAATGTCACTTCTTGGACAGGCTACCTAGGTAGCTAGCTGACGCTCATACATGCCATCTGTTAATTGTCTCTGGCCACCCTAGTCTCATTATTATACATGTACATAGCCCCCTGCACATAAGGGTAGATAATTCTGATACGTGACCTGTATTGGAACGCTTTTTCTCTGGATATTTTTTCTTTTTCTTTCTCCTTTCTTTTTCTTTTTTTTTTTTTTTTTGGAATCCTCGCAAGACACATTCAAATAACGATGCAATCAGGACAGCTTTTCAACACGAATCAGGCAGAACGGAAGCACACTACGAAATACTAATGATTTGGAAAGTATCTATGGCAGTTATCTTGGCCGGTCTAGGCCGCACAGGGCAGACGTCCTCTTGGCTCCTTTCGACAAACTCTTCGAGTCCATCTCAACTGATTGCTTCCAAGAAGCAATTGAATAGTGAATTTACTATTTATCGCAGATAGCCACTATGTCGTTCGATTTCGAAGCTTACTTCCGCCAGCATGACCCAACCGCGACTTGGTCGATCCGCCCTCTTACCGGGGGCATTGTCAACCTTACGGTTCGGGCAGTGAGATTGCCGCAAGACCAATCGACACGTCGTGGAGGTCAGAATGAAAGACAAGTCCTTCGCGGCGCATCAAAATTCTCCGATCATGAGAGTTTGGTGTTGAAATATGCTCCGCCATATGTTGCTTTAGTTGGGGAGCACGCGCCGTTTGATCGCGTAAGACAGGTACGGCCGTGGGTTGAATGTGTATTAATTATTTCCTTACCGCTCCCCTCTTAACTGCTTTATATTGCATTATTCATAGTTATCTGCGTATTAAATCCCTTTAAAACTTGCCAATTCGTGTCTCTTTTCTCGAAATCGCCACCTTTGGTCAAATCATTAATAGAAAGACATAGGGGGTAGAAGCCACTGCTCTTGCGCTCTTTTCCTCGGAGGGACCACTAGAGTCGCTTCCAGTTACGTCTTCTGTGCTGGTTCCCCGTCTTATACACCATGATGAAGACTCCCATATTCTCATCATCGAGGACCTAGGGAAATTACCCCCGTTATCAGAATACTTGTCTCCATCGTCTCCTAATGCAAACCAGTCCCGATATCAGATGATGCTGTCGGATGAAACTTTTTGGCGCTCAAGTGGTCGAAAACCTGGACATTTCTTCGCGGATCTGCATTCGAGTTCGACAATCCAGGCAATTACACAGTATGTTGGAGCGGACGATCTTCCGAATTTCAAAAACCCCAGTATGATAGATATGGTGCGGGACGCCGCTGTATCGACGATCAAAGGATATCTGGATAGGCATGGCATTACGGACTCCCTCCATTTATCGCGGGTTGTGGAACAAGATTATGAGCGCGGTATCTCTGATGAGGAACGCTGTTTTATTGTAGGTGATTTATGGCCAGGTGGAATCCTGATCGGAAACCCAGAATCTTGTACATCGGTTCCCAAGTTGGGTGTGATTGATTGGGAGTTTTCCGGCCCTGGTCGTGGCATAAATGGTGACATGGCTCAGCTACTTGCACATCTTCATCCCTATCTCCTTGCTGCAAAATTTTGCCAACCAGATAGTCCAACTCACCGAGCTACGTTGGCTTTGATTGAGGGCATCAATGGCTCATATCAAGCGCTTAGTTCCATGAACGGTGGCACGATATGGATTCAAGGTTCTTCAAATACATCAAATCCGCCAGATCCTTTATCTCCGGTTGCGCGTATATTCAGATCCGCGGTCATACTTCACGGGCGCGAGATTATCAATAATGCTATTGAAAATGATTGGAGTGGTTTATGCGGGAACGGAAAAGAAAAAGATGAGATGGTCAGGTCTTTAGTTCAAACTGGGGTGCAACTTCTTCGCTTAGCAAGGAGCAACGCAGCGGAATTTGCCAAAGAAGACAATTGGAAGCAACTCATGTCGAGTACAGAGGCGAGGGTTATAGTCGGGTTGTTTCTGGGTAGTGACCGGTTATTTTGATATGCCAGGGGGCACCGAAGTAATGTCGTGCCTCTTTGCTACCCGTGTTTATACAGTTATAGTGAACAATCTATTAAGCCAACCTAGAGCATGCCTTTTTGGCTGATGTTCTCATGTTCAAGCGATATATTCCCACATACACTGTGCCCTTCTTTTTGCCCACACATGCTTGTACCTCATTTACGTGTTCATCTACCCGAAATAGATTACTCTAACGGTCTGGGAAGACCCCAAGATACTCTTTAGAACCCGGAAATTTCAGAAAATAGCATTATAATAAGGGGAACTCCGAAAAGGAATCTATGCGGACCTTCCTAGAACCGTAGCTTAAACGGACTCTCATCAACGCATGCCGCGTTTTGTTAATATTAAATGCAAGATCCACACATTTGCGCATTGGACATGTTTATAAGCTCCAGAAAAACAAGAGAGCATACTGAGAGAAATGCACATATTAATATATCCCAAGGAAAAATCCATATAGCCCCTTTTCAGCCTAAACGTTAGTATGGTGCTATACCCAAAAAACTGCCTTCATATAGACGAAATAATGATATATGTTAGCTATTACCGACCAAAAGCTGCGTCTAAATAAAAACGGCGAAGCTCTGTATTTTGCACGTACAAAAAATTCATTGAATGTTGCTTATACGTTCTTTAAATCCTCAAGCTTCAGCTCCCCTGCTAAACACGTGAAAGTGAGCAGTAGTCGTATTCTGAAACGTTCCGCTGTTTAATGCGTTGCAGTCTAAATTGAGCTCATTTTAAACCGTTACCACGACTATCCCGCATAGGATATATCTGACAACCCAGAGCTGTTTTGGAAACATCGTAGTTCGATGGTTTGACCCCTGGGAACAAGAAGGCCAAACAACCCAAGGCCTTCATTTGGGATCCTAGAGCCTATTTGAGCCGCGCTGATTCCCATATGGGATTATGAATACTTGGTTGGTCCTTCGATATGATGTCAAATCAGCCTCTGAGGTCTCTGGAGTTTGCATGCTTTTCTCCCTCGTTTGTTCTCATAGCTCCGTGCTACCTCCTATTTAGCATGCCAGTCCTTTAACATACGATATCAGCATGTTTAGAGCATGGCGAAGGTTCTTTGACTAGCAATATCTCTGAACTGTAGGCGATGACTGTCATTATTCTAGCGTAGAGTCACCCTGGCCATGCTCTAGACTCTTTCTGGCCAACCAGCTGAAGCAACTTAGATAGAGTCATTAATTCAAGTCAGAATCACATAGCGATCTCAGAAAAGCTCGATGCAACCTCTGCGTAGGCAATGTGCCATCAACGAGACGTCCATTTCGAATGGCGTATGTTTATATTTGTTTTATTTCACCGAGGTAATATTATTAAATGATACTGGCACGCTGTTTGGGTCTGAGGCTGGGGATGCAGTCGTCGCCATGTGTTTTTGGTCTCGGTTGTTCGGAAGATTGTTGACAGGGACACAGGATCAATGTTGCTTTCCAGTAACCAGGCCAGGATATGCCTTTTATTCTTTTCTGGCCTTTCCTTTCATCATTAGACAAGCCGATCAACACTAGTAATCAAGGGGGGCCTTGCTTATTATTCGTTTCATGCCCGACGTGTATATGTACCTGCCGTAAGCAAAAAGAATAGATCCCATTGTACTCCGTAACTTGAACTCGAAAATACTACTAGTAAACGCAGGATATTTAAGTATGTTTTTATACCCGGACTAATCTCCAACCTCCCTGCACAGAAGGTACATGGATATGAGACGGGGGACGGCTTAACTTCGGCCGGAGATGATCTCTGGTTGGTCAGAAGTTGGCCAATACGATGTGCCTATAATTTCGGACGTCAAATTGCACTTTGGAGACATAAGCGGACGTACAAGTGTCCGTGGGTAGTTGAAAATGCGCAGGATCGAAAGTTTTGAGCAAAAAGCACAGCTCAGATGAATTAGACTGGGCGGGCTGTGGCGACCTTTTTTACGCTTGTTGTCGGGAGAGAACTGAATGTTACAATGCGCTTTTTAGTAATAATAAAGACACAACTTTCTTTTCAGTCCCCTATATCTATCGGAGAACCGAAGAGACAAAGACACGGACTGGGGCCTGCTCAAGATCCTGTGGAAGTTCTATTGTCCCGAAGAAGAACCTACCCATTTCAGGAATGTGGCCGGCGGCCCCGACGAGGTCGTTCTTGAATTGTGTCCGAGCGAGCGAATCCATGCCCGTACATTCAAGACTGGGGGATATGCTGTTTCTCGTGTCTCACATATCTTGTAGATAAAGGAGAGGAAGATGAGAGACAGACACCTCTCAAAGGAATCTCATTTTCTAGTAACAATACCCCTTGTCAAGGCACAATGAATGACCGCTATTTTGTATTATACTTGACTATATCGACTTGTTCCATTAACTTACTTCATGATTTACTAGTAGGGAGATGGTTGACCTGGGACTTACTTGATACTTCTTGTCAGTTCACGACTACTCGTACATGTACATGTACATTTGCTCCTAACAATGCTTTGGTTTCCCCGAAGGCATACCAGCTGCATATCATAGGGGGATTTCCGAACCAACCTTCTTTTCTTCAATCACCACGCCCTTTCAGTATCAATTTCTCGGAATATTATCAGTGGAATCAGATTAAAATGATCTGCCGCTAGATAGCCGCAACCTTGTTCATCTTGCAGCTGTGCTCATGCGCCTTTCGGCGCGACTTAATTGTTGTTTACGACGGCTAAATGGACTTCTGATCAACAGTAACGCCTGTCCCAAGTACCAGCGCACTTTAGTTACTTTGCGGTGGATGCTAGCCTTCGTTAGTAAGGGAAGAAAAGGAAGAGTAGCTGATTGGTTTCTTCATTGAACGAACGCGGTAACCGACCATTGCCCTTCAACATTCTAAAGTGAATTTATTTGCGTTGGAAGTTAGACGATTCCAACGGATTGAACAAACCTGGGGCTTGCGGGGGAGGGGGGACGGAGGGCGGACTACTTGTAGTGACTTGGACGCAGGGAGCTTGCTGTATACAAGTTCACGAAATCCTGGCTTGATCGCGCAATCTGTAGCAAATGATGCAGAACAGCAGGTTAGTCAACAATGTCTTACAAGTCTGAGACGCTAGAAGACTGCACCTGCGACTGAGGAAGTTGTTGCTGATTGAAAATATTCTCTTCATAGCACAAGCTTCTGCATAATCTCAACGGCCTTGGCCGGCGGCTATTGCCATCATTTCAGCTAGAGACGCTTTGCAGAGTTCGCAACCATTGCTTTCAAAGATATAGAATTTCAACTAGCTTGTCGTCATCTTCATCATCAGATTCTGCGCTTTGACGATGATCAGTCAAACTTCAACCAAAATGCCAATACCGTGGATTATCAGTGTCTGATAGAAGTGTCCCCAAGTTCCATTCCCACAGTTTACTTAGCAAGAATTAGATGGATATCGCTTCTTCGGAAGGCAAGCGGACGTCATTGGTAGCTCTTTCTTTGTTTCCTTTTGGCTCGTTTCAGCGCTCATCGCGAGTCAAGGAAACATTGGTTTCGGTTAGATATGAAAACTAGCTTATCTGTGTGAAGTATAGAGTATCGGCGATTGTAGAAATCTGAATATGCGATTCCGCGTTGGATTTTAGTTAGAGATATAATTGTCTGGCTTTTTTAATCCGGTAACTCAGTGGGTTGAGTTGTGGTAACTTGAGATTGGGAACAAAGAGAGATCCTCGGAGGATTTGCGGGAACGTCGATATTTCACTGGTTAGGGCGATTTTCGAGAATTCATCAGCCGCGTTAGCAAACTGGCTAAGATGTGAACCTCAATTCTGGCATCACGCTCACGATGTCCCTTCTGCCAGACACGTTTTACCACAGCCCATTGACTGAAGATGGCCGAGAAAACTGGCATAATCCCATTCAACATTCCCTAATCCCTCGCGTGAGCTAAAATTAGATACCAATATTAGGCTGTTGTGCACGATGAGTTTCCAAACAAATGCTTTGATTATTTATTCTGGTTGGATTCTGTGGCTGACTTCATGTTTATTATTGCAGAGACAGAGATTAGAGATCCCATACATCCAGTCGCGAGAGCGCGGGTCATTCTCCACGAATCTGATGCCACCGTCGTGGAGACATGACCGCAATCTCAAATTAGCACCGAGGTTAGTCTATTGGGGCGTGTTTCAACGCGGCTTGGTCCCGCCAGGATCTATCCTGGGATGTCTCGATTTCGATCTCTGCTGTCTGGAACGCAATCGCAAATACCACTTAAAGGGCTGCGAAATCGGGTGTTATTATTATTATATTACTATTTTTCCTTTACCAGCACTGGAATTAGGAGTCGAAAAGAAAAAGCGTACTAACTCCGGCCTTCCAGGTCCCCCACTCCTGCATTACATTCGGATGATACACAGCAGTGCTGCGCCCACAGTATCGTGTCTCATGCCGAATGCCGGAGGTGCAACGACAGGACAGGGCGCAATTCCACGCTGGCCCAAGTTGTGATACAACCATGACCAGAATCTTTGTCAAGGATTGCTCGCTTGTAACATTGACGCGGTATTCTTGCGATTGGAGATACCCGCTCTCATTGCAATCCAGGACGTGGAAGACCGCATCTGCTGACCTAAGCTCGTTGATACTGGTTTCCAGGGCCTGATCATGAAGAAATTACCGGCTTGAACCTAAATTTAGCGAGAAGACGTATCAACTAGCACTGAGCCCGGGTATCAAGCCAATTTTCGCTCTCCCGAAAACTCTTCAGTTATTATTCTTATATCTCCTGGGGGCTAACACCAATGGACGCCATTGCTCGGTCCAGAGGTTCATACTTACTAGCTAGAGAATTTAACAATCAATTATCATAGGATGTGATGTGATATGGAAATAATCACGAAATAAATTAAGCGTGGGGAGCGGAAGGCTTGAGACTGAAACTGAAGTGGACACGACGGGATTAGCTGCTATTTGTCGATCACAGCTTTGTTTGATGCATCGCTCTCCAGTTTTGTCTAGCTTTGAAATCTTGACGCGACGTGCACCGTAATTTCTACCATTCAGGAGCTGGCGCCGGGCGGAGACTTCTTAGTTGTTACAGCCTTGAGGAATTAAGATGACCAGGGAGCATGGAACGGAGCCACTTGCACGCCTAACTTCACCACCGAGCTGGAGGCAAGAGAGCATCGGTCCTTGCTATTTCGCATCCAACTGAAGAAGCTCCCTGTCGATGACGAGAACCATGGAAAGGATGGTCCCGAAGAGTGAAACAGAGCCCTGCGCATGTGGATTTACGCTTCTTGAACCCTAGTCGACAATCGACGTGGATGTCGCGCAGCCGCGAAGGTCAAGCATGTTTGTTTTCGCCCTGTTATGCCAGCCAGCCCTTCTAGACTGGACTGACTGCATGTCCTCTCTCCACTCTGTGGCCGGCATCCTGTGATTCCAGAAGTCGCCTTTCTCTCCGTACTTGCGAATGTGTGCACAATTCTCTCAAGGCCCCCGTTGAAGTTTCTCAAGCTTTCGCGGCATATTCCCTTTTGTGTTGGTCGGTGACAACTTGACAAGGTGCCTTATTCCACCAAGCCCTTCTATTCCGCTTCCTACCGTAACCCGGGTCTTTTCTGCCCCTCGATGGTTCAGTAGTGTCTGCTCTGTCGTTTGTATACAGTTCCCTCTTGATTGTACGGGACATTCCTCTTCTTTCTTTCATTCAGACTTCGCCGCTGGATCGAAATCGTGTGAAAGGATTATCATTCGGGTGTGTGGAGATACTCTTTTTATGTCTGCCACTTGAAAGCCCCGTTGTTGCAGGACCGTGCCTATGATATACGCCCGATACTACCTCGAGTCTCGAGCCTGGGCATGTGTAATTGCCGCCTAGAACTTGGTCCATTCCCCAGTCCAATCTTAGCAGAGGACTAACGGCTGCGACTCCGGACAACGGTGTTTTCTTTTCAAGCGGCCGCTGCCAGTCCTTCAAAGCCGTCCAGTCCCATCATTTTAATTTTATGATGCGGGTTGACAACGGCCCTTATTAGTTAGTTACGTTTGCTGCCAACCCTCTTCTAGCACAACCATCCTCCTGGTCCCTCATCCCAGTCCCGGTTTATCTACAAATGTCTACTTTGACTGATCGCTATAATAACACTACTATGCACTACCGTTTTGTCTTTCTTTCTTCAAGAAGATCGAGAAGTTCTCGTTTCGCGAATCGCCGAACTCAGCCCTAAAAACCCAATAAAAATTATTGGCGCTGATATAATTCCCAACAATAACTCACTTGCCTCTTTGACTCGTCTAGCTTGTTCTTCGTCTAAGGCGGGGTGCTTTTGTTATCTTTATTTGTTTTTGTCCGCGGGAGTTGCATCATTATCGCCGCTATTCCACTATCACGACCCCCTACTTAACTATCCTTTCACGCTGAAGGACGCCTCCGAAGAGAAGAATTTCACACAACCCTTACCTCGCTCACGTTGGATCTCATAGCACGGAAGGAAAGGTCCAGAAAAGAGCAAGTCAGCCCAAAAGACTAGGACGCTCCTACAAGCCTACAGCGCTTCGCGCTGAATTTACTATACGACTCCCTTGCGCAGCATCGGGCAGCCTGCTAGGGCTTGATAGCTCTAGCAGCGCCGGTTTACAACCGTGACGCTGGCGGATCCATATCGAGACTATCAGATTGACTACCCGGCACAAGAGCAGTCGAAGTCTCAGGAACAACAAAGTCAACTGGTTTACCAGACAAATCAACAGTCTACACAGGCGCTTCATCATGGGGCGAGGCCTGATGTTGCCTTCCTCTCAGGTGGTCAGCATCATCAATCCTTCCAGCAGCAGCAGCAACCGCCCCATCATCATCAGCAACAACAGCCGCGGCCGCAGCAGCAACAGCACGGGCAGCCAGGTGTTGTTGCGTTGTCTTCTGCAGGATCCCACAGCGCCGTGCGCGATATCCAACCGCCTGTTCTACTCCCCACGCAGATGGTAGCACCCCAGCTTCCACCTCACTTTAACTCCGGTTCACTCCACGTACCATCATATGCGAGTAAGCGACATGGAACGAAAAGGGCGCGCATCGACGACGGTCCTGGCGAACCCAATGACGATCACACTGCAGGACTTAGCCTTTCAATGCTCTCGGACACATCTCACGGGGATGAACCGCAGTCCACCGACATGCTCTTGTCTGCCCAGTCAGATCCCTCTTCACACCACCATCCTCCGTCACAACACGAATACCAACCCTCTGGCTCACTACAACAACACCATCACCACCATCGATTACCCTCTCAAGCCGCACTTGCGGGGGGGCAGCGCTCCGATGCAGAACTGACATCACCTGGGGGTGCGTCTGGGCCTCCGAGTGTGGTTGGTCAACCTGGAATGCCTGATCCCGCGCCACGACCGCGGGGACCGAAACTAAAATTTACTCCGGAAGAAGATGCTCTGCTCGTTGAACTGAAGGAAAACAAGAACCTAACATGGAAGCAAATTGCCGATTTTTTCCCTGGTCGGACTAGTGGCACACTGCAAGTTCGTTATTGCACCAAACTGAAAGCCAAGGCAACGGTTTGGACGGATGAGATGGTATGACTACCTATGATTCCCCCTCTCAGGCACTACCAATGATTTGTCAAAGGAACGGGTTCTGGGTTGGCTAACATTCTTCTAGGTGCAACGGTTGCGTAACGCTATCCATGAGTACGAAAGTGACCGCTGGCGTGTGATCGCGAATAAGGTTGGAAGTGGGTTCTCACCTCAAGCATGTCGAGATAAAGCCCAAGAGATTTAGACAGTCAGTCGCAAAGATTTCCCGTATTTCGGTCCACTCAAGAGGAGTTTTGAGGATCCGGCTGGGGCTTTCTTCCCGTGGCTATGTGCGATCGGGAGGGGGCGGCGTCTTCTTTGTCGGAGTAATTGCGTTGTTTCCTACCTGTTTGCTTTTCTACGACCTTGTTACAGCAGTGTCCGCAAAGAAATTCTATCAGGCCTTACATAAACTTCGATAAACTTCGTCAGCTACCTGTCTATTTCTTGCCCCTGCCGCTCAACCAAAAAGAAGGAGAATATGGCCGTTTTGCGGCTGGTCCGGTACAACATGACGATGCGAAAGAATAACGACCTCTCCACCTATTCGGAAAGAGGAAAGAACGACCCAAGAGAACCAAGAAAATCTAGAGGCTAAGGCTGGCATATTTGGCGGGTGCTGGAGTTTCGAAATGGTGATATGGCAGGGCCAAGGTCACACGGGTCAGAAGTACTCTAAACATCGCGAATTGTCCGTCTACCGCGAACGAGCCTTATCCGTTGTGCTCAACCTTCAAAGGTCTAACTTTCTTCTAAATTATCTGCGGGCCTACCTATATTACTCAATGACGAATTTGTTGGGCGGATGGGATTGGTTTGATTTCTGGTTTGCGCGACAATGATACCCCTTTTTACATCTTTCATCTGTCATCTGTAAGGGGGATCGCTCGTTTCACTAATTGTTCTCGTCATTTATGTACGCTACTGCTACTTTTTGTTTTACTTTGTACTATTTTTGGATGGGTTCCGGCGTCTAGTATTGCTTTTCAATTCAAGATGTTTAGGTACCTTATTTTTTGAAGACATACTCCAGATTTTTCAATATTTTCTCCCGAGACCCATTCCACTATTGCCCCTCAAAGACCTATGAGGGTGTTGGGGCTTAAGTTCCCCATAACCTTCCTTTTCTTCTTCATACATGGATATAGAAAGCCTGGGGGACAGCTTTGGTACGAGGCAGTTTTCAATTAATATCCATGATATGCTCTTTGTATCATCTTTCTCTCTTCCTTGTGTCATGCTGACCCGTTTTATGTTTGCTTTATGGACATGGATGTTGTGAACACAAGGAAATTGACTGACTGTTTATCAAAGTACATGAAGCTGTTGAGCGCAAAATGTAAAACGCATAAAAGCATAAAAGACTCTCATGCATGAACCTTTTTGCCCAACTGTCCAACCTCTTGGGAGGGGTAGTTTTGTGCATTCTTCAGTCCCCTGTCTATGTTCGTAGCCCTCTTCTCCCGGTCCTCTCTTGTACACCCTAGGGTCTCACCGTTTCTTTATGCATATTAAAAAGAGCGGATTTGGCCGTTTGTTGTGACATTGTGATGTGAGCCACGTTAGCGAATCCTGCGAAAATGGTTACACGCATGGAGGCTACCAGGAGTAGGGAAAGTCAAAAAAGATTGGCGCCCTGGAGAAAGAGAGGCAGTTCCTATCATTCGCCCAGTCCACAGCAAACGGCGGACGAAACTAGGCAGACATCAAGGCTTCTGGAAAAAGACATGTATGCGTATAGCAGGCGCATGACAAGGGATGAGGTTGGTTGGTCGGAGAATTTTGATATCCCAGAACGGTTACATAGGGCTAACCCTAGCCCCGCCCAACGCGGCAAGGAGCTGCCAACCAATCACGCAGCCCATATCACGTGCTGACCGAACAATTGCTCTGCTGACTAACAAAAGTCAATTTTCCTCGGACGGATCCGGTTGGCGGCTTGGGAGAAGCCAACCTCAACTTCAACCTCATGTCCAAATAATAACATCACAACCACTCCTCCGCCCAACCCGCAACCTCCCACTTTTCCAGCAATTACATTGGCAGCCGGAACAATGTTTGCTCAGCGAACTGCCTTCGCCCTCGCCAGGCGCACCCCCGTGAAGGCCCTTGCCAGACGTAGCTTTTCCGCATCGGTCGTCCGACGTACGTGCCCGCTTTGTTGACGTTTCCCTCCTTTCGACCTTTGCATCACCCCAATTGCGCCCGGGACGGCCAATTGACTCGTGACGACTCTGCAAGATTGTGACATCATGTTGAAGTTCCCGATTTGTTTGCTAACGCGAATGTCTATGCGATTGTAGGTGATGCCGCAAAGCCCTCCAAGTGGGATCCTAAGCCCGGCGAGCCTGTGGGCAAACTTGTTTCTTTCGAAGGTTAGCCGACATATGACCTACTTGATATCCCTTACCTCGCCTTTCTCCTACCGGCTACTTGGCATTGGAGCTTTCAGGGATACTGCCGTATAGTTGGAGTTTCCCCGCTGAGGGCCCAACCAATACGGAATTATATCAGCACGCGTGCAAGCTCTCTAACTGCTTGCGTACAGATATTGAGAACCAAACCGATCTCCTTCCCCCCGGTGCGAAGCCCGGTACCATGCCCACCGACTACGAACAGGCGACTGGTCTGGAAAGATTGGAACTTCTAGGAAAGATGCAGGGAATTGATATTTTCGATATGCGACCTCTGGACGCGTCGAGAAAGGGTGCGTGAACCCCCGAAAGAACTTCCTATACACCCTTCCGGACGTTAGACGTTGGGTGGTGCAGCTAGTATCGTATGGGATATTGGCAAAAAGTACATTCTGGTGGTGGTACTAACGGCGAAATCGGTCTTCAAAATCGACAGGTACCCTCGATAACCCCATTATTGTTAAGTCCGGCGGAGATGAACAATACGCTGGTTGCACCGGCTACCCCGCCGATTCCCACACCGTTATGTGGCTGACGGTAAGGATAATCTCATTTGGAGGAATCGCTTTTAGCGGCTCTTCTTGCGCTTATTTTTATTTACACGCGATTTAGTAATTGGTTTTACTAATTATGTCTTAGGTGTCTCGCGAGCGACCGATCGAGCGTTGCCAAGAATGCGGCAACGTCGTCAAGATGGAGTATGTTGGACCTGAGGCGGACCCCCATGACCACCACCACGGTAAGTACTCTGTCGTGTACTGGCGCAGCTCGTACTCTTTGCGAAGCATGACATGCAGTATTGTCAACATACTCTGACTTCCCCATGCTCTTAATAACAAAAAAACGCTGACTCCTATCCTTACTAGACGAGCACCACCACGGCCACGAGGACCCAAAGACCATGGCCGACTACGTCAAGCCCGAATATTGGTATAGATAAATAGATACCTTTCCTTCTTGCGCCACGCGAACAAGACAAAAGCTCCATGAACCTGTATACTTTAATTCCGATGCTTGGAGCCTCTGCGGAGAATTGTAAAACGTGTTTATAACATCTTTTTTCTACCATACTTGGTGTCTCCCATTGCAACCCATACAAACGCACACGTTCTCTCTCATCTCTCTTACCCCATGAGCCATCATACTCCTCTACAGTCATGGGGGGCACTGTTATCCACCGAAGCATCCCAGCCGAATTTTCCTTTTCATCTATTTTTCATTTGTAGAATATTTCAATTTTTGTATTACAAAAATGAAGGGAAAAATAAAGCTCTTTTACATTTTGAGTTCTTTCTTGTACTCTGACATTTCTGGATTTCTATGTCCATGTCGGTAACTGGTTTACCTGCATCTCTTGTTCAAGGGGAAGATGCTATGCAGTAGTCTGCCTATACGGTGAGAGGGGACAATTGACCTGGAACGTAAGATGCTGAGCGGTCCAATGTATCTCAGCGAAGACTCTAACCCCCCTGGCCCCTGTTTTTGCTTCAATGGCGAGTGTCACAAAATTAGGGCCTCTGAAGGTATAATGGTTCTTGGAACGTACCGTTGCATGTTCAACTAAGACCAGATCCTAAAAAAGAAAGCCCGTGGTTTTGATAAGCTCAAACTTTGAGATGATGTATAATAACTGTTCGCGTTCCTATCAGTTTGCAGTGCATGAACAGATCGCAAAAAAAAAAAAAAAAAAAAATCCCTGGGCATCATCCATCTGCCCACCTGTTGTTGGCTTCGTTCCCCGTATACCACGTCATCTATTCATACTGGTACAAATACTCCTACATCACACCGTAATATGCATGTTTCAGTCTCAATCTATGCTTTTCCCCCATCGCGTCTCTCAATCCCTTTCCTCATCCGGTCCTCCCCTCTCTCATCCCTCTTCAACTCGCCTTAAATCCAGTATGAACCTTCATACAGCGCTTCCAGAACCTTTGCTTCTTGTCTTCTTCGTTTTCCATATTCTGACTACGCACTTTTTTGGCGCTTTTTCCATTTTCCTTTTGTGAAAATATATTCCCATTCAAGGAAAGGGGCATTGTTTGTTTATTTGTCCTCCTCCTTCCTTCAGGCTTTGGCTCTTCCCGTTCCCTTCCCTCCTTTCTTTCCATCTCGGTTTCTAAATGGAAACGGGAGGGCATTGATCCTTTTGCGCGCTGAGCGGTGAACTTCATGCAAAGAACAGCAGGACAAGTAACATCCTCCAGTATGCAGAGAGGGAAAAAAGATACACAGCATGTATCTGCAATGTAGCCTCGAGTACATACCAACGGCAGGAGAATGTGAGGTACTTTTGAACAATAGAAAAATGTTAGAGGGCAGCCTTTTTCGGGTCTACGATAAAACGTTTTAGCCCTCAACAATTCCCATCTCTCGCATGATACCTGTTTCTCAACCATCTTCTGGCACCGGGGCCAATTGCTATAAAGGGGCGTTGAACATCAAATTCTGAGACAACGGACGGTGACTGAGGGTAGTGATACTGCATTTGTGTACTTGTGCCCTTCGTACTGTGTACCCATACAATAATGCATGTTCACGCTCCACCCGGTATAGTCAGTCTGAATATCTTGCCGGCAAGCAATGCAATAATAACCCCAAAAGGTTAAAAAGAACAAGAAAGAGTGTTCAAAGTATAGCTGAGAGAATTGTCTTCCAGGTCCTCAAAAAGCATCATTACTTGAGCGTGGGCAAGCTTTTGGACGCAAAACTCAAGTGGATGTGAGATGCCATGTTGTGTAATATGCTCGGCCTCTATGCATATTCACACTTTTGCTGCCCAAAAACCTTGCGTGGATTATTGACGTATTCTGGTCGGACAATCAATATAAAATCGCGTCTCCGGATTCTGAAGAATTCCTATCATGTTCAATTTCTTTTTAATAAACGGTGGCTTACGGAATTGAAAGAGAAAAAGGACAAGAAAGAGAAACGTGCACAGCAGCATGTAGCTAACCAATGTTAGATATTACCCACCAGAATGAGGTACACTGCTGAGAAACTATCCAAGCAAAATCAAAGAAAAATGTACGGAAGCATATTGGGTTTGCAACACCTATTGTTGAGTTTTAGTGCGTAGGAAGTGTCAGATCGGGGCCTCCCCCTTCTTTTCTTTCTCGAACTTCTCCTGAAACTCTGTAAACCTCCCCCAGCCACGGGAGTCCAAGTGTTGATCAATAACTATTGAAGACTTGCCAAAGAGACCCAACAGGATGAAATTTGTAAATCTTAGCGAGCTGCTTGTTTCGGTCAAACAAGTGACATATTGATATGCAGCACATATGTAGTCTTCTAACTGGTAAATAACTCTGTCAAAGGCATTGCCATCTTGATGTCGAGTAGCCTCTTGAGCGATCAAACGATGACTGTTGATAAGCGTCCTGTAAGTCGACCGAGACAAAAATTTGCATAGGCTGTACACAGTAGCGGATGAAACAGATCTCCTCCTAACGAATGAGAGAAAAATGTCTATGGGGCATAACGTTCCTTGACCGCGGTGGTGGTACGTAGCTCAAGTGCTAAAGTTTCCGCCTTGAGAAGACTGGAAACGATCCCATATATACAGGACGGACTTCGCGATGTATACTCGATCATGTATATTCAGCTGACTGCGCGAAGAAGGAAATATGCAATGTATTATAGATGATAGAGTAAACCTGAGAGTCATTGATTCCCTATCAACGGTATTAAGATTCAAATGGGATGTGCTATAGTTTCAGGATTATAACGGAAAGTGATTGACGATGACGGCTTAAACTTTGCAAGGCACAGTTTGTTTCATAGATTATCTCGATGATAATGATTCAGGAACCAGAAGATCAAAACGTGAGGCACGTCGCACAGTATGAACGAAGATCCTCCTGCTTTAGACAACCAGGTTCGACATCTTATTGCAGATAGGGCTGAAGCGGAGACTTTCAGTCCTCAACTTTCTCCTATTCTGGTTTGACGATCTATGAGGCCACCTATCACTATCCTTGGTCTGCCCATAAGAGCAAGATAAGTGAAGTGAATAGGAGGATAAGCTCGGGATGCTGCATACGGGTGGTAACAGCGCGGCCATATAGATATAGGCCCCAGAACTCGGCCATAATGGAGGGTTCAACATCTAAGGGATAATTCTGAGATTGGTATCATAGCAATAACCAGACGCCGGGGATTTGTTCGCATTGGAGAGCAAAAACCCGCAATACTGAAAAAAACCCAAACATGTGAGACATAAAATCGTGCGAGTACACCCTCTCGCAAACTCGGAACATACCGTCAATAGGAAGATCGCTGAACCGAAACCCTGTTAAAAGGGACTTCACCGATTGTTGGATGCTACCTCAAGAATCGGCTTGGACGTCTATTCAAAGTAGGCTAGCTTGGAAATTCTCCAAGAGCCCTTAAAAGTTAGTAATCTTCCAAGGTAAATAGGGATATAAGTAAAAAGGAACAGGTATCTGGTCCAACTGCGACCAAAAATAATATCGATCATCTGACTTTTTGAAAAAGACAAAAGAGCCAACTCGTTGACATATGTTGGATACCGTGCTTTTCCTTTGGGCCGAAGATGCCTCTGGGGCCGCGGCACAGCTGACGGAAGACGTACGAGAGGGAAGGACTTTCTTGTCCTCCCCCACACGAACGCAAAACACATAACATACCTGAGAACTGGGGTTGTACAGCCAATCAAGAATTGTAGTCTATCCGACAAAATGCTGCATCGCCTTGCATACCCGGTGACGATACCTGCAGAACTTCTTTAGCGGCGGGGCGCAAAGAAAGGAAAAGAAACTCGACAAGCGACAACATAGGTTCAGATGCATGGTTTGAAACAATCCCCATAGCTTTCTGGTGTCCCAGGAGTTGTCTAGATTTGTTATAAACGTTATACCGCGGTTAGGGACTAACCCGGATACCAAGCCAGGAATTGCATTGCTGTCTGTCCTATTGAAAGGATCGATAGTAACCTGGCCTGCGTTGGCGATAAGACAAAGCCAAGGAGAGTGATGAATTGATCAATTGATTGACAAAGAGTAGACCCCGTAGGGACCCCAGGAAGCTGTTGGAAATATTATATACGCCCCTAGACTTGCCTGCCTGCGCAAAGCCTTCCAGGCTTTCCTCGCTTTTTCCCCGGGTAAAGGAAAGAGGGAAAGAGATACTTGAAGGGCACCACAGGCAGAAACTTTATACGAAATCGTTTGAGTAACTTGTAGCTGTGAACAAACTCTGAAATGACAAATGGAAGAGTACGCAACACCCTGTCAACGCAAGAGGAATAAATGCTACAGCAGGTGGGGGCGAAGCACAGGATTTAGAATTGTCATCAATCCTGACATCTTAGAATTTCCACTAGATACCCACCTATATCCTCCCCCTCTTCCTATTCCTTTCAAAAAATTGAGATTACAATTGGGACTGGTACCGGCAGCGCCGCAGCCGTCTCAGTAACGACAGAAAAAAGGGTCAAGAAAGATGTGCCCCTGCATTGGACCGTGGTTGGGCGATGGGATTACGAAACAGGCGAACAAGAAGAAGAAAAGAAAGCGGCTGAAGATTTAGTACGTATGCAGACGGCGAAAATGTCCTTTATCTCTCGCTTGAGCACATCATTCTTATATTTAATCCTGCATGGAGGAACCTGAATCGAAGTGGAGGGAGAGATGCTTCTCGTATAGGGGAAGACGTCAAGAAAGAGCTTTGATTGTGAGGTGGCGTGGTTTGATGCGTGCCTCGGTAGGTACATGTACCGCTGTATGTATATCGACGCGCAAGTACAGGCACAAGTGGAGGTACACGATACCTACGAAGGTAGTTGCTGAAGAATTTTCCAGGTACTCCAGGCGGTCTTGTCGTTTTACGGGTTTCCCATGCAATGTTCACATAGACCTCAACTCTGCATCCTTTGGGAAGTACATATGGCCCGAAATAATGAGCCGAGACCTTGTAACAGAAAACAGTAAACTCACCAGCGCGAAAGACAAAGGAGACGAGAGAGGTAGTGAATGAACGCATTTGGTTTGTTCACTGCCATGACAGACGACCGGAATGGCCAGCCGACGGTTAGAAGTCTCGTATTTATATAAGGTTGGTAATCGTAGGTGGCAAGAGAGGAAGAAGTGACGCGTCTATAACTTCCCTAATAAGTACTGTTAAGGCGGTACTTTGTGTGTAGTGCCCTCGTAAATGTACGTGCAGTTCGTTTATATGAAGTGGGTCAATACGCGGCGGGAAATATAAGCTTAAACGCTAGTTAACCATAATTGAACTCCCTGCATTCATGAACCTCTGGTCATGGCTCAGCCAGCTTATAGTTCGCACTAGGCTATCCGAGCACTGAGGTCGGGGATCATCGTTGAAAGCTTCGCTCGATTCAGAAGGAAAATCATGCAGAGAATTGTGCAAAGCATGTGCGAGGCAATCTACAGTACATTACACCTGTCCACTAATAGTTTTCCAACCCGTCTTGATTAAACGATCTAAGTACAGTACCTTTTAAAACTATCCATCTTAGTAACCTACAGAGAATGCTACCGAATATACGGCCCGAGGCACGCATGTAGACGTACACGTACGATATACTTGGCATCGAACAAGCTAATCACATATTTCACATTCCTATAGCCCACTTCCGCCTCAGAATGTAGGGGAAACTCAAAGAAAGAAAACCAGAAAGTCCTTCAGGAAATTTCGTCATACCCGAATATCGCCAACCAATTTGCAGACCACCATCGACAGTTTCCCAATCAATGTGTGTGTTTCGAAAGTCATTGTGGTTGAGCAGGAAATTGCGGTCCATCCACCCCTATCGGTTGTTTTTGACCTCGCCCGAACGAACGTATAGGAGAGCCGGGTGTCGGGTAATATTTCCATTCTTCCACTCGTCTCCCGTGAGAACGTGCGACTGCGTCATGTATGGGTCATGGGGCTCTGAAGAGGTCTGAAGACTGAAAGGATCTGCCCGATATTGATTACCGTGCTAGCTGCCGGTTATTTGATTGCTTTGCCTTGATGATCGCCCGAATTTGAGGCCTGAAGTAAATGGCTTAGAAATGGTAGCGTAAGGTAAAAGAAATAGAGAAATATTAAAAAAAGGGGGAATGACGCGGAAACAAAATCGGAAAAAAAGTAGATACGGTATAAAAAGTAAACAAGAAAGGAAGATAATGCGAAGCCCAAAGTAATCCTTCCACGTTCGTAACATCACGTCCAATAATAGTCGTTTCCCGAATGATCCTACTCCCAAGCCAAGAAAGAAATTTTGAAAAATGAAATATAGAAATCAACCATAGAGTCACACATTAATCCAAAAGCGCGACATAAAAAGGGAAAAAAAAAAGGCGTAATACAACGAAAGCACAGGAAACCGGGGTATAGCTCTGAGAAGACTGCCTGCCTGGTCTTGCCCCACCTTGTTGCTCACTGCTGTAATAAGAAGGTGTGAACGCCCAGCCAAACTCCTGAAACCTGCGATCCCGTTACCCGTCATCAAGTTGCCGCAATTCATAAATAACCTCGTTGAAAAATAAAGACATAGAAGGGATATACAACATTCACATATGTAAGTGTCAGTTGTTGGGGAAGAGAAAAAGGTAGGTATCAGGTGCAGGTCGTCAAAGTCGTTTCGGATGTAATTTAAAGTGTCTTGAAATGCTCCTTTGCATACTGTTCACAGGCCTGCCCAACATGTCAGAGTAAAGTGGAATTGGCAGAATATGAGTGGATATTCACCTTTGCTGGCTTTCCAATTTTCTGGCCAATGACCTTCCATTTATTGGAGTCGTATTCTTTGATGGCGTCTCGTAGAGTTGCGGACTAGGAAGATGTTAGTTTATCTTACAATAAGAGTGGTAAATCGTAGTGGGAGAAATGAAAACATACTTCCTCCTCGGTAAATTCAGCATAGTGCATATCCTGCAAGCTAGTTAGACTATGACGGATGATAGAGCGACAGAGCAAGAAAACCTACCTTGTACCAATGTTTCTTCACACTTCCCTCAGTTCGCATGGGGAAGGTCTAGTGTATCGTATACCATCAGATATTGTCTTGCTTCATATATACGAATGTGTATAGATAAATTCTAACCCAGCAGCTGAAAAGGTTGGACGAACCTTGGCAATTTCGCTCCAGGTACTACCGGCATCGCGCATAGTCTTGAGCCGTTGCTCCTCCTCTGCTGTCCACGGAGTATTTGTCCTTCCTTTCTTCTTGCCTGCGGGTTCAGGGGCAGCAGTTGTGCCAGTGGTACTAGCAGCAGTAGTAGTCCCCTCGCCTTCAACAGCACCTGTTAGCGGGGGAGGCGCCATGGCGGCCAAAGAAGCAGTCTGGAGTGACGCACGTCGCTTCCGGGGATTAGGAGCTGCTGGTGCTGGAGCTGGCGCAGGAGCTGGTGCTGGAGTGGGCACCATAGGGACGCTCTCAAATGGGCCTGGCCCTGTAAAGGGAGGAGGTTGCTGTTGCTGATTTAAAGGATGCGTAGGAGTATTGGCGGCGATACCTGTCTTGATGCGTTTGGAAGTTGGGGGGGATCTATGCGATGGAGGAAAAGATAGGTTAGTAAACCGTCCATTCTTGATTCATCGGAGAAGCTGGTCCGTCGGTAAGCCTAGTATATAGGATGATGCAGAGCTAAAGAAACAAACGTCCCAACCTGACGCTGTCAAAACGAAAGAAGCTGGGGTGGTATAGAGTAAGAGAAAGGGGAAGAGGGGGAAAGGGGAGAGAAAGAGGACCTGACAGCTTGGAGGGGGTGGGATTTCCTTTAAAAAAAAAAGGGAACAGCAACAACAGTAAAAAAAATTACTCACGACATATTAGGAAGAGGGGGCCTCGAAACAAAAAGCGGCCAATTCATCTGTAGAGATACGCAGATAAATTAGTTGGATTTGGCCTGTTACAGTTTGGCTAGGTTGCTGATGAACCCGCGAAAACGCAATGAAGAAAACGTTACACACTAGGATTGAAGCGAGGGACACCACAAGCCTGATCGTGAAGATCAAGCCGGGCCAGGAACATGAGCAGAAAGGTGGGGGAGCTTGAAGGGCGATGGTACAAACACTGAAGGAAAGGATGATTAAGATGAGTAAAAGAGCGATTGGCAGGCGAGGTTAAGTAAAGAGGACGGATGGAATGTATCGCGGTGTAGTAAGAAGGCGGGATGCCAGGAGGGACGGGGGACGGAATCAAGCAGCTGTCACTTGGATGTATGTATTAAGAGTCCCTTCCCTGGCCGTAGCTGATAGGAGGATAAGGCAGAGAGCCAGCGCAGGTATCAATATTGAGTCTTAAGAGAGACAAGTATGCGGAGGAGGGTGTAGTATGTAGTATGTAAGGTGCCAGTGTGGTAACTGCGGGTAGAGGGGACAATGGATGCGAGTAAAAGTGATATGGGGATTATGAATCACACACGAGGTAACAAGGGCACAGATAGTGGTAGTAGTAATAGTCGTAATAGAGGAGAGACGGGGGCGGGGAGGCGGGGAAGGATGCTGTTGTTGTTGTCTGCGTCGTATACTCCCGATGAGGTTGAGGGCTGGGGAGAGAGACGAGAGAGAGAGTAGTGAGGTAATGTGACAGACAACAACAACAACAGCAACAGCCCCCGTGGCGGGCAGCCTGGCAGAATAATCCCAGGATGCGGGGAACTCCAAAACACGCGTAATGTCACGAACCCGTAACTCCGTCCGCGAATGACGCCTTTGCGCGGGCAAAACACTGTAAAATCACTTGAGCACGGGTTACACAGATTACACAGATTACACAGATTACACAGATTACACAGATTACATAGATTACATAGATTACCAGCCCTGCCGTCTTAGCATAACCGATGTACCATACCGTACTGGTACCCGTAATCAACTCCATCTGGACTCTGGAGTATTTGAGACCAGAAGCTATCTCACTGACTTGGCGATGTTTCCAACCACTGCACTCATCATCATCCATTTCGCGTTAGGACACACAGAGTGGGAAAACTTCACAGTCTACGGTGTCTTGTAACTACTAGCATACCTCCAGGCTCCATCAAGTATCGGCACAAGATGAGACATATGACTTGTGCATGCGATTTGACCACCATGTATCAGACCTGTATTATTCAAAAAGAGGGGAAATAGGGAAGTTCAACTGGAAAAAGAAACGAAAGAAACCACCTCCCTCAGATCCCCGACAGGGATAATTTCTTTTTCTGCTCTGAGGACACAGATCATACAGTACGGGTTACGGGTTACTGGGGTACTTGAATGTGAGGTCAAACAATAATGGACAGTGACCGTGATGAAATGAAATGCTAACCAAACGGTATACTTCAGCGCGGAAGAAACAAACAGTCCCATTATTAACGGCAGCTGGCTGCGTAGATATGATCAAGACTGTTGTTCAACAGACGTTGACGCAACCGGTCAATTGCGACTAGGTCGTGATCAGCCGCTCAAGTTACCGGAGACGCTAAAAAAAAATGACCTGCTTTGCCTTTTTGCGCTGGTCTGCATTAAAAGCTGGACATTGCCCGGCAGAGCCGATGGTGTTTGTCCAATCTAATTCTCACAATTCCAGACAAAGTTCGATGAATGACCAGTACCCGTCTTCGGTTCCTTCGATTTGGGGGGGAGGTGGGAAGGGCAAGCCACTCCATCCTCGACTCGTGGGCGACGTAATGTCGCCCCGTGCAGATTTCACAAATCGGAAACAAAAAATTGCCCCAAGTCGACATACTGAGAAATATGTTCTTGGTTAGCGGTGCGAAAGTAGATATTGAGGACGATAAATATAGTGGAAGATAATGAAAACAGAGGGATTAAATGGAGAGCTGGTTTTGACAAGGGCTTCTTTTATATATATCGCGACTATTCGGGATGAGCGTAAGAGTACGCCGAGTGGGAACTCGGTATCTCATCTCTGATCACCCAAGGTAATACTCCGCATATAGTGCGCATACATACTTAGGTACTTTGTAATGTACACATAAGTACCTCTTCCTATGGACGGAAGACGGCTCCACAGACATGTTATCAACCGACGCACGCGCACAGTAGATCTTGAAGCTTCTCGGGCTTTTCTATGAATATTCTAGGTCTACGGCATCTCGCATGGAGAAGCATGGCGAAAACCAAAAGAAGCTGAGAATGATTGACGAACATCAATTCCGAAGATTTTGAAAGAACCCGCAAAGGTGTACAGTACCGAACATACATGAGCCCGAAGCGGCTGATGGGGACGAGGTACGGCAACGCAAGGTACTCGGTACAACGGGCATGAGGTAACTACCCCATATTATTAATTGCTGACCATAGCTTAATCCGACCTGACAGACAGATGGGCGATCCACCGAAACTATCTGTTATGGAGAATTTCTGGAACCTTTCCCGCAATAGCAAATATCCACGCTTTGACTTTTGCGAAGTTACTTCTGTAAGCGTTCTACTATCTCTGAAAAATGCTTGCCACCCCCCTTCACCCCCCGTCCTTTTTCTTCGCAGTCGCCGTGATTTTCAAAAGACTTCAATGGTATCGCTTTCGGCTGTGCTGAGAAGACAAAAAAAAGTTGTATCAAAACCGAAGACGTCGTGTGTTACACATACTAGTAGGGACTCACCCACTCCTAGCAAAATACTCGTAAACGCTGCGGGTGATATGGTTTAACTATACGGCTTCGTCAGAGAAACACTCTTTCCTACTAACTCATCGGGCGAATCAAACACTGCGCATTCCTCTGAAAATACATTTATGGGAAGGGGGAATAACAGCGTCCAATCCTCCCCCGCCGCCTCATCTTGAAACTTGAAGGATTGTCCCTTAGCGGCCCCCAAGTATAATATACTCTTTTATTTTGCCTTCAGATGAGCCAAGATAAAGCGCTTTTCATGGACAAACAGACAATACCGGAACCCCCATCCATGTCCCGTTTAATATTCGTCTGTCAGACCTTGGATTAGAAATCAGCGACTACTACCAGTCGAGAGCAACCTTTTCTCAAAGCTCAATCCTTCTCTTCTCTTTTGGGCTAATGTATGTGACTAGCGATTGACTGCATAGCATCCATTAGGCACAGTTCAAATTCCCATATCAATTTTGATTTCCTCGCTCAGCAAGTCATAGAATGAGATAGTGTGACACAGAATTAGAATTTTTCTTAGACTGGGATATTTTCCAATGCGGATTTTGCTGCCAATGTTCCTTTGGGCGTGTACTGCAGTATTGCACAAGCTTGAGCACAGCGAGCAAGACAGCTTGCTTAGTGCGTGAGGTAATTCTCATCTCCGTCCACGTAAATGGGGCAGGCGCTGTTGTTGTTGTTGTTGTTGTTGTTGCTGTTGTTGTTGCTGCTAGTCGTCCAGCTAGATGCCAGGAACGAAAGGGGGTAAAAGGTTCGATGACAATTGCGCTTATGCATTTTCCCGCTGTGCCCGACAAACTGGCAATGATCCCCTGATAGCATCAAGTAAAAGAATTCTGTGAATAGTAGCAGGTCTGTATACTGATTACCTATAGACGATTCCCTATAAATACAATATTCCCGTACAATTCTCCGAATTTTCGGAACTGTAACACCCACAGGGATATTTGTAGCCTTGAAAAAGCATACATTGACTTTACTTTTTCTTCTTTTCCCTATGCTGGCTAGTAAGTACGACGTGTTCGTCTTGGGCGCACGTACGTAGAGGCAATGATAATCTCATCTAGGCTCTGTAATTCCAGATATTCCATATGACAGGCCTATATGTACACACTGTACTGCACTGTACGCATAAGGACAAGCATTCTAGGTTGCACATTTCTGCGATGTTACATGCAAGATGCCTATTTCCGCACAAGGAAGTCTCGGCCTCTACCGGTAGCAAAGCCATTCTTTTTCAACTTTTCCCCTTGTTATTGCTTGAGACTGGAAGCTCCGCTCCGGCTTCATTTAACTGTGAGAGATACTATGTTAGCTGACTTTCGAAAAGCCCGGAGATGGGAATGGTTAAGATGTTCGAAATACCAGTATGTTAAATATAGCTTTTCTTAAAAGTCTTCGATTTCATAGTACCGTCTTTGTAGCAGGTGAACCCAATAGCTTAGTATGGGGGCTTCAAACAAAATTTGAACATTCGAGTCGTATTGCGTCCCAGCACATCAAGGAACTTTATACCATCAATTTTCCAAAGCTAAGTTTCTCGTAGCCTCATAGAACTTGCCTTGTGATATACTCAGAGTTCATTCGAATCTCTCCAAGACTTGTCGACAGCGGAGCTATGGATAACTAAGGTACTAACTACTAGTAACTAGAGTTACATGAAACTTAAAATATTTTCGTCGTGAGTTTTCAGGAGTTATCGAAAGATGCCAAGACTCTCGATCCTGCGGTCTCACGTGAGTTGAAATTCGCCGGGCCCGAGCCCCTCCAACCAAATCTCAACCGAGAACCTTTTTCAAGTTTAGAAACCTGGCAAAGCCAAGGAGAACAAACAGGTCAAGAGACTTGAGACTTGAAACTGCACAAAACATCAAAAATCCATTACCGCAGTTTACTAAGATATTCTGGCGTCGTCTTGGTTTCTCCTTTCTGGAATTTTCATGCTCTGAAACTTGAGTTCAAGTCTTTATGGCAACCGTGATGCGCAATCCGACAGAAGACAACCGCTGGCATAGGTTTAGGTACTGCACGTCAAGGGGTATATCCGAACACCAGCGTTGTTCCCAATTTTTTTTTTTTTTTTTTTTTCTCCAAATCCTGGTAATGAAGACGCTCTTTGGAACCACCGTCACAAAGCCCCGCCTGAGCACGAGAGCCTGACCATCATCGAGACTTCTTGCCCTTATCAAGGGCCCCGGTCCATAACTCAAGAGTTGGTGATCCCAACGACCCCAGTCACAATCGAAGCCCGTCCGACTTTTATCCGGCGCCTAAATGTCAGTAGGAAACCAGCCAACTCAGTTTGCTTCAGGGGTCCAAGCAGCGTGTCGCAGCTTTCTCAGGCATTGCCGGGTGCAGAATAGCGGAAGATCAATTCACAATATGAGATGACATTGCTGGGACAGCCAGGCATATCTTTCAAGATTCTGTCTTGAAGCAACAACGGGTTGAAGATAAGCGTTGATAATTGGGGATTTCCGGCTTGAATCCTCACCGGAGCGTGGCGCATATGCACCTTGAGCGTGGATGTTCAACATCTTGAAACTCTCGCATCACCTCTAGCTGATCTTGGTTGACCTAAAGAGGCTAAGAGAGAAAAATCGAAATGAGCCATACTAATCATGAAATGAAAAAGAACGCCTGATCGTTTACCAGAAATAGATCTTTCCGCTGGTCCAGGCTGGAAAATCCTGCTACTGCCTACTAGTACCGTGCAATTGCTGTTTCAACACAGAGAGGAGTTTCTTGATCATAGTAGCCTATGAGATACTGGCTGGGAACTTCGCTGCGGGCCGAAGAAGATAGGGCTGTTCTGCAGATACGTATGCTTTTTACTACAACGGTCCTGGATGACCCCAAGAGGTATGTTCCGACCCTTTTCGGTTTAACAGATTTTGCAGTCGCTTGGGATAACAGGACGTCTTCCCGTCTACTAAGGTGATTTTGGAACCGGGGAAGCCCCAGGCCATTTCTAGGGATGGCGTAGCTTCACGACTCTCAGGACATTTAGCATACTTATTCCTATCAGTATTCGAACTCTCCCCTAAGGCGACTCCTTGCTCGTCCAGTGCTGTGAACACAGTACTCTCGGGTGGCAGTCAGACCTAAGTTCCAAAAGGCATGTTAAGCTAACATGGTGGGGATTATTGATCTATGCCATACTTCTTTTTGCCGCCAAAATGAGCGATACGTACTCTTAGTCATGCCGATTTTATATGCGTGCACCTCCCCGTCGGGGAGCCGAAATCGGGTAAGTCGCTCATTGGATAGTTTACAGTCTACTATTTCGGAACAGTAGCGTTGAGCTCAAAGATGAATCACTAGCGCAACACTGACACTAGTTTCCAGGACGGTGGTTTCATTTGGCACACGCCTACTTTTCCAAAATATGTGGCGGGGGCCCTCCCGCACATCATAGTGCTATGCATCTAGTACAAACTCAACCTACACCTTATCCTGCATGTCTTGCCGGCCGCTCCAGCTTCCATGCACAGCACTGCAGCAGAACGATGCCTAGTTCAACGGGCATTGCATGGGTTGGGTGCATCAACACATCAATGCGTCATGGAGTATGTCGTTCATGATTCTTAAGTGAGCTTCTGCTACCGTTGATCGCCCATCTCAAGCCTCGAAGGAACTCAAGCCGCGAGCCGCTGGGAAGGACAGAAAGGAACTGTCACTTTTCATGACGTATCGAGTCCAACGGCTGAACAGCCTAACTTCGTCATCATTTCCCGAGCGTGCGACTAGTGCTCTCTGTTGAATCCGAATTGAGTTTTAGTTCCTGAAGGACTCGGAGCCTTCGGTGTTTGATCTTTTGCTTTTCATCGCACCCCTGCCATATAATTCAGTCCCTATCGATCTCCATACGCCATGGCTACCTATTTGGTCTATTCTGTCAACGAGTATTGATATCAGTGCAGAGATAAACCCAGCCTTGTAATGGACATGGGAAGCCGAGAATAGTGAAACCGTTGTCCAGCAGAAACGATCTTGGTAACAGACACTGTTTGAAGTCACCCGGGCCAATCACAGCCCGCCAAGTCCAGTGCCAAGCCGCCCCTAAGGAAACTGGAACACTTCCGAACACTTGCCTCTTGTCCCGAGTCTCAGGAAAGTTAGGCATAGGGATATGGATATGGATAGCGCTGCCATAGTGTCGCACTCCAGTTGTTCTGTGGCATCGATGTTGGTATGTGAAAGCCTTCCTAATCTGGCATCGTGCTCGGATTGCTTGCCGACCTTCCCCTCCCCGCAGTTCCCGGCCCTATTTGCGTTCGTGTCGACGGAGAAGCGGCTTCAGCCCATTGATTCCGTTAATGACTACCCGGATGACGACGTCATGTATATGGCGAATTCAGGCGTCTTCGGGGAGGACTTACGATACACTACTGAACGTGAGCTTGAAACGAGCTGGCTTAAGCATATGGTCTACTGTAGAGCTGCATTTATTGTCACAATCCTCACAGCTTTGCCTCCATATTCCTTGCATGATCCGTCTCTTAACCTTGCTTGACCATGCGTGAAGTTTGTTGCGTGGGCAAACTTCTTCCTTCGCTGTTTTCTGAAACAGACTCTTATTGCTTAGCAACTTTCCAAGATCGTCCTATACCGCTTCTGGGGACTGGGTAGTTCCCTTCTGAGAACTTTTGACACCTGCTGAGTTTTGCTATGTAAGATCGACCCAGGGTCCAAGACAAGCAGAGCGCTTCTACTGCCCCAAATTGTTCTTGGATGGTTTATGTCTCTGTTTGGAAATACCCTCTAGCCCGGTTGGGACTATGGGTTTATGCATTTCACCACTTCCAACAAATGATTGTAACTGTGCCTGTCACATATTCGACCATCCGCATGGATGGATAACCCCCGTCTGCCTTGACAGATGGATTTAGAAACACCTCAGGCACCAGCCATCGCCACTTTAATGATTATGCAGCGTAATTGCTAGCGTCAGGAACCGTTTCTCCCCCAAGCATACTCTTATTTGGGGATTACTTATATATTGGTGTTCCGTCCTGTGTTTTTCGTTTTGTTCTACCAAAAGTATTAGAGTCTGTGATCAATATCTGTTTTTCAACTTCTCAGCTCTAATTTCCTTTCTTTCATATCCCACTGGTTGGGCTGGTTACATTCTTTGATATATAATTTACTTTTGCTGATCTTGACGATCATATATGCCTACCCATCAATTTCACAGTGTTCATTGACTTAAGCTCTCCTGCGTGTATCTTAGATTGGTGATCACTGTCATTGTCTGATTTGTGCCTTTTCTTTTCTTTCGGTTAAAGTCGATAAGAAACGGGTATTTTGTTTCTCCCGAACATAAACTGTCGTTCTTGAAAAGCAATTGAGCAATCATGTCTCCCACTATCCGTTCTACCTCTCTACCCACAGAGTCTCGCGATTATCGACCTACGACCCCGCTTCATATTGACCGCATGGAGCACGGCATCCAAAAGCACAGAAAGATGTCTTCCACCGGTGGAGGCAGAGCGTGGACTGAGGAAGAGGTACACATACTCCGCCGTTTTAGAATTACTAGCTCGAGAGACAACTAACTTTCCCACAGGAAGCCTATCTCTTAAGAACCCGCATGCACAAAATGCCTTATAAACACATTGCCGCCCACTTGCACAAAACCGAACTTGCTTGTCGACTCCACTATCACCAAATGTCATACGGCAGCAACCGACGGAGACGCACTGAATCTGTGTCCTCTATCAATTCGTTCTCGGGTCTGTCTACGACACAGGAATGTCCCCTAGAATACAAATCGGCAATCCACATGTCCACTCCACTATCTCCCCCGAGCCCGGAATCATTGACCAATTCCGGAGCATCCTCCATAGCCGGCTCTCCCCAACAATCGCGTTCCCATGTACCTATTCTCCCGAAACCAAACACCTCATCGCTTCACTCCATGCAGTCTACACCCGCAAATTTCAACAAATCACTCCGGCTCGATACCTCCTTTATTCACAACAACGAGCATCGTACATCCCCCTTCGATCATCCGGACTACATCGACATTACCCGGCTTCGCGATCTATATGACACCTACCATGACTCCTTCTGGTCACTGATTGCATCCGAGTATTCAAAGGGGGGCAGTTTCCCGGCGGCAAAATTAGAGGAAGCATTCTTTCACGGCGCACTCAACTCATACAGAGGCCGTGGTCTTTCCCCTCCGACGCCCGGGCCTAGTCCCCAGGCGGCCACACGTGAGCTCCAGAAGGCGACGTCTAGTACCCCTGGACGCACCTCTGAGGGCGGGTTTCATGCCATCAATGTGAAAGCCTCACCTGCTATCACGGAATTGAATACTGCTATTACTGGCTCTAGCCCTGTTGAGAAGTGTGCCGTGGCTTCATTACTGACAGTTGAAAGAGATGTTTGGGCCCCAAAGAACATTACGACTGCATAAAATAAGGAACTGGAGACGATACATGAAGTTTTCATGTTTGATATGACAGAGGAGGTTCCGAAAGACGCCCTTGTCAATCAAGGAGCTTTCTACTTCATTCCATCTTACCTTGGTACATTTTTGGTCAATTTTCTTTTCTGGCTTTGATATTTCTGTTGCTTAGAATCTATTTCTTTTCCAATTGTGTCGTGGCGTCTACGGTGTACTTCAGCTTTCTTTCCCCACTTCGCTTTCCTTCCGGTTACAGTCTACCGGAGTCGGGTTCAACAGGTTGGGTTTCCATTCTTTTATTTTTTCCTTTTTCCTTTCCTCCCTTTTTGCTGTTTTCTCTTTTCTCAACTGATGAATGTCTATGACAAACGCTCGTCACCTACCTTGATTTTGACGACTTTCTTTTGTTCAGCTCTGAATCTACTTCTAGCATGTTTTCATTTGGAGATAACGGTCGATTTATTCTTTCTTTCTTCTTTCTTCTTTCCTATTTGGATGGGAAACAGGGTCTTTCTTGGATTTACAGGGCACTTTCGGAAATTTCCTTTGGGGGCGGGTAGCCACTATGTTACGATTGAACGAGTCGTGTGTTTGAGGGTCGAAGAACTATATACGGATGAAACATATACTAGTACGAGTATGATGTGAATGGGAATTTGAAACATTGGGTATGCCACATAAAATTTACTTTTACTTTGCACTAGGGTTGGGGTTTAGAAGGGGTGTATACACTCGCTTTTACGAGAACCAAAATCCCAATGAACGAACATGAGCATGGGGATGAATCGTGTTGAAACGACGCAATCATTATTTTTTTATTCCTTTAATTCATTCGTTTGCAAGGGATTGCATACGGAATTTTTAGTATAAGATATCGAATAAGCAATTCTTCCGTTGCTACTCTTCGCTGAAACGCTTAAAAGAATATTAATCTTTAGATGGGACGGAATGATAAACATAGTATATAATTCAAAATGAATAAGCGCGACCAAAAGAAGGATATGATTATTTGCCCCCTTTTAAGATATACAGGATGCAGAGGGCCTGACTGAAGTTCAGCCGCCGTTTCAATAAATTCGCAAATGGGGTCTTGGAATGAAACCATCTATGTAAAAGGTTGCTCATCAGGCACACGTAGTATATTCCTGGACGAAGAAGCTTGGACGGGCTGTATTCGTCACATAGAAGTTTCTTTGGTCCAGAGGCCAATGGTCAGAAATAGAACGTGGTACATGTCACATGTCACTGCATATAATCGATCTATAGAGGGCGAATTATACTTACTGATGCAATAGCGTAGCAGAACTATAGTCCCTACGGACATATTTATCCTCGTCGATCAGCTACTCCCGGTATGCCCCTAAGTCATGATATCGCGTTAGTTTCATATTTGCCGCTTTTGCGTACTTTAGCTCTTTATGAAGAGAATGTTCCTGGGGCAATTAATGGGTCTTTATAGCACTTATTCAATATTGACTTCTCTACACAGGGGTGGACAGACAGAGATGGAATGCCGAATTCCAACTACCACGGCCCCTGTGTTGCTCATAGTCCCATCAAACACCGTCCGTCCTGCGTCCACCCCAAACTTCTTTCATTAAGAAGTAACATAACTCAAGTCCGATTATTGTGGGTTTCCGAGGGTTTTCCAAGTTGCATCTCTCCGTTCGCGGCCTTTTCAGGCACGATGCGGGCGATGAATATCAAAATGCACTAACATCTCCATGAACCTGCGAGTGGGGTTTACCTGCGTCGGGACGTATGTATGACATTATTCACGCATTATTCCCTGATCATCACAAGTAGATGGGCGACTTTCGACCATATTTTTCCCCCTGAATGAGCTCATTCTTCTTTATCTCTTTCAATTGTCCTAGTGAGAGAACATTTACGAAAGTAGAGATGGCTCCGAATGGTGACTCATTGACCGAAGGGATTTGAAACAATCACCAACACCATTCAATTGATATTGCGGCTGGTGAGAAGTTGGTGATGGTTGGTAATAGAAAAATTATATGTTGTAGTCGTTTCATTCCGCCAGCTATGTGTCCCAGCTACATGCCCGACCAAAGCAAAGTTCTTTGTCAGGTTTTCCCATGGTGCCATCGTAAGTGTTGGGTGTTTCAAACCCTCGTCCGCGTTGTTGGACGGACGTCACAACACCACAAGCATCATGATAACCGAGACATGGAGAAGGCCGAGACGATGAAAGAAACATCGGATCATCCTGGAGAATCTTCAGCTTGATTAAGGTGGCCATTGTTGATGTGATCTACTGGAGCAGATTCTTTATCAGAACCAATGCCATCCATGATGTATGGTTCCTGGCCCCCACCCCACGAGAAGAGCTTAGGCACTCCATTGTTGGAAAGCTGCAGATACTGCAGATGAACTTCATTGTGTTCGAACACGAACCTTTCTAGTTCTCTAGTTAGCTTCTCCTTCTCCAACAGAGGCCAAAACCAACCATCACCAGCCGTCTTATAATCCCCTGTTCAGAGGCACCTAGACAGGTTCCATTATTGACGGAAAAGGGCCTATACTTGGGGAAGTCGGCCCTATTTCCGTTGCTCAGGGCCCTACAGTGGATTGATATTCTCCGGACGTTGCTGAATTTGTTGATCACAAGCGGCCGATGGGTTGAACTAAAATTAAAACGAGTGGCTTTCGTCAAAGCAATTATCTTTAGCTTAACTTACTTGCTTTCTATTTTTCTGCGGGCGGTTGGCTTTTGGGCTGTCAAGAAATTCTGTAACAGTGCGGAGAAAATAGGGTGACCCGACGGCCCCTGTGGGTAAGTAAAGAACAATGGAACTGTGCCGGAAAGAGAGAATTCATGAACGGAAAGGCAAGGATACGCGGGACGTGCTCAGAAAATAGCCGGTTCCGCAGACGGCTCCTAGGTGGGTGTATGCAGGAACCTATCCTCAACACGGATTGAGTCTAGTTACTTGCGGCGCAGCCGCGAACAAGCTCAACTGAGGATAAGTTAAATGCTTTGGAAAAATAGCGAGCTTAGAAGCCCCTAGTAATGGTGTTTCTCGGTGGAGGCCCTTTCGCGTTCAAACATATGAACCTAGTCGTAGCATCCAAGTAGCTCAGTTTCGGGATAGGCAAATTGGACGCACGCCATGAGCTTCACAGTATGGGCATGGCAATTCTCTTTTCCCTTCGCATTTCGACTGATTGTAAACGTTTTTTCTTCCTGCAGTAAGCTATAGCTTTTCCCGATGCAAGGTCTGCAGATGCTACTTTGATCGACGACGCAATGCGGAATGGATCCAGTGGTTTCCCATGCGGCGTCTCTTTGTGTCATTCGACCACTCACTCGGCCCTTGGCTTTTAGTGGCGCAGGCCCCCAAATACTTCTAGAAAAGCATTCAAAGACACTGAATATCATGCGAAATAGTGGTCAGCAGGGGCCGTGGGCTACGGCTTACCTTTGCGATATGGCGATGCAATAGCGCGGATACGATTCGGCAGAAGGGTTGCGGGATGCGCCGTCCAAGGAAGTCCCCTTGACACTCCCGCAAGCCCCGATGCACGGGAGTAACGTAGATGTGGTGGCGGAGAGGGGAAGGGAGGGCGGGGGTTGGTTGAGGCTGGGCAGGCATTATTCGATAATTGAAGAGCTCGTAGATCAGACGTAGTTGGTTGGTTGTTGTTGGTTAGAGGACTCGCTTGCATATTATTATCGATCCTGAACAATAATGAACATTGAAGAATATGTTGAAGATTTCTCTTGTCAATGCTCCTCTGAAGATAGTTGATCCAACATTAGTAAATTATATGTACGAAAGTAGCAGAATAATAGTAGGTGACTGGAACGTACCTAATGCCCGACAGCTTTCTACTCACGTGTTCCGGCGACCAAGCCGGCCGAGCGTGTAAGCGCTCGCTCTCCACATTATCATTTTTTTAGTATTCTCTGAACATTCCCCGGTCAGTAATCTCCATAAAGAACTGCGCCATGGTTGCTCAGTGTGTGCATTTATGATACGTAGTACCACCTGGCCACGAGCCCATAATGCCCCAGCGTTTATTCCGCGTCCTCTCTCGCCCGGACTCCTTGTCCTCCCTCCTACAACCGCAGCGACGACATCGCCCCTTGTCCCTGGAGTGCCCCTGTGTTCTAAGTCGCGTAGCTAGCAGTCTTGTGCGCTCTGCTCCGGTGTGAATAATACATACTCGGAAAGAAACACTAACAACACTGCGTGATCTTGGTTTTGTGCGCCTTGGTACTAGCTAGAAGGAGGACGGATGAATATGGATTGCTGCTCGGATCACTATCTCCTTCTAGCAGGTTTTCACCACGGTCAACAGCTAACCATTCGCATATTGCAGTAGTCTATCCGTCATGTGCAGCGGCCCGTTGTGGTCTAAACATCAATACGGAGAATACTAGGTGTGCCTCATATCAGTTAACCATCTATGGCCTAGTCAGCAATCGACAATCTGTTGCTTGGTATAGCCCCCAAGCCGAGCAAGGCCTAGAAGTGGCAAGGGACCGGCATAGGACCTGCAGCTTCAATGAATTGTTAATGGCTTCTAATTGGCTCTTCACTGGCTGCCGCGATTTCGAAATAAGAAGAGAGACCGCTAAGATCAGCCAGCTTCAATCAGTGGTCGGCCTGTGGCCTGCGCCGCACGTCAGTCCGCTTAGTTGCTTTTTATTTTCCTTGAGCAGCTTCCAGTCTATGCAGGTAGGATGTCGGACATACACAGTGAAGGGGAGCTAAAAAGAAAAAAGGAAAAGAGACTCTTCATTTTCTTTGATGGTCGCCACGTGCTTTGCGTCCTTCCTTCGGCTTGAATTCATTGTCACCAACTGATGTCGATTTCGCTGTTGTATCAGCGAATGCGGACTAGGAGATAAATTCCAAGGCAGTATCCGGTATCTGAGCATTCGAGAATGACCCCCTTGGACGCTAAAACATCTGTGGTCGTTGTGATTGGGCCTGCGCCTCAGGCTGCTATGGTAGTAGTTAACATGGAGGGAGTCATGTATGCAGTCCGCTAGCCCTGATTCTCCAACATGTCCGGTCAATAATGACTATGTCGTACCCAGCCCACCGGAGCCGAAATGGACTACTCTCAATTCTTTCAAGCCTGGGGGGTCTGTCGAGGATCTTTTTGGGGGCTGTTTTTTTCTCCGGCTCTGTGTGGTCCAAATCCTTGAAGAAAGCCGTAGTCGAGAGAGGGCGGGCGCTTAGATGCAGACACTCCAGTTAACCATTCTCAAATGGCACAGTTGACATTCAGTGGGACATTCATTGTCCAAAGGGCCCTGTAAGAGTTCTTTTGGGATGGCCCCATACGCGGTTCAAAGCCTTGCGAGGTACTCCGTAGTAGCACCGCGATTGACTCGTCGTTTTCGGGGTCGAGTTGGGATACCCGGACCTTTGGTGGTGCGTGCACAGCACCTCGGAAGCCCTTCCCTCTTACAGGGGGAGCTCTCATGTTATAAAAGGTATATACCAACTTGACTATAAAAAACTTCCCCCCTCCTTACTCCTTCAACAGTTTTATTTGATGCACCTTGCAGATTCATCTTCGCCGGTACACTTTATTCTCTTGCCGCCGTACTTTTCTTGCTTTGACTTTTCTACTCCCTCCTCTCCCGAACCCCCTTGTCTACATTGAAACGGAAACGAGGCCCGTTCTACAATCGGCGCTTCGTACCCGCCGCTGCAGAGACCCAATGGCGTCTGAAGGTCATTCCCCATGCGAGGAGTATTCCGCGGCTGAAGAGCATGGCTCCGGAATTCCTCCTATCTGGGCTGATCTATCTTACCAAAATCGAGCCCCTGAGATCAATGGTTTCATCGAGCCGGAATGGGTTTCTCCTCATTCGGTATGTTGACTCCTGCACTCACCGTAGAATCTGCCTTTTGGCTAATACTAGAACTCTCTAGAATTTTTCTACCTCTGTGAACCCATATGTCACCCCTGCGCATACAACGGCGTCCATGCCAACGCCGATTAGCCTTGCTGACAAGCCTTTTCTTGAACCAAGGCAAAGCCCTTCGCAAAGTCATCATGATATCCCATATCGTGAAATTACTGATTCAACAGTCCATCATGGCCTCGGCATCAGCGGGCCATCTACCACAGGCTACGTGCAACCGGGTGTCTTTACTTTTGACCACCCTCATCGACAAACATTAGACAATCCCTTTTCGCCGGAATCCCAGGCTGGGGGCTTTAATCCTAGACCACTTAACAGTGCTACGCAACCAAGCGCTTCAATAGCTCGATCTAGTCAAGGAAGAGGCCACGTAAACATCGCGCCAAATCCTGACGGGCTCCTTAAAATGCAGCATGAGAGAAGAACAAGCCAAAGCGGAGAAACAACCCAGCGTCGCCGGTCAGGATCATCGCGGAAAACTTCAGGGCAAAGATCAAGGCCATCCCAAATGGACAGGGAAAATGACACAGTTCGATCACTGAGAACAGAGCGAAATTTACCTTGGAGAGAAATTGTATCGTACACAAATGCTGAATTTGGGACGAATTATTCTGCGTCTTGTCTTCAGATGCGGATGACCCGTATGCGGCAACGTGCTCAGCAATGGTCCGAGGACGATGTGAGTATGTGTCCCTCTTCTACTACATCTTTCAAGTGTACGATTCTGATGACTATCCTATAGATACGAGAGCTACGGCGGGCGCATGATTACTGGGAATCGGCAAAGTTCGAGATCATATCGCAGAAGGTTCGTACATGTACATGTAGACACTGAGCTGTCACTTGACTACTCCTTCAATTCTACTCTTTTCAAATTCGATATTGCCCCTTTTTCTGTTTCCTTTGCTTATTTCTTTATCATTACAGATGCAGGAATTTGGCGCGGGAAATTTCTCAGCGTCTCAGTGCGAATTGAAATGGCAAGAGCTCAAAGGAGACATTCACTCAGAAGAAAGCGATGCTTCCGAAGGTCCTCCTCGCCGTCGCCAACGCAGATCATGATACATTCAATATTTTGCCGACGAGACGCTTTACATTGGTTCCTCCCTCCCGTTTCCTTCTTTGCATACCCTGTGATACCCATTTGACCTCTTACTTTGGTTTATGCGTTTAGCGCTGGCGTTTATTCATCCTTTCCCACGGGTCTTTCCATACACTGGTTTTCTATTTTAGCATCATCTGCGCGTCTCCCATGGTTCAAGTTACAATCGTGACAAACACAACCAGGAACCCATCCATTATTACATGCATACACCGGAGCCTTCTTCTGCCCCCTAAGCTGCCCGTTTCTTGATTGGTTTCTCCATTTCAGATTTCGGCTGTTTCCGCTGTTGCCCTTCAGCTTACCCAGATGGCTATGTTCTTCCCTGGTTGCTCTTTTGCTTTCTTTTTACAGTCGTTTGCTTCCGTACAAAGTCCGGTTCTGGCTTTCTACTCATTCAGCAACACTGGGTACTATTTTCGCGTTATTAGTACGCTATTCTTATGTCGCTCAACACCGTCACCCGGATCGTTTTTGATTTCGAGAACGCTTCCTTTTTGCTAATTTTACCGCTCTCCGACGCACCCCCACGAACATGGAGGGGGCGTTGTGTCTTTCAGTGGTTTTTCAAGGAATAATGCGTTTCTTTGTCAACCCCTTTTACTCCCATTCAACTTTAAGCTTTCTTGTTATTCCAAGAGATTCTCATATTGTAACAATCTGCATTTTCAGATCTTCTATTTTCTACTTTTAGCTTTTCATATAGATTTGGACCTTCAATAATAGAGAAGAGACAAGCAATGACAATCTATACCGTTACAAGAACACTGACATATGTCCTACCACGTACTGCATAGTAATAGTATTCCGTGTACCTCGAGTGACTATGGCTGGCTAACTGTATACAGAATCCAAACACACAACTACCGGCTTAAAATAAACAATTCAAAATATAATATATGAGTTTCGTCGTTTCAAATATGCCGTAGCTAAGAACCGGTATACGTATTAAGGTAGTACTCCGAGCCTCATATGAAAATCGCGAGATCTAGCACCGCACTGCTCATGATGAATGAGCCCCCATCACAGCCAAGGGCTTTCGGTAAAACCCAGACCTAGATTCTAGGCACCTAGGCAATAAAGAGTGAACGGGCGAATCCCCCAGTCTGCTACTACTGCGTAAACCATGCTAGCTGCATATCTGGGGGCCCCTTCTAGTCGACAACCGCGAGGGTAAATCTCATCCACCCATTTCTCATCCCCCTTCCCAGGGATCGCACGGCAGTGACCGGCACATGCACGATACAAGATTCTATACATAATTTAAATTCCGCATCGCCTACTACCACAGAGTTATACCTAGTAGTTTAACAACTGCACCCAACCCCCCCCCTTTGATTAAAAGTATATCTGAGGGCTCCTTGCCGCATCTTGGCTCTTTGTAGGCGAACGGAAGTTGAACTTCGGAGTTCCGTGGTGTAGTTTTCCGCTACGTTCAAAAAGGGTTTAAAGATAACTCCAGCTATTTATCCTTGCGCGACACTACTGCGCGGGCGGCGGGATCCCTGTTTGTCTTGGCCCCCTTTGGGTCTTAAAATCTACGACGACTGAACTGCCGGAGAGGAAGAAAGACGGGCGATTAGAAGGTACATGTAAACCCCTGCTAGCGGTGTGTGAAAAGGGGCACAGAACCCTGGTTCTCGGGCGCTTAATTGGGGGACAAGTGTGATTGGGTCATTGGTTGAGCGACGAAGCGACGACAATCCTCTTGCCTTCCTGACTCCGTACAGGACAATGGAATAATGGATGCTACAGTGTGCTTTGTACGCTCATGAAGAACGTGGGGTTCGTTTCTTGCATAACTTCTTCCCGTCTCTGTATGTAGCAGTGAAGGGGCGGTGAACTTGATGTTGCTGGTCCAGTGGTTCAACAGGTATATACCACGGACCGGTAATTATTTATAGAATCTCACGCAGAGTCAAGCGCAGCGAAACGCGGGTGGGATAACCGGAGTCCAGATATTAATGCCGGCGGCGTGTCGGGTTATGGCTGTAACGACTTAAATAATGGACTAACTGCTTCAACAGTTGGGGGTGTAACTGATCACCACCTGAACAGTTACGCTACCGTGGCCAAGTAGGCAGAACAGGCAGGGAAGAAAAAGAAGTATGAAAAGGCGTAGGTACAGTACTATCCTTATCCCCGCTTAACCCCCGTCCTTCCCCCTGTATGTAGCCAATCGCCTTATTTGCCGACTCCGTTCAGGAACTCCTCGACATACGAGAAAGAAGCCAAAGACGAAAAGAAAAGAAAGAAAGACTGCAGGGGAGTCCAAGGTAGTGTGACCTACTTAATTCCCATTGTGCGTGAGACGGGACGTTTGTCCTGAGTCCGATTACTTGTTCTTTTTTACGACCCCCTTGGGGGCCGCTGCAGGTCGAAGACCGGGGGGAAATGACCGCCGGTCACTCAATTTTTTTTTTCTTCTTCTGACTCAATGCAACTTTGAGCCCCATTCCGTGCACGATAACGATAAGGAACGTTACGGCTCACTACAACTAGACAATGGAGATAGACGGACTTTGCATGGGACCTTGCATGGACCCCAAATTCTGTAGGATGAGGAAGCGCGGGGGATGGGAGAAGGCAGCGGGGGGTGTTTTGCGCAAGTTGCACGCTGCTTTCTGAATGGCATTTTATTTTCGGGGGCTCAACTTCGGTGCACAAACCTGGATAAATATGAATAATGGATGATAGGTGCGCTGATCTACGTTAGGCGAAGGCATTTTTTAAATTCGGGGAGTCCATTTCGTCAGGGGAGTTACACTTCTCGTTGCATGGAAGCTAGGGCAATACGGTGGGGGCGATGTATATGATGAACGGTGAACGTTTATTTCATAACTGCCGAAACTCCTCTTGCAGATAAGCACGTTTGAATAGGTGACTTGTTATCGAACATCTATATGCTAAATCGTTCATAAGTTCGCTCTTTTCGTCATGACGTAGTATCACTTCAGCGGCGGGGAAGCGTAAAACTCCATAACTATCCAATGTCGAATAAAACAAACCGCCCCCAACAGCGCGGGTTAAAATGCAGAAAAATTGCTGTGTCATTGATCCCCCTCAACTGCAGTTCCGCCATCTTCCTCATCCTCATCCTCGTCCTCATCCTCTTCAATAATAGGAAACGTCAATAGGGCAGCTACGCCGCCCAAGCCATCAAGTCTCTTTCCACTTTCGTGATCCGAACTGAGAACCCGGACTTCCCCTCCTTCAACGTCCCTCACTCGATCGACCAGCGAGACCCATCTCTGTCGCTCAGCGACATCTTGCGCGCGAAAGAGCCGGTTTGATATTATTAGAACTCCACCGCCACGGCCCACTGCGCCTTGGTCTACTGCTGATTCCACCTCCCTGGGCCCATACGTGGCTTTGTCTGTCTCTTTCCGCAGCTCAGAGTAGAATCTGTCCATAAGGGTGGTCTCTTTAGCGTATTTGGTGTTTGAGAGAAGAGTTTGCACAGAGGGTGATTGAAGGACCTCTGCAAGCGAGTGCATGTGGCCGGAAGAAGAGTGAACGACGACAACATTTTGTAGCAGCGATTTCAAGGCCGGTGAGGATGTATTTGCTGCGGACTGTATGTGCTTTTGGAACCCGGCTGCCGTGAAGCCAGGGGATGCTAATAGAATTGGCTTCGAAGGTGTGCCGTTCGTTGAACTTGCTGAAGAAGGTTGTGTCGACGTCGCATTGACTTCGAGGAGGCGAAGAAGCGCCTCAAGAGTGTTTTGATAAAACTTGGTCAAGGTCTTCAAGGGAATACGTTAGCACCAGAGAAATTCCGTCTATGCGTACATCCAGATGCCTACCTTGTCATGATCAGTTCCACCTTGTCTCTTCCGAGGAATCGATAGTTCAACCTTTTGCTTCAGAACCGTTTGATATTGACCTATAAAACAGATATGCGCCAGGCCTTCCTGCATCACCACCGCTACAGCTTCCGCCCTTCTGTCCCCTCCCGCATCGACTGCTTCCTTCAGCATCTCAATAGCGACACTATCCCAACCGCCCGCTTCACCCGAAGCTTCCACCTCTTTTATAAGCGTGAAATTACGTTGTAGTTCCAGATCGAGAGTATGATATTGACCGATCTTTGTGTATGGGTTCTCCGCAACGATCTGGCCAGAGACATGGAGCTGTGAGCTTTGAGGGTCGAAGTCTAAGCTCTTGACGCGGATCTGCAGTGTCATATGGACTCGAGAGGAACTCGTGGTTCCTGTGGTAGCTGTGGTAGTGACGCGACGGATCGCGCTCGCCTTGAGGAGATCATGGGGCCGGATGAGGTTGTAGCAATGCCACTAGATAGAAGCGGTTTTGTTAGCTACGTAACGCGAGAAGCCGTCAAATATGTCCGTGGGCCGTTTGATTTCTCTTTCTGAAATGCCGACTTAAACTGAGGAATCCGTACCATGTCCTCTGGCTCTTCGGGATAGAGTGTAACTGAGCCGGAACCATTCCGCTCGATGTTCTGTTTGATTAACCGCATTTTCAACCGTACCTGGTATGCGTGTTATCGCTGCGAATTTTCGAAAC
Organism: Helicocarpus griseus UAMH5409; assembly: GCA_002573585.1. Taxonomy (NCBI): domain Eukaryota; kingdom Fungi; phylum Ascomycota; class Eurotiomycetes; order Onygenales; family Ajellomycetaceae; genus Helicocarpus; species Helicocarpus griseus. The sequence goes on along the minus strand of PDNB01000007.1, from coordinate 261,139 downwards.
CAACTTGAAGCTTGTATATAAACTTAAGAATAGTCGCGCCCATAAAGATAAGTTGGATCATTGCCTTTTCAGATACATGAGTCGGTTGACAAACACTCTCCTGGAGTTGAAGTCTGGGAACGATCTCAGTCGTGAAAGATGGTGGGGTTAAGGATTGTCGTCATTCCTAGTGGATGGATGGAAGAAGTCAATAAACCCCGCCAGAACAAATGAGGAACCATAGCCATTATTGCTCTCCAGGCCAAACATAGTAAAAAGGAAAAGCTTAGAGTTGGATTTGGCCTGTTTAAGATTAACTTTTACATTTAAATTAAAAAAAGCCTTAGAAAAGCTACTCAGGTACAACAAAGTAAGTAGGTCCTAAATGTGGCCATTCGATCAAACAATCCCACAGAACTAGAGAGAATAATTGGTAATAATGATGTGATATCATGCTGGAATGAAATCGCCGCTTTGCAAACCATGTTCTCCACCTCTCATCTCAAGGACCCGTATATAAAAGCCATGAGGGTCCCCGCAGTCTTCGCATCCAAAGTTTTCTCTGAATCTAATTGCGAAATCTGCTACTGCTCTTCGTGTATCTAAACAATCCGGCAAGATGGCTCCTCTAAACATCCAGTCTACCTATAAAATGAACTCGGGATACGAGATCCCGGTTCTGGGCTTCGGTGTAAGAACCCTTTTCCAATTTCTTGTTACACTCGAAAGAGGGAAGATATACCGGAGATAATGATATATTTCTCTCACTGCTCTTATTGGTGGTTGGCTAACAGTCTATATTAATAGGTTTATCAAACGTTTGTACAGTGCCCCTATCATGCACTTGAGGACATTCAGGTCTTAATCTGCAAAGCGGATACTCACAATTGCATCTTCAAACAGACCACCTGAAGAAACTGAAAAAGCCGTCTTGAACGCTCTGCAAGTGGGATATAAACATGTACGTATCTCCCAATCACACCTTTGGGAATACCCCCTGAAACCGTGATACCTCGTACGGCGGCGAGTAGGCAATGACTGTTAGATTCACTTTGCTCACCCTGCTACCACAGGTCGATTCCGCAAAATATTACCGGAACGAGCACGAGTGCGCACAGGCAATCCGCGCATCAGGCCTGAAGCGCTCAGATGTCTTCTACACCACAAAGGTGCCAACAAACGCCATGGGCTACCAGCAAACCAAGGAGGCCATCGATTCCAGTTTGAAGACAGCCAACTTGGAATATGCTGATCTGTAAGCTTTTAGCCATCTAACTAAAATGAACAAATGAAATATAAAGCAGCTAAAACATCAAAACCCAGTATTCTCATCCATGCGCCGTACGGCGGACGCGAAGCTCGCGAAGGATCTTGGCGTGCTCTGGTTGAAGCCCAAAAGGAAGGGAAGACCCGCTCAATTGGTGTCTCCAACTATGGTGTTCACCACCTCGATGAACTAGAAGAGTACAACAAGAACATTGGCGGCAAAATCGACGTTGGCCAGTATGAGCTGCACCCCTGGCTTGCTCGTCCAGACATCGTCGAGTGGTTCCAAAAGCGCAACGTCGTCATCGAAGCTTATAGCCCCCTGGTGCAAGCGCAAAAAATGAACGATCCCCTGCTCAAGAAGTTGTCCGAAAAGCATAACAAGACTCCCGCGCAGGTTCTTCTTCGATGGAGCTTGCAGAAGGTAAGGAACGCCTTGGGACTGTTTTTTACGGCCTTTATTCGCTGATCGTCCACCGCTGCACAGGGCTTCGTCCCCCTTCCCAAATCCGTGACCGATAAGCGCATTGAGGAGAACGCTGCAATCTTCGACTTTGAGCTGTCCCCTGAGGATATGCAGACCCTCAGCACGGGCGAATATTGCCCCGTTTGCTGGGATCCTACTGTGAGCAAAGATTAAACCCATGCTCATATGATCTGACGAGCCCAGGGGCTTCTATATCAGTTCTAGAATAAAAGTACCTAGGTATATAGATAAATTAGAATCCATGTCATACGCCTCGTGCGTTTCCGATATCCCCTTCCCTTTACCTGATATATATGCGAAGATACCGGGACATGAGAATTTACCCATAAGAAGTCCGCTATACAGGTCGTTGCCGTGGACATGGTCTGCTTCGCTTCTTCGTAAGCCTATTGTTCTGTCTGGCAACCATTTCAGCATTCATTCACAACACAAGGGGAACTTCCATATTCACATCAAACAAGCAACAATTAGTTGTGTTCCTTTTCTTTAAATAGCATCAAGCTAAACATTTCTTTCTCACTGCCCCTACCTTCTTCCTTTCCTACCACCATCCACCCTCACTGCTTCTAGCAGCATCTAACATCCTAGCTTTGGATCTTACACCTTTCCAGTTTGGATTCTCGGGATCCAAACATCTCCTTTGCAGTCTCCCTTTCCCATTTTCTCAAGCCTTTCTTTACCTTTCCGTGTCATCTGTGTTGTTGCCGTCCCTATTCGAGCCATCGTTTCCCAGGCCACCGCGGAGCAACAAAGCACAAAACACCAGCGCTCCAGGAGCATAATCCAAAAACAAAAAGCACCGTCAACTACTCCTCTGGACTTTAGAGCACTTTCTAGTCCATCATAATCCTCACAGGGTCGAGACTCCACACCCCATTCCCGCAAAGATGGGAAGAAAACGTTGCGAAAGTGAATCACCCCCTTTACCACCTATTGAGTACATGTCGCACAATCGTCGAGCCATGTTTGGTGATCCGCCATCCGCCTACATGGCTGCAGTGATAGCAAGGTGCGAGAGAGAACAACGTAAGAAGCGCGAGCAGGCTAGGCTGGAGAACGAGCAGAAGAGCCAGAATGAGGAAGAGTTGCCTAGGAAGCGCCGTGATTCTGTCAAAGAAACCGACAGCTATCTTACCCCGGCAGAGAATGACCATCTCGTTTGGCCGGGTAGTGGGGCCTCAGTCACAAAGGCGTACCATAGTTCCGGTACAAGCCAGTCGCACTTTGGCGATTCTGAATCCAATGGGGAGTCTGATGAGAGGAGCGAGGTGGATAGTGTTGGACAGGCGAACGACGGAAGCGAAGGAAGCGGAGAGGACCTCCAGCATTCTGAAGACTCTGAGTATCGGGAAGATCAAAGTGAGGAAGGGACCGAAGCGGACTCGGAGGATCATGACAACGAAAATGTCCTTCTTCGAGGAAAAGTTCAGCACTCATCCCAGACGACTGCAAGCGAAGAAGACGACGAGGAGGAGGACACCGGGAAAGTCAGTAAGTATCGCCTTTGAGATCCCAAGTTGGACGTTCCTAATATTAAGAATGAAAGAATAGGTGAAGCACAAAACAAAAACGATATCCTAGTGAACAAAGCCCTTTGTGCCCCCTGCCCCATGCAGCTTGACGACGCCTCCTCCCCAGCCAACTTGTTATTGCCTTCATCCAACATTGTCTTTCATAACAACCAAACACAGCATCTTCCTGCGGACCCAGTCACTTTTGCTATTTCAAATCAATCGTCTCCTGACATGTTTTCTGTTCCCGGCACGATATTCGTTGACCCAATCGATTTTGATGACGATAGAGCTCGATCTTTCGCACACAGTTTGGCTAGGCACTGCGCAACCCTAGGATCCCAAAATGATAGCGTTGTCGGAAACGAGAATATACCTCCTGCTCACGCAACATTCCAGAATGAGTCTCCCCGGTCGGTTCCCGATGTTTATAACCCTGTTGCAGAGAACGAAAATGTTGGCAGCCCTGGACATGCACTACCCGCTCTATATGAAATATCTGCCGGAATGGCGTTTTCAATCGATCCTGAGTCGAATATGGAAGCCACTGCGAACTGGACTCATCCGTTCTATGACGAAGACGGCCACGGCAGTGTGTACCATCCCAGTGAATTCTCTGAGCTGAATTATCAAGAGTTGTATTGGTAGTTTGTTGCCCTTTGTGTTGAATTTTCTTCCTTCTCCACTCCCAGTTTCGCGATTTCAATTTTTGTGAATTATGAGCAAATCCCTAGCTTCAAGCTAGAGCATCATTTTGTTCTCATCTCCTTTCCATCTCTTTTGCTCAATGTTTCTCAGTCAATGCGCATGTCCTCTTATTTTCAGAAGACACGGTTCTTCCCCCCATCTCTTCCTACAATGCTATGTTTCTTGGCCTCGGCCTTACCCCTGTTGATATGAGATAACAATTCTCGTCCGGGTTTGTAATCCGCCCTTTCCAGTTGAATGATAGGGGTTTGTTTTTAAGCGGTCTTTGATGATACGAGGGAGTATATGCACGACGAACCGCCATGACTAGACCGTTCCGATAGCATTCCGTGTAGGACACTTTCTGATCTAGTGATGGGCTGAAGGTTTGGGTATAAATGTGCAAACATATAGCGGTGTGAAGTTGGCCTCGTATATATCCATAATCTTGATATCTGACCCGTCCACTCTGGCTTTTTTCCCCTGCGACGTTCCGTTGTCTTTTCCCCGTCTGCCGCTCGATGAGCTCATCCTTGTATGTACTTGCGGGGGCTCTTCAAGCTTCGTGTTGACGACAGGTTTCTGATATTGGCAAAGTGGCTTCCCGTGATTAGACGTCACGGAATCTAATTGCACCTGTCAAAGTTAGCAAAGAGCCGGGAATGTAGAGCAGTTACCTTTCCGTGCGGAATGCCATGTAATATCGAGCATATATGGGAACGGCCATGCGCCGCGATGAAATGAATAAAGTAAGAGAGCCGCAATCTGCAAGCCTAAAGGAAAAAAAGAAGGAACAGTTCTGAACAGGTAATGGAAATAAGTTTCATTTTCGATATCCGACGAGCTTCGAACGGGGAAAACAAGGAAAAGGAGAAAGAGGAATAAAGGAATAACTAAAAAGCAATAACGCTTTCAAGTCAAAAGAGGTTTCGGTTTCGAAAAGGTGTAGAACTGTGTCGTTGGGATTTTTCGAGAAAAGGGGGAGAGAGAAAAGACGACAGGGAAATCGTGATCCATGCGTAAAAGGGAAAAGGAAGTGGGGGGGAAAGAACCAGGCACGCGCGTTGTTTCCATTCAAAAAAAAAGGAAAAAAAAGAATTACAACAAGCAGAAAAAGAAACCGCTATGCCCTGTCTCTCTGTTGTTCTTTTTGTGCCATGCGTATCGCATCAACATAAGACCCACACGCCCAAGTCATTAGATCAACGCCTGAATAAAATCGCTGGTATTCATGCGGGAGGCCCAGAGTTTCGTTCATCATTTTCCCTCCATTTCCCTTTCTTTCCCCTTTTCTATTCTTCTCCCCCCTTTCTCTTTTCCCCTAGCAACACAGCACCCAATCGATCCGGAGGAGGCGTAAAAGGAAACCAGATCCAAGAATCCCCGTTGCCCCTCGCAGGATATCTCCGCTCAATACGCCCCGCATCCTCATACACACCCCTCAAGAAAAAATAAAAAGAAATTTACTCTTCCTCTTCCTCCTCATCGACCGTTGTCTTGGCGATACGGTCCAAATCGCGCTGGCCGCTCTGGGTAATTCTCCGTCCGCCCTTCTCCTCATCGAGCTCGAGCACACCGATCTTCTCCAAAGCCTGGATGACGTTACGGTCGACGGAACCGCTGGCGTCGACGTGGTGGGAGGGGCGAGAACCGCGGTTCTTCTGGCCACCATGGACCTTGCGTAGACGACCGACACCGACAGTCTTGCGGAGGTAGATGTGTCTGGCAACGGAAGCGGCGCGGACGTAGAACCTATTTCGTTTAAACGGGGCATCGTCAATTATCCCATATGCGACAATATATATATACAGTTACGTATGTATAAAGATTTGATATTTTCCGGCGCATCGGTTTCGAGCCAGATAGAATAAAGGGGTTGCATACCAGTCGATAGATTGAGGGGGGAGCTCCTTGCCCTTGGAGGTCTTAACGGTGTCCACCCATCCTGCATTATGAACCAATCGTCAATATATATGACCCTCTTCAACCGATATCAACTGCGGCTTCCGAATTTCGCTTTCTAGAGCCAAAAAGATGCGGAGTATAAAACGGACCTGGAATTGGCAGTTTGCCTTGTCTCTTCAGGAAAGCGGAGTACGCCTCGATGAACTTTTGCGCCTATATCGAAAGATCACACATCAGTCCTCTGTATATCATCACGGTCTGTGCGCATCAAAAATTTCCCCGTCCCAATTTGCCCAACTGCAATCGTGCGATCTCGTTATTTTTTCGTCCTTCACTGCCAAATGGCAGATTCATGCGTATGTCGTCTCGCTCGTTTCGAGGATATATCGTAGCCCAATCCCCAGCATTCGTTTCCTCTTCCCTAAAGCCCCTCTCCTACCCCCTCCACTATCCATTCAAATCCCAACTTTCTCCCAATTCCCTTGCAATCTTCGCAATATCCCGTCGTAGCGCACTCCTTCCCACCCCTCTCCCACACACAGATACGTAATCAAAGCAAATGAGAAACAAAGTCCCGAAACAAGGGACGCTCAAAACAACTTACATCCACATCACGAACGGTAACGCCTCCCATGATTGCGATTGTCCTGTTTTTTATGCCTGCGGCAAACGGTGACTAGAAAACCGGCGGGAGTGTGAAGGGCAAAAGGTGGACGGGGGAGGTTGGTCGAATTGTCGATTGTCGTCTCGGAGGGCGGAGTTCGTTCTCTCAGGATCGTGGTCGCTTCGCTTCGAAATTTCGCTTGTTGTATCTCGAACTGTGTGGTTGTGGAGGCTCCTCTCAGGTCGCTTAGCCTCTTTGGGACTAGTCGTACCCTAACTGGCCAAAGGCGTCTTTGTCAGCCGCTAAACCTAATCTAGTCAACTTTTGGTTTCTGCCGGTCGCGGCTCTGAATTCAAATCCAACAAACATCGCAACGCTGGGGGATCGAGTTCTATTGTCACGAATTGCGATGCTTTCCCGTATGTAAAAATTTGTCATTGATATCGAAACAAGTCTAATTTCTTGTTTAAAGCTAATATATGACAGAAAGAAATGTATCTCATAAGTTGTCATATCATCATAATTGACCTTCAAGGCCATCGAGAATTACTGTTATTAGACCCTCATAAGGGCATTGAAATTGGCTGTCGCCCAGTATCCGACCCAGTTGAAATATGACAAATAAAATGTCTCCCATATTATTATACCTTCTTATCCCCCCATAAACGCCAATACTAACCACAAGAGAAGTCTCGAGGAAGATGAAAAAGGTGCAATGCAATGACCCCTTCACAATGTTGAAGCTCTTTGCAGACCAACGCAGTACCTTACAAATAAGGTATCGATAAAGTGCTCGTGTTTAATTCCCGGAGACCGACATCTTTCGAATTCGTCTAACGCACCTTGGACTGTAAATCCCTTCTTCTCAATGAGATAAGAAGTAACGAAAAATCCCGTCCTGTTAAACCCATAGTGGCAGTGCACCCCAATAACCGGGCGCCGAGCTCCGTCGGGAAGTTCCTTGGAAGCAGCGCTTATTTCATCCTCAAGGCCGCTGACTAGGGTGATGAAGTCTCGAACCTCATCGATAGTCGGCGGAATCTTAGACACTGTCGGAAGCTTGTGATACTGAATCCCACCCTTCTCAAGTTGAGCTGGATCGTAAACCGGGCTTTCGTGGCTGATATCAACAACAGCATAAATCTTTCCCCTCCACTTCTGCGCAAACGGTATAGGTGTGTGTATTTCATCGACTTCCCGTAACGTCTTCATTGCGACGAAAGTATCTCCCATGACGTCCGAAACTGGCTTTATCGCCTTCCACTTTTCGAGATTCTTAACGTCCCACTTTCCAGAGGTGGTTAGATGTTGAAGCTGCCAGCCCAAGCTCAGACGGGAGTCAACATGCTTAGGAAAGAATTCTTGGATCAAGCCAGAGAGCGTGCGACAGGTATGGCGGTCATATAGAAGCGCGTGGGAAGCCGGTGCAGGAAAGGTAAATGCCTTGATACCTCTCTTTTCTCCGCTTGCGGATTTATCCGATTTCGAGAGATTAACACCATCCGAAACGTCGCTAACGGGGCCTTCATCCTGGGAAGCTCGCGCATTTGAGTCTGCCTGGTCACCCTGAGCTCCTAGATTTCCTCCTCCAAGGTGACTTGCAGGAAATCTTGATTGGATATGGTCATCACACTCGTTATTAAGATATCCAAGAATCTTGGTAGCCTCTTCAGGTTTTGTTATCTCGTCCGACCCACCGGCTACGAGCAGAAGTGGGACCTGCAACCCAGCCCATATCTTCTTCCCAGGTATGCCTCCCATGGGTTCGCCTAAGTTGTTATATGTCGGAAGAGATCCCCATGCCATTCTCCTGAACACCGGGGTTTTGCTCTGTTTGTTAATCCGGAGTTGAATATTCTTTGTTTCGATGTCAGCCTCTTTCCCGACATATCTCAAAACACTATGGCTATTGGGCCCTCCTAGTCTATCCCACCGCCTAAAGAGGTCAAATAACGGATCCGGCACATGAAGAAGCTTGCGGGCTTTTGCATTCTCTGCTTCTGGTAGAGGGCCAGCTATTGGGCAAATGGCGACGAATCCAATGACATGCTCCCGAAGCGAGGATATAACAGGAGATTCGGAAGACGCAAGGAGCGCAGAAAGCGAACACCCCAAGCTGTGCGCAATCAGGACCACCTTCTGGCCTCTTTTCTTGTCTCGATACTGTTCAATTGCAACAGCAAGTAAACTTGCAAGTGCCTCGACAGAGTATGCTTCCCAAGATTTGGGTGAAAATGAAGACAATCCACAGCCCGGAAGGTCGATACCGAAACAGGGCGCAACATTGACCAAGCTTGTCAGGAGTGGGTGGAATTGGGAAAGAGAGCCTCCAAGCCCATGAATGAATACCAAGAGTGGCAAGGGCGATGGCTCAGTGGGGAGCTTTTCAATATGAGGGTGAGGATAGAGAAATGTTCTGATGGAGGGATACGTCGCAATTGGGGTGGTGTAAGCAATATGCGCGGAGTGCTTCTTTAGCAGTCCCGGGTCAGTGTCATCCGCGTCTTATCAAGAAAACAGAGATCAGTGACATGTTAACTAATGTAATTGAAAATCGGCTGGAGCATTGCGTAGCTTACCCGTGCGTTTAAGGTGGTCACTGTAAGAGTTAATCGCGCGCCCATACACATCAAATGTCTCGCCCTTTTCCTTTACAGAGGGACCGGCGTTGTCACTCGACCCGCTATCGGATTCGAGCGTTGGCTTCTTGCCTAGCATCACCACGGGCTGTTTTTTCCCTTCCCTGGAGGAGTACAGTGTGCGGAACAGCAGCAGACAGCCAGCCATGGTCAGAATGAGAGGGATTCCCAGTGATTTGTACAATACGTCTGTCACTTCATTCGGTGCAATTCCACCGCCAGGAGACTTGTCGGATGTACCATTAAGATATCCGAAAATTTGTGGGCGTGGTATGAAATGAGCAATGTAATTTAAGGAGGACTGGATGGATAATGGAGCGAAGGAAAAGAAGGCTGAAACAGGAGACGGGGATGGAGAGGTAGATGGTAAAGGAGTCGTAGAGGATGGAACGAGAGACATGATGTGTATGTCTATGGGAAAGGTAGCTGTTTATATGGAGACTAAAGAGGAGCTTCAAAGGAGCCCACGTTCTCCCAACCCGGGATGCCCTCAGGGGAGGCAGGGCTCAGTTCAGCCGATAAGGTTGCGGGAGGAAGGCTAACTTGGTAGGACTAGACTCTGTCTTTCCAGCTCCAGCGCTAATGCAGCAGGAAACCTGGCAGTCGGGCCTCTATCTCTGCGTCCTGTTACGCCGACTCGACTCGCTCGACGGAGGCCGCCAAGACGTCAGGTATGGCTGCGAACCAATCACACAGCTGAAAAGGCACCAGTGCTTCGATGAACAGTCAACACAAGCTGTTGCTTTTGTGAGAGCGAATTCAAATAGATAGGACAGTACTCAGCAAACTGTCAAGTTACCGGGCTTTGGAATGCAGCGTTGACGAGGAAGAGACGTTGACAGGTTGTTATTGTTCTTTTTTTTCGTTTGAGCGCTCAGCCATGCGGAAAGTAATGGAAGGAAGTAAACACCCTGGCTCCAAATCGGGAAGATCCGCACCGCCAACAAACGATAAGAAGAAGCAACCGCCGGAGTCCTTCCAGTCTATATCATGACTATCTGCACTTGTTCATCCAGTAGCAATGTCTCTAACTGCCAAACGGTGGTCCTGGGACACCTGGTCGAAGGATTATACGTGTGAGCTGGCACTTTGGAGCTACGAAAGGAACAACGCGTTGATCCAGGATCAGAAGATCAGTTGTAGCCCACGACTTTCTCATAGAGTTTAATACGAACCTGTTTAGATTGCTAAACCGTGGTGGCTTGCAGACGAGGAGCGCAAAGGACAATTGACAATAATTATGCATCGTCATCCCCGTCACGCATAAAAATGTTTTGTTTTTGCTCAGAGCTCGGCAGTTGTCACGTGAAGATATGATTGGATAAGCGCCCAGACCCGCAGCTTTACTGCGGCTGACCAATGGCAGCCTCAGATATTGTGGGGTTTCTGTCACCTCGATCGGGCTTAGTGCAACTGCTATCCCAAACCTCGGTTCACCACGATTCACGACTGCAACAAAGCAGATACGGGTAGTACAGCAACGTTGCGAATTCTCCGTATACGAGATAGACTCATTTGCTTTCTTTGATAGACCGCCGGCTATTCATACATACTTGAATGAATTCTACCCTTCTACCCTTACGATCAAAACAAATTCCTGATTAACGATGAAGCGAAATTGTTATCTTCAGATTCGGGCTAGCTTCTATATCCATTGCGATCATCATTCAAAACATGTCTGTCATGGCGCCATGAGAAGCGTCACCAACAAGCTTCGCATACTTCGCCAAAGTACCCCGGGTAACATGCGGCTTAGGCGGCTTCCAGCTCTTCATCCTCTCTGCAATTTCCTCGTCTGAAACTGCCATGCTGAGTTCATTCTTCTCTGCATCAATAGTGACCACATCCCCATCCTGAACCACAGCAAGCGGACCACCAACCGCTGCCTCGGGAACAATATGGCCCACGATAAACCCATGACTTGCACCAGAATATCTGCCATCTGTAATCAAAGCAACATTCGTAAGTTTGGCCCCCATCAGCGCAGCACTGGCCTTGAGCTGCTCCGGCATGCCAGGACCTCCCTTGGGACCCTCATATCTGACGATCAAAACAAGATTCTCTCCATGGGGAATGAGACCCCGGGTAAGTGCTGCGTCCAGTTCGTGTTCTTTGTTAAAGACTCGAGCTTTTCCTGTAAACTTGGTGCCCTCTTTACCGGTTATCTTGGCAACTGCACCGCCAGGAGCGAGGTTACCTTTGAGCATTTGCAAATGTCCGGTGGCCTTGATAGGGTTGTGTAGCGGGCGGATTATGACTTGGTCTTGCGGGAGGGAAGGGAATGACTGGATATTCTCGGCTAATGTTTTGCCTGTCACAGTGGGGATGTCGCCGTCCAAAAGACCTGCTGTCACCAGCAGTTTCTGTACTGATGGAATTCCACCAATTTCATAAAGGTCGGCCATATACCATTTCCCGCTAGGGGCGAGATCCGCGATAAACGGGATCTTATCACTCACCCGCTGGAAGTCATCGAGAGTTAATTCAACTCCAGCGGTCCTGGCCATAGCTATCAGGTGGACGACGCCGTTGGTGCTTCCACCTAGTGCCATAGTCATGACTAACGCGTTTTCAAAAGACCGTTTAGTGAGGAGATCCCGTGGTCGGATGTTTTTCTCCATGCAAGTTCTGATTGCGTCCGCCGCTTTTACACACTCACGCATCTTTGTAGGCGCAGTAGCTGGGGTAGAAGAAGAGCCTGGCAGAGTCAGGCCCATTGACTCGATTGCCGTGGCCAATGTATTTGCCGTGTACATCCCAGCGCATGCGCCAGCGCTAGGACAGGCATTGCGCTCAAGATCCTCCATAATGTCATTTTTATTTTTGGATCGGTCTCCACCGTCGTCGGGCTGGACTAAGGTGTTGTAAGCATACGCGCCAGCGGCTTCGTAGCAAGTCGAGACGTTGATCCGTTTTCGGAGCAGTTTAGAATATCCGACCTGGATCGTCCCACCGTATATCATCAAAGAGGGTCTGTTATGTCTCGCCATGCCCATGATACAGCCAGGCATGTTCTTGTCACAACCCGGAATTGTAATACAGGCATCGTGGAATTGAGCGCCTGTCACGGTCTCGATGCTGTCTGCGATAATTTCACGGGATTGAAGGGAAAACCGCATACCTAGGCGGGAACAAATAGAGAGAATTTCCAGTTAGCTTCCATTGTCACAAAACGGGACTGGAGAAAACATGAAACATATAAATTCGCAGCACGCTCATACCTTCGCTACCCATGGAGATGGCATCAGAAACACCAATGGTGTTATATTGCCAACCCAGCATCCCCTGATCCGTAATCGCTTTTTTAACCGTCTTGCCAAGATCTAATAAGTGCATGTTGCAAGCGTTCCCTTCCCACCAGACCGTCGCAATGCCGACCTGTGGACTATTCTTCATGGATTCGCGATCCGGTACCCCTGCGCCATATAACATAGCCTATTTAGCAGAACAAGACTCAATGTTAGCACAGCTTAAAAAAGCAGAGTGCAAGACAATACGCTTCAGCTGCGACAGTAGATCGCGGGGTAAAGATTCAAGAAACGGAGTTTAGATACCTGCGCTCCGGGAAAGTCATGGTCCTTCGTGAGAAACGTAGAGTATTTATTTAACACTGGTTTGCCGTCCCGAGTCGCATCGTCTGGCAAGCGAGGGAATTCAATATACCGTGGCTCTTCGAAGCCGTCGACCTTCTCTTGGGAGGCCATAGTTTCGCTGATCGGGGTCCGAGTGAATATGCGGTAATAAGGAGGTGGTTGATTGTTCGCTGCGCGGACAAGAGTTAGAAAGTAGAGGATAGATTGTTTAATTGCCCAGTGCTCTCTTAAACGAATGTGAGGGTTCGGATTGTTACTTTTTGAGTCAGAGCAATTCTCCGATTGCGCTGCGGTATAAGAACAAAATAGCGGGGGTAATCGGCAGTCGGCTGGGTTCAGGATAAGATAAGGCAAACCGGGAAAGTTTCGTTGAAGCACTCTAGAAAAAGCAATGCGAGTAAACAATACTTAGGATTACTTTTTTTGATAAAAAATCTCGGCAATCAATGAACAAGAGAAAAGAGACAAAATTTTTACTTTTATAGATAAGTAAATGGGTTAGTCCCCTCAATCGACACCGTTATACGCAGTATCGTTGTCATCATCGTTCAAGTTCTTCATCCCTCACCGGACAACTTGAACTTCGCTCTTTACGCCGCGCCGCCGCGGGCTGGTCTCCGGTCTACGAGCACCCCCCACTACATCCGTCACCTCACTCGCATATTTGGATGAATAATGTCTTTTCTGCGGTTGGATTTGTCTTCCTCGAGGTTGAACTCCCAAGAAATCCACAATGTTGACGTTGGGCTCACATGCAGCGGGAGAGTACAGGAACGTTCAACCGCTTATTTCTGAATATGTCGCTCGCTATTTTGTCTCATTCACCTATAAACAGATGGGCAGTTGGCTTACAGATAATATTTCTTGCAGGGTTCTACATATAAGAATAGTTCAAGATGTTCTATCCCTGTTCTTCTGGGCAAACGTATGCTATTATCCTGGCTGTCTAACTTGGACAACTCACAGTAGCTCATCTAGACACCGGAAGATTGTTCTAGGCTTGTCATCTGTTCTGCTCGCCATGCCTGCAAATGAGTGAAGGCTCGTTTTCTCTGAGGGATCCGTTATCGGGCTCTGACCACTAGGCCAAAAGGAACATTCCGACAGAGGGTCCCTAGGACGTTATCTGACAAACGCTTGAATGGAAAAAGCTCTCTTTGTTTCCAAGTAATGCTCCTGCAAAAAGGACGATTAACCGCGCAAGAACTCTGTTCTACAGAATCTATGTTTTACGCAGTAGTATTTTATACCTTTGCCCAGCTCATGATTTCACTTATCTCTTGGAGGTGGATAGTGGACGCTGACTGTCAACAGAACAAGAGAGTAAACCCGTAAGTATAACCTCGTATATTTCTTACTTCAATAGGATTTTATTGACCAGTCTTAAAAGTTCCATTTAGAGGTCTCCACTGATCAAATAGTATAGAGAACCTACCTACCTAGGTACTCTGGGCAGCTCCCTCAAATGGATTACGGAAATTTTTGATCATCTTTCATTTGGGACATGGAAACAACTACTATTACTAAGACATATTAAAGCATATCTACGGCCTCTTTCCCATTCAAAACTCGCAATATACGAGGACTAACCGCAGTGGGATCTCATGCACTTGCGGGGCTAGGATACTGGGTATTTACAAGGTGTTTGCCTTGTCGGCTATCAGCGTTTTTAAGAAGTGAGGAAGGACGAGAATGCACCATCATTATTCTAGAATCCTTCCAGTAAAATGAGTTCGCATGTTACACTGTTGTGCACCAGAATTTGCTCTTGAGGCTGCAAACACCCCCAAGTCTCCGGAGTTAGACCCACAGGCGCTTGGCGGAGGCTTCGACGGGCGCCAAGATCCCCCCAACTCCCCCGCACAACTTACCAGTTACCAGTTCAGACGATCCGGGGTCGCCTCAACGTCGGCATTGAGCCAATTGAGAAACACCCTGCACCCTAAGTCCGACGATAGTCTCCCTGCATTTCTTGGTATTCTTGGTATTTGCCAATTGCTTCAAGAACTGCCGTTTCTCATATCCCGATCGACGACAAGCCGGTGGCGGTGGTGAATCAATAATTTCAAATGGTGGTTGGGAACTTGGTATACGCTAATTTCCCTCTTTTCTGAAATCCACGCTCAATCCTGGCCTCGCAATGGCACGCATCGTTATTACTTGGCGTTTAATCTCTCGCTTCTGATATCTGGAGACGATAAATCGGCAGTTAGAGTGAGGAACAAGAGAGAAGTTGTGGTGCAGAAATGGGGAACAAGGTAAGGAACTCGACAGATAGCATGAATAAACATAGAAAAAGGGTAGTATGATGTGCTTCCCTGCATCATGCATGTACATGTACAACACAATGCGCATCGTGTACTACGAGTACTATTACTGACTCTTATCAACTAGTGACACTACGACCAGTTCTTGAAAACCAGAAATCTTTTGTGGAAACCATTGGTTTTCTTTCTCTCTGCGCTATCTCTGCGCATATAGGGAGTACTCGAAACACAGTTTAAACAGAAGAAGCACTTCGAAGAGCGACTAACGTATCGGCCAATAATGATGGGTCAACCCCGGCTTGTTGGGCTTGACAGCAAAAGTTCCTATTTAGCCTTTGCCTAGTCCACATATTATTCGCAGCAGGAGCTGCCGTCCATCTGTCCCGAACTTCAGCTTGATCCCCGCGTCACCAAAATCCCTGGCAATTTTAGTTCTCGAAAGCCTCGGGAACCCCAATTTGAAGAATCGGATCCGGGATATATTTCGATCCCCCCCCCCATTGTCAACCGCAACGAAGGCGTTGTCGCTTTCGTTTTGGATAATCCGCGGCGGTCATCCATATCGCTTACTCTTCTCCTTTTATTCATTTTTTATGCTATCGAACTTCTCGCGGCGATATGGCTACCTACGATCAGAAAAGGGAAGATCTTTCCCCTGGAGCTTCAACCGACGAAAAAGTGACAGTCGAGCAAGCGGAAACGGCCGTTCACAAAGGAACGGCACGCGACGTAGCAGAGAGAGGTCAAATTGCTACAGATCAGTAAATATACAGCAAAAATTTTAGGTATTTGTCTTGTACGTTGCTTACAGATCTTTTAGTTACGGCCGTTCCCTTGTACAGTTTGACCCAGCTGCCGAAGCAAGGCTTCGTCTTAAGATCGATTTATTTACTGTTCCCACGGTTTCTCTTCTCTACCTCTTCTGCTTCATTGACCGCGCCAACATCGGTATGAGATCTTTCCTCACCACATAGAAGAGTACTCTCTAACTGTTTATCTCCAGGCAATGCGAAGCTAGCGGGATTAGAAAGAGACCTTGGCTTGAAAGGCTATGATTACAATACAGTTCTCTCAGTTTTCTACATCTCGTACATTCTTTTCGAAATCCCTTCCAACATGGCCTGCAAGTGGATAGGTCCGGGATGGTTTATTCCTGCTATTTCGCTTGCCTTTGGTATCGTCTCTGTCGCCACTGCTTTCGTGGAAAATATCCACCAGATCTGCGGCGTCCGGTTTGTCCTTGGGATTTTCGAGGCGGGCATGATGCCGGGAATTGCATATTACCTTTCTAGATGGTACCGAAAGCATGAATTGGCTTTCCGACTATCTCTCTACATCGTAATGGCACCTCTTGCTGGAGCTTTCGGTGGTCTTCTCGCTTCCGCCATTCTCAAATTGCCTAATTTTGGCAGTCTTCACGAGTGGAGGATGATATTCGCAATCGAGGGCATAATAACCTGTGGGCTGTCCGTCATTGGATTTTTTACTTTGACAGACCGTCCCGCTACCGCCTTCTGGCTTACTCAAGAGGAGAAAGATCTTGCCATCGCCCGCGTGAAATCAGAACGTGTCGGAGCAACCGAAGTGCTCGACAAGTTAGACACCCCGAAGATCCTCCGCGGAATTTTCAGTCCAGCCACTATGGTTACCTCCTTCATCTTCCTCCTCAACAACATCACGGTGCAAGGCTTGGCATTCTTTGCCCCTACAATTGTCAAAACCATCTACCCTAAGGAGAGCGTTATCTCTCAGCAGCTCCATACCGTTCCTCCTTACGTTGTTGGCGGTTTCTTCACCGTGCTGCTGCCTTTTCTTAGTTGGAGATTCAACCGCCGCACGATCTTTTTCATCATCAGTGCCCCAACGGTCATGGCCGGTTACATCATGTTCCTGGCTAGTACAGATCCCAAGGTCAGGTACGGTGCGACCTTCATCATAGCCAGTGGCGCTTTCTCATACGGGGCTCTGTGCAATGCCCACGTTGCCGCAAACGTTGTCTCTGATACGGCCAAATCCTCTGCAATTGGCACCGATGTAATGTTCGGTAATATCGGTGGCTTGATATCGACCTGGTCATTCTTACCATTCGACTCGCCCGACTATCACATCGGCAACGGTCTCAACCTCGCCACATCGTCAACGATACTTATCGCCTCCATTGCACTTTTGATCTGGATGAAGGCTGATAATAAGAGGAGGGACAAGATAAATGTGGAGGAAAAATTGGCTGGTCTGAGTCAAAAGCAGATCCAGGACCTTGACTGGCGTCATCCTGGTTTCCGGTGGAAGCCATAGTTGTGGTACTTGCCATCAGATCGATACCCGTGTGAATTGGATATATTGAATTAATTTCACCTAATTGTTTTCTATATATTCCCTATCACATGAACCTGCTTCAACAAACGTCTTTACATACACACAAGGGGTGGAAATGTTTTGAAAAAGACAAAATATACTTAAATGAATCACCCATTTTCTTTACTTTAGTCAAACTCTCAGAATTTTACTAAATCCCAAAGCCGCAACGTACATGTTACTCAAAGACACTGCTTATACTTGTAGTTTAAACCTGCTCCCCTTAGAACCGCACAGCGCCCTTCTGCCAATCCCAACTGAACACAACTAAACCCTCCTCTACTCACACGGCCTCCCATCAGTATTCCCACAATAATTAGTACCCTCACATTTACTCCCGCACCCATAATCCGTATATGTCGTCGGCGTATTCACCTCCCATGAGCGCATGCACTCCGTCTCATCCCCATCCCCCCAATTGCACCTTTTCCGCTCATACCCAATCGTGCGCACCATCTCCTGCTGCGTCCACACCGTATGACAATCCCCATCATTCCACGTGCACGTGGTAGTCTACGAGGCAGAGTAGCATTCCGACTCCTCGATAGAAAATGAAAACTCAACGCCGGCACAGACCCCTGGCACCAGCCCCTTGGCCACCGTGGCGTCGATCTTCAGCCCCATCGAGGCGCTCACTGTCTCGGTGCGCGACTGGCATACCTGCGTGCCATTGAGGTACGCTGCGCCGCACCATTGAGTATCCGTGCAGTAGATGTTGCCGGAGGATTTTACCCAGGGGCGTTTCCTGGGGTGAGATTGTTAGCTTAGCAGGGACTTTGCCTTCAAATGCCCCTCGAGGGGAGAAAAGGGGGGGAAGAGGTCGGGATCTACCATTTACTAGCTTCGACGGCAAAGTAATCGTGCCAGCACTTACGCACGCGAGGGAATTTGTAAGGGCGCGAGACCTTGTCGGATTCGACATACACGCCCTGTCCGTCCTGGTAAGGGCCAGTGTAGTCGTTGTCGCTATCGCATTTTTTCCATGCCTCGCTTCACCAGAGAGTGCACTGGGGGTGATGTTGGGATGGCAAGGCCATCCTGGACAAGACCGAGAATGGTTAGTGATGCAGAAAGAAGGAAGGAAATGCGCATAACTGCTTGATGGGCTTTCGGAGCTAGGAATGTGAAAATAGTATGTCTTGATGGAAACTCCCCTGGAGTTTCGTATTGCTCGCTTTTGGGTTTTTATTGATTGCCCGGTTCTTGGAGTGAAAAAGATGTCGCGTTTGAAAAGGAGAAGAGCGTTTTTATATTCAATTCAATCAGTCTCTTGAGCACTTATCATCTCCTGAATCGCTTGATTGACCTTGACCGTTTATACACAGCCTGAGCCTCATGGTTTTGCATACCTCCGCGGCAGCATCCCAAAGCCTATAGAAGGAAATGGTTTCAATTCCATAATTAGACTTATTTCCCTTTCTGGTCTAACAGTAGTGAAAAAACGCCCAAGAGGCCGGTGCGTCACTGATGCCATGATGGTTGTTTTCCACATGGCATGATCAACGTCGGGGAACGATGGCTCACTGGGTGACACTGGAAGATTCCATTTTTATAGGAAATTCATAGATATCCAGTAACAGAAGGTGTCCATATGAGTGGTTGAGATTTAACTTCTGGCCCCCCGCACTTCTATTGGCCTTTTAGCCCCTCAATAGAGGAGATACTAGACAGGGAATAGCTTGTCAACTAAGACTTCCAAGCCGCAGCCATTCCCGCTCATTGGGGACGGAAACCATTTCCTGTAAAGATGGGCGGGCAGCCTTGTGTTCGGAGCCTTGCAGGACGGCAGGATGCTAAAAATAGCGGCGTTAAGTAAATGCCATGACTTGACAATATCAAGCCAAAGGGAATAATAAGTTTTGAGGAGAGCCATGAACCGACCCGCGACTTCTTTCGTAAACTAAAGAGGAGCGTAGTTATTGGAAGAAACTGCTGCTTTTGATGACGAAACGAGGCTGACTCTCTTTTGCATTTTTATAGTGAGACCGTAAAGGCAGACTCAGTACGGAGAACTGCACGCATGATGTAGATCATTGTTGGAAGAGGTATCTTTTCAACTTCTTTAAGAGTTAAGTAGAGCATTGCCGTTGAACTTTCAAACGAAATAAAGATTAAAAGAAGAAGTTTCAACTTGACGGCTGGCTGTCAGGGCTGGGTCACATGAAAACCTTGGCGCAGTCCAAAAAGTTCTCGAATCATGGATAGATGCTCTTATTATTATTACTGACCCAGAAGCAACGTCAGAAAAGCACAATTAAGCTAGCTGCACAAATGGTGCAAAGAAGATCCCACACTAAGTCTAGGAAGGGCTGTTTCGAATGCAAAAGAAGACATATCAAGGTTCGTCTTTCGCCCGCGAACGCGTACGACTGTTTTTGCGAAGTGTCCTGACGCAACTGTGTATACTGCCAGTGCAATGAGGCTAGGCCAGTCTGCTCGAACTGTCAGCGGCTAGAGTCTAATTGCACTTGGCCAATTCGAAAAAATGCTGCCGTTGCTTCATGGATAGATGATAGTGTATCTTCAGGGAGCCAGCATGGCACATCCGCAGAACCGGAAACTCCGGGGCTTGCCGTCAATGACCTGCGGCTCCTTCACCATTACACTATGAATACTCGTGCTGTTATGGACCGCTCGCCTACACACGATACCTGGAGAAGCACTGTTGTCGAATATGGCTTTCGACACCATTTCCTCCTTCGCGGTATCCTCGCTGTTTCCGCGCTTCATCTCTCAACTCTCCACCGGGATGAAAGTAGAGAGCTGTTTCTGCAGTCAACCACCCATATTGGTTGCGCACTCCGCGAATTTAGGATTCTTCTTAGCAACCCCGATCCCAGCATCACCGGGCCCATGTTTGCTCTTGCCGCCATTCTAGTCCTCCACGGTCTTGGGACAGCCCAGGTCCAAACACCTGAAGATCCGATAGGGGCACTAGTGCATTGCATCAGTCTTGTACGGGGGGTCAGGGCGGTGGTAAATCGAGACTACGCTCGTCTTCTCATGAGTGAATTTGGACCGTTGATTAATGTTGCCCAACGCCACGGAGTCGCGGGGGAGATTGTCGAGGTTCGCCGTTTGAAGGAGCTGATAAGGGACCGAGAAAAGAATGAATCAATGCGGAATCAGTATTTTGAAGCTGTCGACGAGCTGCACGAAATTTTTCTAGAACTCCAGGCTCTTGATGATGAGAGGTCTGCAGTTGCCTACATATTTAGCTGGGCCGCACTTTCACCGGAGCGGTTCATGATTTCACTTTCTAAGCGGGAGCCTGTTGCTCTCGTAATCCTGGCTTACTATGCGGTGCTGTTTCAGACTTCAAAAAAGTGTTGGTGGCTCCAAGGCTGGTACCAGCGGATTCTGGATGCTGTGCACGCAGCCGTTGGTCCCGGTTATGAAGATTGGCTGGCATGGCCTCGACAGCAGGCCGTCTATTTTAGAGCATGACGCGTTCGATCTCTGGGTCATCATTACCTCTACCGTCGGTCCCTGTTACTTCAAGGGCCCGCCGTGCAGTGAGGATGTCTTTGAGGCGCTCTTCGGCGGAAAAGCCTTACTATATATAAGCTTGAGCGATCAGTCCCCATCTTCCGGGATTATGGACCAGGAGCTTTGGGGCACGTGACAGCTATCCGCGTCAATTGACGAATTAAAACAACCGTTCAACCCGCCTGTGGGTCATATCTGGGAATACGGCGAATACGGTCGATACGGCTAACACGATGGATGACGAATGGATCTAGAAGAAATCTACTGGAATGTGGTTTGATAGATGAAGCTCCTCAGTCTCTCATGTTCTATATAACCCTTCGTGTTTCCTCGTCTGTTTTCCTTTTGTTTTATTTTCTGCTTTATTCTCCTATTGCTTTCAGCCTCCTGAGCTATTTTTCGAAGAGGGTTATCTTTTCGGTTCGATCCATCACCGCATCTCAAGCCGAAATGTCCAACGTTAGGGGGTCTCTTGATGACCCAAATATCTGGGTTCCATACCGCTACGAGCCTTCCAAAGCAGCTGCAATTATTTTCACAGTGGTGTTTGCTCTCACGACTATACTTCACGTTTTCCAGATTTTCCGAACTCGCACATGGTATTTCATCCCGCTAGTTGTTGGTGGAGTCTGTGAGTTCTTCAGCTGAATTTCGTCGAGGTTTCTTTTCTTTTTTTTTTTTTTTTTTTTTTTTTCCCAACCCATCATGGAGGCTAATTAAATATCGGATATAGTTGAAATAGTTGGCTATGCAGGGCGAGTGCTATCTTCTGAAGATCTGTGGGCTTTAGGACCCTATATCATGCAAGCGCTTCTATTACTGGTAGCTCCGGCTCTATTCGCCGCCTCGATTTACATGATCTTGGGACGCATTATACACACTGTCAATGGCGAAAAGTATTCCATTATCCCTCTCAAATGGCTAACAAAATTATTTGTTACCGGAGATGTTATATCTTTCACTGTGCAAGCCGCTGGTCAGTCCTCCATTCTATTGATCCCTCTACATCAAAACCCCGGGCATACGACAAGTGAAGGGGCACAACTGATCTCGAGACATGGACACGTACAGGTGGCGGAATCCAAGCAATCGGCAACCTATCGGCCCTTCACGCAGGCGAAAAAATTATCATAGTCGGCCTATTTATCCAAATTGCCTTCTTCGGCTTCTTCATGGTCGTGTCCTGGTATTTCCGCCATCGCTTCGTAAAGGGAGACGGTCCAGCTACCACTGCCGCACCGTGGAGAAAGCACATAAACGCATTATACGCGGCATCCATACTCATCCTTGTCCGATCTGTTTTCCGCGTTGTCGAGTACCTGATGGGTAACAATGGATATCTTCTGCGGCACGAGTATTTTCTTTTTATATTCGATGCCGTTCTCATGTTCTTTGTTATGGTACTGTTCAATTGGGTACATCCAAGTGAGATAACACGGTACAAGGAGACGGGTATGCTGGAGTTGAGATGATTCTTTGCGGGGTTTTTGAGTGAATTTATATTTTTTCTTGGAAAAGCCAATGTGGTTGCTTACGGTCACGCCGGGCACGATGATTTTCGTTTGTTTGCATATGCATAGAATATAGAATCTAGAAAGAGAAGGACTTGATAACGGTTTCCCACCCTTTCCCTATTTTATTTCCATCGTTCTTCTTCTCCGGGTTTATAATTGAAGCAACGGAGATCGAAAAGCATATATTCACGATTCTCCGACTGTGCAACAGCTAAACACCAGTAACGACTGGCGCCAAATGTGCTTTTAAGCAATGACTGTAGCAATGTCCCAAAGAAATATGTACATTAACAAAACAAAATCTCAATCTAGAAGAACGTGCCTATCCAAACCAGTTCGCTCAGCACCGCACATCATTCGCCCATAAGCTTAACCGTAACGACAGCACGGCCAGGCACAGACACAGAAACAACCCCATCAGCAATCGTAGACTCCGTTTCAGCCACCGAATTCTTATTATCTGTCAAATAAGCAACCCCGGCCGACGGCGCAAAGCCACTAAACCCAATAATAACATCCTGTCTCGAGTTTCCGTTATTCGTGAAAACGACCGCGACGCTGCCGTCCGTGTTTTGAAATGCGCCGACTCCCACACCATTGACGGAACCTGAGGTACCAACACGCTTCGCACCGGGCCGCACGAACAGCGACCACATTGCAAATGCCCAGAGGCGGCCGGAGGGAATCACATTGGTCCCATCGCTAGCCACGAGGTACGATGATGCCTGGAACTGGTTGACTTCCACGCCTTCCCAGTACAGGTACGCTGATAAGCCGGCGTTGACGATCCCGGTGTGGATCTTGTTGGCCCATGTCATGCCTTCACACAATCCGCCGTTGCTATACCAAGTGGTGCACCAGCGGGAATCTAGATCGCAGCCTTCGGTTTGCCAGGTCTTGAGGCGAGTGTTCATAGGCGAGTCTGGATCGCCGGTGTACATGTGTGAGGTGATCACGCCGAGGTACTCTTCCATACCGGCGGCGACGAGTTGGGAAGTGATGGTTCGTTGCGAGGGCCAGCCCATGGCGTCACAGCAGTTTATGGTGACGTTTCCGAAGCCGGCTGTTTCCAGGGCTTCATGCAATATGGGGATGAAGGAGGCGGCTTGGTTGCCATCTGACTGCATTGATGAGTAACTGGTGCTGTATTTCGTTCTGGCGCGTCAGTTGGGTTACATGGTACACGGGAACTAGCAACGGGAATCTCACAACGTACACATAGTCGGGTTCGTTCAGGAAGGCAACATGCGTTACAGGAATACCCTCCTGCGCATAAAATCTGACATATTGTGTCAAATAATTTGCATACATCTGCCTCCAATCGCCCGACTGACAGCTGCGTCCAGAAACTCCGCAGAGATAACCGCCATTTGCTTCATTGCCATTCGTTTTCATGTAGCCAGGTGCGCTCCACGCATTTGCGTAGATGGTACTGATCCCATACTTCATTGCCTCCTTACTAAACCAGACCTGACTGGAGTCACTGCCGTCCCAGACATACTCGGGGGTGGCGTCGGGGGATCCTGGGTTCTGGGGTAGAATACTATCGTCAGAAGTAGAGCCAATACGATTCCGAATGATCGTCAATCCGGCACCTGTCGTTGTATTGAATAGGTAATCGAGCCCTTTCTGCCGTGGCTCAGGGTCCATGGCCTCAAACTCGGCCGCACGCGTAAAAGCTTGAGAGACACCAAAGCCATCAATCTCTTGATGAGTCTCGGAAATATCGATGGTAATCCTGCTCTGGGCGAAAACCAAGCCCAGATGGGCGAAAAAGGTTGCGATCTTGATGAAGGTATACATCCTGGATGGAGAGGACGCAAACTTTGAAATGGTGGAATAAGGGCGGGAAAGAGTGGACGAAGGAAGATACCATCGTCAACTCCGGTGCAAAGGCAATGAGCAATTTATAGGCTGCGAGCCTATACTGAAAGTCTGGCCATGGAATTAGCTATGCAAGCCCAACTGATTTCCGAAAACAGGTAGCAAGAAACCCCCTTAATGGTTAATATCCGGAATGGATCGGGAATGGAGGGAAACATCGGTATTTGACCAAGTCGGCGAAACGTCGCTATTTATCCATATAAATCGGGATCTAGATTTCATTTGATCGGACCGAGCGTCTTATATTGTCTTCACAGGTTAATCCACCACTCTTCATCCTAGCTGCCATTCATCGCATGCATCCATACCCATTTGCTATTCCCCAAATACCACACACCGCATGAACAGTAGCCGGGATGCTATATATTGCGGGGAAGCTCCAGACTATCATGGCCACAGGAACTACTTGTCACTGGTGGATTATCAACGCCCATGGTATGATTACTCCAAACTCCGTGGCAGAAATCAATTATTATGGCTGAGTAGCACCCACGACCTTGCAATACAGTTATTGTTGACATTGATTTGAATCGGAAAATGTAGCTGCCACGCCTTTTTCCCGGCTCGCGGAGCCAAAGCGAATGGTGAAGTATGGACTGACTAGTGACAGCTCCCGGGTATTGAATTATTGATTGTCGTTGGGTGACTGGGTTGCTTGTTTTCCATCGGCCCGATGGTTGGTGTCCTGTTCCAGACCCATGCCAACACTACCCCCCTGGGCCACAAGCACTATCAAGCATTACCCAGCAATGGATTGCCCACCTTAATTGTTTAGTGGCCGCTCCAGAACTCCACCCGGCACACGTCAGGGCAACCTAGGTAAGTTGCTGGGGAGTCGGTAGAGTCGGTACAGTCGATACAACGCACTATATGCAATAGCCAGTTTCCTTTACCGTGTCCGCCAGTAGACTTCCGGGCAGCTTAAAATTCTTTCTTTATAAAAATGACTCGTGCATCGCATGGCATCGCATCAACATCTCATGATGTTGCTCTCTCGTGCACAGGTATTTGTTGGCTGCACGTGCAAAAGCGAAGCAGCTACTACAACAACTTGCAAGTAGAAATACTGCAGGCGGGGGAATCGCAGATGCTGTGCAGGTATCGGAGCAAAAAGCTAGCCGTTTACCAACAAGACAATGAGTAGTGACGAGAAGAGAAGTAGAGAAGAGGAAAAGCCGGGCGGGAAATAAGGAAGCTGAACAAAGGAATCAATGGCGCCCTGAAAGCACGGACACAGGGGCGTAGCAATTGTGTTGGGTCGGATTGGCAAAATGCAAAACCAGCAAGACCTGATCTGTTGTGAGCGACATCCCCGATCTGTTGCGCAGAGGCATTGACCTCGTGAGGGCGTGAAGTCGTGCGAACGCAGGCGGAGCGCGGGGGTACAGGAACATCCGTAGTTGGCCAGACGGGGAATGCGTGGAGGAGGGCGTGATGATGACCCGAAATACATGACGAATGTCGCAGAGAGAAGACCAAGAGGAACAGTCCTCGGTCCTCGTTACTGGAGAAGGCAGATGAAGGATGATTGTGTAACACTGTAATTAAGAATATGTAATCTGGAATGACGGGAAGAAGAAAAGGGCGATGTGAGAGAGGGGGGTGTGTAGAATGAGCCGGCTTTAGCCCGCAGAAAAAGGGTCCATGTTGCGATGAATGCAGTATAAGAGATTTAGGAATGGAGTCAAGGAAAATGATTGATATAGCCAGTGGTATATAAGTACAAATAGGCAACATGGGTGCTGTAGAAAGAATAAGCAATAGGTCAAGACTTGACTTGAGTGCCTGTTCTTCGCAGTAGAGACACTGTCCGGATAACAGTACACGACGACGAAGAAGAAGTCACTGAATAAACACGCAGCAGAAGAAATCCGCGTATGCATCACAATTAACGCTCTCATATAACTGCACAAGTGAAATATATACTGGAAAATGGGTATCTAGAGTTGGTAGGGACGAGGGGAGCGATGATGATGCTGCTCAACGTCCATCGTCCGTAAGAGACAACCTCAAAATTCAAAACAGATCCACTGCTATCTATTTTGTGTCCTCACTATCCGACTCCACGCTCGTGGCATCAGTTACATCCTTCTCGACTGCAGACCACTGATTTGACTCTTGCATGCTATCGTCACCATCAGTTAATATGGCAGCAGGAGCACTGTCAACATGAGCTTCAGGCCCATTGTCCGGAATAGCCGCGAAGCCCACATTCTTTCCGCTTGTCGACTGCGAAGGGATCACCTCCTCGAGGACATCACCATTCCACGGCTTGCATTGCTTCACGATTTCTCCACATCGGAGGCAAATCCACCCTTCACCTTCCTCTGCTTCAAGCTTCTGAGCAATACAGACAAAGCAGTATATGCACCCGCACGGCATGGTCTCGTACGGGTTGATAACATCAGTCTGTGCTGATCCTATTATGCCCCCCGAAGCTCCTGAAGCGCCCAGCACTTCGTTCTCTGAGGTGGCTGTCGGATTCTGCTCCTGGTAGCAGATTGGACATGTCCTTACGGGTAGAAAGGCGAGCTCTCCTTGGCCCTTGGTCTGCTCTTCTCCTTCGTCGCCCGCTCTTAGTGATGACATTGTTTTCCTCCAAGCTCGGGAGATCCAGCGCCGCCATCGCCCGATGCCGACAAGAGGGAGTAGGAATAGCAAGAACTCTGTAAACGCATGCCACACGAGTTGTCTATTCAGATATTCAAAAGACACTTCGCGACTGACTTGAGTAGACGGGGGCGCAAGGCGCATTCGTAGAATGCGGTCAATCAAAGTTCGATACCGACCGTTGGCGAGGAATACGAGAAACGAGACAAAAGCGGCGATTGAGTGTGTCGTTGCGACGGTATTTGTAATTTTGGATAAAAGTCGCACTTGGGGAGACGGCTACGTTTGTCAGACTTATTATTTTTGCTGCTGCCTTTGAAGAACCGGAGCTGCTTTCGAACATACCTCCTCATATCCACCTTCTTGGTCAATTAACCAGCTCTCCCATTTATCCCATACGTAACGGCCTCCAACAGTGAAGAGACCATACAACGCCTTTTGCCATTTCGTCGGATCCGAGAGAGTCGGCCCCTTTTTTCTACTATCCGTGTATTTGAGGTTTTGTAGAGCTGCACCATAGGAAGCATTGTGATCCCATACGGAGAGCTTGAATAGAACCGCCCGCAATGCAAACTGTACTTCGTGCGTCCAATCCTCTTTTATATGGTTCTATAGAGAAGACAAATTGTTAGACACGCTGGAAAGAGTGGCCCGTAAAGTCCCAAAAAAAAAGGGTTCCGCATCTTACTCCGAAATACTTCAATCCTTCCCCAACCTGGCCATTCAGTAATGTGAGGAGTTCCTCGTCTAGCAGCTCCGCATCTACCTGGCCAACCCTAAACGCGGGTTTCGTTCCTTCTCTTCCCTTTACTGTATCCCATAGCGAGAGTCCTGCATTTGAAACTCTTGAGAATGGGTAGGGGAGCTTTCCAATAGCTGCGGGAAGACGAGAGCTGGGCTCGGGGACTCGGCTTCGCGCTTCGGCTTCACGGAGACGGCGGCGTTCTAAGATGCGCTCTTGGGCGGCGGCGAAATTTGTCGGAGTCATCGTGGTATCATTCTTCGTTGGTATGTTGGAAGTCCCACACCACAGATAGACGGGAATGTTTTATGATTGTTCTTGCAAACGGTCGGCGTTGCTTCAACAAGTAGACCATGACATAGCCGATGCGCGAGCAGCCGAGGTCGACTTGTCACATGACACCTATAGAAATGACTGTATCTCTACTCCTGTGATCCCAGTTTACCATGCGCCATTTTGCTTTTAGGGACACAGGTACAATTTTAATTGAAGGATTCGACACTTGCTTGAAATTCTACACCGAAGCGAGTATTAAGTGGAAAGTGCAATGTTTACTATGGGAGATATCTAGGATCCGTGAGGTGGTCCGAGCTTTGTACGCCAAGCTCAGGCATCGGGCTGTCACTTTTGTTAGATACAATGCAAATGGTGGGGTGATCGGTCTTCATCCAATTGAACTGACCAGAATGAATTTGTCGAGGCTTTGCTGCCTTCCAATCTGCCCATACATGTCCTAACAACCTCGTCTACCGGTTCGAAACCATTGCTATCAGCTATCCATGGCTTCAATGGTGGAATTGCCCGGAGAGGCAAACCCCCTCACCCGTCAGAACATTTTCAACGCCCTCCTCTCCGCTGCGGGGACCACGCAACAGCAGGTCCAGACAGGAGGACAGCAGCTACAGAATTGGGAGAAACAAGCGAATTACTTCTCGCTGCTACAAGTATACTATCCTTTTTTACGGAGCATTAGGGCCGGGGTTAACTGAGCAATTGCAGGATATCTTCGTCGACTACTCCCTCCCCAATGAAGTCCGTTACCTGGCGATTATACAGCTCAAAAATGGCGTTGATAAGTATTGGAGGAAGACAGCAACCAAGTACGTGTTTCTATTACTTGATTGGGATTTCGAGGGATACTGATTGTTTGTAATTGAAGCGCAATCAAGCCGGAGGAGAGAGTGCGCATCAGATCGAGAGCTCTTGAGGCTGGTGCTGTTGAGCCTGACGTCAAACTGGCCCTTCACAATGCTCTGATGATTGCCAAGATAGTGCGTTTGGAGTTTCCGGCCGAATGGTAAGACTAATCCTTAGAGTCGTTCATGTCCCAGGGCCTAATCACTAATCTATATGCTTCCCAGGCCTGACGCCATTACCTCCGTGATCACACTGCTTCGCGCCTCCTATCAGCCCGGTTGCAACCCCTTACAGCTCCCACGTACCCTCCTCATTATGTTGCATATAATCAAAGAGCTCGCTACTGGAAGACTACAACGGATTAAACGAAGTCTCTACGCAGTTGCACCGGAGATCTTTCACATCCTTGCCAACATCTACGTCGAGAAAGTTCAAAAATGGGGTACCTTCCTGGAGGTTGGTGGAGATGACGAGGGCGGAGCTTTGGAAGCGCTTGACGAAAGCCTCATTACGTTGAAAACCATGCGTCGGCTGATAGTGGCAGGCTTTGAGCACCCCAATAGAGACAGCGACGTTCAGCAATTCTGGACACTGTCACTTACACATGTTGGCAACTTCTACTCGCTGTCGGAAAGGAAGTCCTCCGAGCTCGCTCCAAATGTCGCGAGACTCTTGGAAAGGCATATATTACAACTATCCAAACTTCACTTAGAGATGGCCAAGACACATCCAGCTGCGTTCGTCCTGTTTCCCGGTTGCGTTGACCTTACCCGATCTTACTGGGGCCTGGTAGTTGAGCTTGCAAAAACATATGACCCGAGTGAAATGTCGCAAGCTAAAATTGGCACTGACGGCGACGCTGACGATGAGGAAACCCCTTTCTTGGAGAAAATTTCCTTGAAAGGACTGCTTATCCTGCGGACATGTATAAAAATGGCATTCTATTCAGCTCATGCATTCAAAATCAATAGTTCGCAACCTCAGGATAAAGAGGAGAAAAATCAGTCCATTGAGCTTATCAAGTCCCAGCTACTCACACACGAATTTGTAGTCCAAGTCATGGAACTACTCATAACCCGCTTCTTTGTTTTCCGGGCAAGCGACCTTCGGCAGTGGGAAGAAGACCCCGAGGGGTGGGAGAAGCGTGAAGAGGAGATTACAGATGCGTACGATTTCTCCATACGTTCCTGTTCCGAGAAGGTGTTCCTTGATCTCCTCATCCATTTCAAGGAACTCCTCGTCCCTAAATTACTCAACGTTTTCTATTCCTACGCCAGTAAGTTCCCCGACCGCTTGGTTTACCCTTATATCTTCTTACCATTTTATAGATCCCCAGAATCAAGAAGTTCTTTTGAAAGATTCGCTTTATTCCGCTGTTGGTCTGGGTGCAGCGATATTAGAGAAGGAGTTTGATTTCAATGCTTTCCTGTCATCCACTCTTATTCCGGAAGTCCAAATTCAGCAGCCGGGATATAACCTACTCAGACGAAGAATAGCTATTCTTCTCGGCCAATGGGCACCTGTGAAAGCTGATGAGCTGGACATGTCATCAATCTACCAAATTTTTCAACATCTCCTAAACAAAAATGACTCTATCAACGACCAGGTTGTTCGTGTCACCGCTGGTCGTCAATTGAAAAACGTGCTTGACCCGTTTGAATTCAGCGTTGATCGGTTCTTACCCTATGCTACACCCACTCTTCAAAGTCTCATGGACTTGATAAGTGAAGTAACTCTATCCGAAACGAAAATGGCACTTCTGGGAACGGTCCGCGTTGC
Source organism: Helicocarpus griseus UAMH5409 (assembly GCA_002573585.1). Taxonomy (NCBI): domain Eukaryota; kingdom Fungi; phylum Ascomycota; class Eurotiomycetes; order Onygenales; family Ajellomycetaceae; genus Helicocarpus; species Helicocarpus griseus. Next base: position 230,691 of record PDNB01000007.1, on the reverse strand, counting down.
TGTGGTGAAAATGGAGGACCAAGTATGTCGCGGTTCAGCTATCGCATGCAGACTTTGATACTAATTGATACCAGATTGCGCCGTACGCAGACCAGATCATCTCTCTGTTACCACAACTGTGGGAACAATCAAGCGAAGAAAATCTGATGAAGCAAGCAATCCTCACGCTGCTTTCATCGTTGATTAACTCCATGAAGCAAGAGTCCGTCCGATATCATCCAATGATTATTCCCCTCATCGAGAAATCGGTTGACCCTCAATCGGTAAACACTGTTCCCTGTCCCGTGCTTAATTGAAGACATGCTAACAAGACAATAGGAGGCATTAATATATCTCTTAGAGGAAGCACTAGACCTCTGGTCTGCTGTTCTTATCCAAGCCCCTTCTCCCGCTTCACCTGATCTTCTCCATCTTATGCTGTCTCTCTTTCCGGTCTTTGAAATCGGTACTGAAAGTGTCCGCCAAGCTCTAGAAGTTACCGAATCGTATATTCTCATTGCCCCTCAGGAAGTACTCAGCGATCACATCCGCTTCCGGTTACTCGTGTCATTGGAAAGTCTGCTTGGTTCGACTGCACGACAACGGATTGGAGTCGTCCCCCATCTTGTGGAAATGCTGGTCCGCGCGGTAGAGTTCGTGGATTCTGGCAATGAACAAGCATATGCCGTTGTGGCCAAATCTCTCCTGGACTCCTCGCTCCTCATAACACTACTCTCTGACCTTCGCGAAACCTACGAAGCCAACCTCACCACTGGCCCAAACAAAAAGTCACCTGCTGTCTACGGTGTGGTCGAAACAGACTATTTCTCGGTTCTCGCCAGGCTCGCACTCGCGAGTCCCAAAATATTCATCTCTTCTGCTCTATCCGCCATGCCCCATTCCCCAGAAGAGGAAACTGTCAAATGGATATTGACAGAGTGGTTCTCCCATTTCGACAACATGGGCGACATCAACCGCAAAAAGCTACACGCCCTGGCTCTGACACACCTCCTCTCCGTGAACGGTCCCTCAACACCACCTCCAAGCTATCTCCTCAACCACCTCCAATCCTACCTTGTTGTCTGGACCGACCTCATCAGAGAACTATCCGAAGGAACAGACTATGACCCGAACGATCCCCGAGGTGGTGACTATCTTATCGTCTGGAACGACTCGACAGATCAGACCGATGGGAAATACCATGCCAACGAGTCCCCCGAAACCACACGTCGACGGAACTGGAGTAACGCAGACCCCATCCATAAGATCAATTTCCGCCATTTCGTCACGGAGAATCTGCGGGGACTTGTAGAGGCGTGTGGCGGCATTGATAGGTTTAGAGATGAGTGGTTGGTCAACGTTGATCGGGAGGTTGTTAATGGATTTGGGGAGTTGGGATTGCTGTGAATAAGGGCCTGATCTGTTATTCCAATAATTTCCATCTAGGAATATCAATTAAGCGTATATTTAAATCAGTATTGCAGTGGGTCTGGTTGGTAAGCGCTGCCCCTAACATATCCCATGAGGTCCTTTTGACTTCTATGATGCATAGATAGATAATTTTTCGCGGTCTCCAAAACATCTAAATAAAGCAATTAATCAAAATAACGACATTAGTTCTTGCTGGTATTCCGCAACCGGTTGACTCGTACACATTTTATAACGACTTTGGAAACCAATTAATTCCACTTGGCTACTAGGTTCGTACTGCCTTCCCCAGAGAGAAATATAGTAGAGATGGTTGAGTTAACTGACTACGCCACCTCCAAAAATGAATAAAAACACCGGAGAAGAAAAAGTTATTCTTAAAACCATTATTCTCAGTTCCCGTTAATCCTATCTGCCAATTTATAAGCGCAACCCAAATTTTATAGCCATTCAAACCAGAATATACGTGTAACACAACTATACATTTCTTCCATAATTACTCAATTAACCACACCCACCAAACTTCCTATCCCACAACGGCTGCGGAAACACTCCCTCCTCCAAAAGTTCCTGCATATCCCACTCGGGCGCCCCCTCCGTCTTCCACGTCCAGAAAAACCATCCAACCCCGTGCTCAAAAGCATCAAGCTGCGCCTCAATATACCGACGCATCTCCATCTTCTGTCCAGCAGATAATTCCTTCACGGAACCATAGGCGTTGAGTCCACAAGCGCCCGACGGTGCACCACCATGGAAGGACCCGTCAAATCGCGAACCCACGCCACGACCATTAAGGTACTTGGCACAATCAGTCCTGGCAGCACTCCATTCGCCAACAAACGTCCACTTGTCTGCTAAGGCCAATTTCTCACGCCCAAAGGAGCAGACGGAGTTAGCGTGTTGGTCCGTGTTAAGGGCCAGGAGCGCATCGTCAAAGACCTGGTAGTGGTGCGTGTCCAGGTAGATGTTGTGGAAGTTGTTGTAGGCGGCCATGAAGCCGTTCCACGAGTCTGGCGGCTGGAAGGCGTCGGAGATGGCGATGCCCATGTTCTCGTTTGCTTCGCGCATGATCCCGAAGCCGTCGTAGTAGAACTGTTTGAGGGCGTCCAGGTCCACGCCGCCGGGTACGAAGGGTTCGTTGAGCAGTTCGATGGCGGTGACGACGTCGGTTTGGTGGGCGTAGCGGGCTGCGAGAGCACGGATGGCGCGGAGGGTTTGTTTGACTGTGTCGCCCTTTTGCCAGTTTATGGGGCCGCGGCGGCCGCTGTTGTCGAAGCCGTTTTGGGAACCGGGGGCTAAAGGGTGGGGGGGGGGTGGTTAGTGGGGAGGATGTCCGTTTTACATTTAGGAAGTAGTTGGTTTAGCTAACCGCCATGAAGATCAACTATGACTTTGAGGTTGGAGTCTCTGGCCCATCCGATGGCCTTGTCTAGATAGTCGATCTGACCTTGCACATAGGGCTCTCCGTCAACAGGAGCTACGGCCCAGTATCCAATGGGGATTCTGACGTGGGTCAATCCAGCTGCCGCAATCTGCTCAAAGTCGGCTGAAGAGATCCAGGAGTCCCAGTGCTTTGTTAGTCGTGATTTGGCATTACCGGCAAGAGTTTTGCTCCAGGTGTACTCGTCGACCGCAGCCTCCCCAGCTTCTTCGAATAATGAAGGCGTAATCCATGGCTCCAACACCAGCCATCCACCTAGGTTCACGCCGTGCATTGATTCCTTATCATCGCGAGGTGCTAAGACCGGCACAGCAGAGACTAGAAACACCCATGCGAAGAAGAAGATGGCGCAAACAAGCCTGTAAAGCTCGAGGCGCACCATGACTCCCCCTCACGGTTTGTCTTCTAGGGGCTATCTAATTGTCTTTTTTTCTTTTTTCCCCCGTTTTGCTGCAAATAACCACAGAGAACACTTGGGATATGTAGAGACAAAAGACAATCGGCGTAGAAGGAAAAGCACGCGTATAAGCAAAGCATATGTGTGATAGACGCATACACTTGGGAAGTTTTTCCTTGTCACATGGCGGGGGATGCGGCCTTTTAAATTATGTAGAGCCAGAGGTAAAAAGCTAAAAGAAGTCCAGGAAAGTTTTAAGAAACCAATGATAGAGATATGGTAAGTAGCGGAAGCTACGCAAAACGACATTTGTGGTACTGGCAAAAACCTCCCATCCAGAAATCCCATCAGCATCTGACAGTCTATGATGGCAATGTCGATCTTGAACATTCCATGATAAATACCATGTCAAAGGCGAGAGTGCATACACGAGGAGTCCAGCGGTCGAATAATAAACGGTGTGCACGAGTCAAGTTTCAGTGCCATGATTTGATTTGATTTGTCAATGTGCTTTTACTTCTGCTCGATGATGTTGCTCGTGTTTGATACCAATGCAATGTCACACGGCTGGCTTCGACATCAACGATGGTCTAGATGAACATGTAGTTGTTGCTGTGTATAAGGCAGACAACCGAAAGCGACTTTCAGGACGGACTGCCATACTCTCATTTCAGGAGAACTTTGGGACGTATCAAGTCTCCGTGGGGGGACAGTTTCTTGGATGCGGGAAAGGCCCGGAAGCTTAAATCGAGATGTCACTTGGTCCGGATGCTCTAATGAGTCAGTAAAGAAAAGTCACTAAACATAGTATTAGACAGGCATATGAAGGGCTATAGCAGCCAGTCAATGTGGCATATATAGTGCAGTGAGCGATGAAAGGAAGTCTTGTAGAGGAAGTTGGGCGTATGTTTTGTCGTCAAGTCTGACTAGCGCGTTAGGGTTAGTTAGGTGCCGAATCGGGTGGTTACATATGCAGACGGTTATTATGGCGGGGCACGTCGCTCACCTACGAGACAGACTGAATCCAATATGAACTTCTTTATTTTCAATAATAATGAAATAATAATAGTCGACCGTCAAGCACAGCATCAAGTGCTCGCTAATAAGCCTCCCTTTGACCGAGGTCGGAGAATCAACAGTCAATTTTATAATAATGTCTGAACAGTGTCAGATAAATATTGCTCCACCCTGCGAACATCTTGCTTGCCAAAACTTGCCTTCGAGAAAACGTGAAGAAGGGAACGGTAGTGGACTGTGGAACACACTAACCTCCTCCATACGCCGGTGGAGAGGTCCTCTTCTTGAACCGACTTCTATTTGTTTCTGAGGCCGGTTGCATTTGTCATCAGGTTGGGCTGGCCACAGTCATACCCATTATTGATGAAGGTCATACAGATTATGACAGTCTATGTACCTGTCCCAATCGTTGTGATGCAAGGCTGGTCGATGAAAAGGGGGTTGTTGACGGGCTCTATGGTAAATCATTTCCCCTGTCGGCGCCCATCTATCGGATTGCTGCTGCCATCTAACGTACTGCAAACCCAGAGACAAATTCTGATAAAAAATCTCCGGGTCTTCATCAACACCAGGTAAACTGTTTCTGTGAGCCCATAGCCCTTTTATGAATTTGGGACCGCGCAAAAAGTACATTTTCAAAGCCGCTCCCCGCAGCCCGGGGGCTAGATAATGCCGATTTGACCTACGGCTTTTCTGAAGCAACTTGGAGTATCGCTTCTATGTATCCGGTGGGCACGAGCTCAAGGTTCACGGCGGCTCAAAAAACCGGCAAAAGTTATTTGGGTCATCCCCGCACTGCCACGAAATGCCAAAAACCTGTCCCCTCATTCGCCTAACCGTTGGGTTTCTGGAAGGTGAGGGGAAAAAGAATTTAAGTTATGGCTATCGCTTTCCGGCGAGGGCTTCCTTGGGATTGATAAAATGTGAATGTGTTCTTCCAACACCCCAACACGTTTGCCACCATATATTCCAAAAAGCAATTGAACCGCTCCAAAAGTAAAAGAATAATCTGCGAGGATGGCCTCCAACACTATACCCCTCATCCTTGACAATCAGTCGATCACTACTACAGGCACCTTCGACGTCACTAGCCCGAGTACCGGAAACGTCGTTCACAAATGCAGCGCTGCTTCAGTTGCAGATGCAGTCCGTGCTGCTGAATCTGCGAACGCCGCTTTCAAGAGCTGGGCCAAAGCCAGGCCCGCTACTCGCACGGATATCATATTAAAAGTTGTGGAGATATATCAACGGCGCAAAGAAGAGCTTGTAGGATACGCGCAAGAAGAAACTGGGTCTGGACGACTGTTTGCCGAGATCAATTGGGGGCTTGGGCTTAATCTGCTGAAAGATGTTGCTGGAAGAACGTCCTCGATAGCAGGCACAGCGCCAGCCCTCTCTGAAGAAGGGCAAAGCGGCATAGTTTACAAAGAACCTTATGGGGTTATTCTCAGCATTGCGCCATGGTAATACTATAACCCCTTGCCCCTTTATTGTACGAGTACCCCCTTTTTTTAATCGGGTTATTAACAAGTCTATGGACTACGCAGGAACGCCCCATTCATCCTAGGTCTACGATCGATTGTCCTACCACTAGCGGCCGGTAACACCGTTGTGCTTAAGGGCTCTGAACTGTCACCGAAATGTCACTGGGCCCTTGTGGATATCTTCCGTGAAGCAGGGCTACCAGCTGGCTGTCTTAATGTCCTTTATCACCGACCATCAGATGCGGCAGAAGTCACCACAGCGTTGATCGCTCATCCAGCTATTCGCAAGATAAACTTCACAGGTAGCACGCAAGTTGGAAGTATCATTGCCGCCACCGCTGGGAAATATATCAAGCCGGTGCTGCTAGAGCTTGGAGGAAAGGCTGCCGCAATAGTTCTGGACGATGCAAATTTGAAGAAGGCGGCGGATAGTTGCATTATGGGCTCTTTCCTGCATGTATGGCTATATCCATTCAATCCCTATCTCATCCCTCGAAAGAGTCAAAACAATATATCCCCCAGGAAAGAGAAGCTCGTATCTGACTCGGATCCCACAGAGCGGCCAAATATGCATGTCCACCGAGCGTATAATTGTCCAACGATCCATCCTCGACGACTTCCGCACCCACCTGCGCGAATCCATGACAGCCAACCGCCCTGACCCAACCAGTGAAACCCTCGTCAGCTCCGCCCCAGCCACCAAAAACAAGAACCTCATTTCAAACGCCGTATCAAAGGGGGCCAATATTCTCGTCGACCTGAACACCAGCAGTGACGGCCAAAATGCCCCAAATAATACGCGCATGCGCCCCGTCATCGTCGAGAATGTATCTCCAGAGATGGACATCTACAAGACAGAATCTTTCGGCCCAACCGTATCCCTCATCGCCGTTGACACGGAGGAAGAGGCTGTTCAGCTCGCCAATGATACAGATTACGGACTTACTGCGTCTGTGTTTACAGAGAACTTGGGGAGGGGGTTGCGGGTCGCCAGGCAGGTGGAGTCTGGGTAAGTTTTTTTTTTTTTTTTCTTGCTCCAAATCGTTCCCACGTGTAGTTTGTTCACTTGGCTTATTGACATTTGTCTTCCTTCTTTCCTAGTTCTGTACATATAAACTCCATGACTGTTCATGATGAACCCAGCCTACCGCATGGAGGAGTGAAGAGTAGCGGCTTCGGCCGCTTCGCTGGTGCAGATGGTCTGAATGAATTCCTTATGTGCAAAACCATTACGTGGATGGATTCCTAGAGGAAATCGGTGATTCAAGGAGCTATAAGGTTTTGCTGTTATGTTACCCTCGCATATACATGTACATGTGTTCTAGACGAAGATTTATACCCAAGATAGCTAGTTGTTGTGTATAACAAACAGGTAGTGTTGAAGATTAAGCTTGATAAGGAATAAGAACGTATACCTCTAGTTCAGTGCATTTGAGATTGGCAAATTCATTCAACTGATCGGGTATGGGCCTCTATAGAAGTTTATGGAACCTCTTTAAGACTGGAATCTACGAACTGCTTGAAGCTTAGGTAGTATGTCGACGAGTAACTTCATGTTACGTCTCTCTTCATATCCCCTAAACCGGGGCCTACAACCAACCAAAAGTCGAACCAGGAAAATGGGAGCAGAAAGCAATTAAAAAATATATTCTTGTTCTATAGCTTCATCCACCACTTACCAGCCTTGCACGAAAGTTTCGTCATTATCCTCATCCCGTACACCACTCGTCCTCACTCATCCTCCTGCCTAATAACAAAACACTGGAACGACGGACGCACAGTGTCAAAGGGTCCAGCAGCCTTAGATACCCTTACAGCATCTGGGAATATATCCTGTATGAAGCCGTTGGAGTCATCTTCAACATCTCTAGCTGCGGCAGTAGTATTATCACTGGTGCCATTGACAACATCGTCAATGTCAACAAGCGCATCACTGCTTTCGCTATCACCATCACCCTCACCTAAACCAACATCAACGAAATCCGACGTGGGAGATAGCGGAGCTTGTCTGGGAGTCATGCTAGGAGTTTCCTTGAAATTACCATTGCTCTCAATAGATGTAGCGATACTAGCTCCGTTGCAGTCGTTATCGTTATCATCCACGAAGCTTCTCGGCGCAGTAGCTCTGATTCCCATAGAGCCAGCCACGATGTGGACTTTGCAAGGTTCAGTCTGTGGGTGTCTCACGCTAATTCGAACAATGCCTGATGGGATTTCTGATACGCGCACTGCGTGGTATGGAATACCTCTGATTGTAAGAAATGGGGCGGTAGCAATGGAGCGGGGCTCTTGAATTGATAGCTTAGATAACTGTTCATCCAAGTCGTCTGCCCTTGAAGTAGAGTGAAAAGTCCCTTCATATATCTTCGTTCTGATATCCGCCCACTGACCACGCATCTGCGGGTTCTGGTTTCTCTTCCAGAACGGACACCCATCGGAGTCAAAGTATGCAAAAGCCGTAGCCCATCCTGAGATATAAAGGCTATCTTCGTCAGCTGGGTTTTCATAGGTGGGCCGCGCAATGTTTCGCCAAAAGTCCTGTGTGCTGCGGAGATCTGGATTGCCAAGGCTGTGTATGATGCGCTCGAGTACTCTGCGGAGCTGCAAGCCCCATTCATTTTCTTCAAATTGCGGCTGGCATAGTCTGTCTACTCTTCGCATTATTTTGGCCCAGTCAACCATGCAGCCACGGATAGAAACTGATGCTGGATACTGATGCTTGTAGCGTTGCAGGGGTTTGATACTGGAAGTTGTGGAGGGTATTGGATCCTGCAAGGATGATAAAACTGCTACGTTGGTGGCGACAGTGTTTTCGATTTCACAGACGCTGAAATCGAGCTCGTGGAGAAAGTCGATAGGTTTGAATGCATCGCCATGCGTGGACGGCATCAGCGAACAGGTAACGCCCAGGATATCGTCAAAGGAGGGATCATCGGGATTGAGCACTCGCCCAACGAGTGTAGGTGAGGGATGGGGATTGTTCTTCCGGAAACTGGTTTCGTAAATAACCAGTTGGGATATAATCGCGAACCAGACATCAGCAGGGCTGATGACTAGATGGGTACCCGTTCCGCTGGCCTCGATTATACTGTGTAGAAACCCATTTGAAGATGGAAATATCGCGCCTGGTACCTGGGGTTTGCTGTGAGATGTTGAGGTTCGCCTACATCGTAGCCCCGGCACTAAACAGCCGTCCTTGTAATCAGAAGGCGATGCCCGGCGTAAAACGTCCTCGGAAGTGGCAGCAGCATCGATGCTGGGTTTGTATTTGTTTGCACGGGGAGTAATGCAGTTGACGACTACAGGCATCTTAGCCACTGTCGAGTTCAATGACTAGCAGTATAATTTCGAGTGGGATTCGCCCTTTCAATTCTGTCGATTCAAGAGATTCCACGAAAACTACCGAGAAAAGAGACAGAATAAAAAAAAATAAAAGGCTGAAGGTACTTGACAAAAAGTTGACTTGAGTGTAAGTAAGAATAAAAGTGGTGCTCGCTGCCCCAAAAAAATCGCCTTCAAAGCCCTGTGATTTGTTTCATGTTGTCACCTACACATGTAAAAAGAATAGAAGAATGAAAATGAAAAGAACATCCGTGATAGTCAATGAGCTTACAGTGATGGTTGAAAACTGCAATGGCACAATCATTACAGCGAAATTTTACGGAATCCGTAGACAGTTCCACTCCTAGTAATCCTGAAAACGGCTGGAAATGGCAAACAAACCCGAAATTCTTCGTGTTTGTTTCAAAAGGGACAGATGAGACGACAAAACAAAGCATGAAGAAGCACTTCTTGAAGTTTTGTTTGTTTGTTGATGAAACATCATTGTTCAAATTCTTCAGAACACAACATGCAGATAATCTGGAAAACCAGTACACAAAGAAACAAAGCAAATCCAAACTAATTAGAATTAGAAGATGTAGAAGATATATGACACTGGAGGACCAAGCAGAAATCAAAGAAAGTCGTTGGAGTTGGGTTGGTTGGAAGTTGTAAAGTCCTATGACGATAGATTACATAATCGGGTATCAGTCTTGGCGCTCCATAGATCGGCTCCAATATGCTCCATCCGATTCGGACGATCTGCACATCGATCTTCTCGTTGCAGAAGATCAGCATCATGACGTCCACCGCTCCATTATTGACAGCTCACTGAGCTCTGGCGGACATTGAACCGAATTGCGGGACATCTTGATCTTCGGCGTTGTTGGAGGATGAAAATTGCTAGCGGCCAAAGTTGAGAAAACCGAGGTTTCTTCAACCACGGAGCGTTGGTATTCTCTTGAGTTCCCCCTCTATTATGACCTAGTCAGTTGAATTAAACATCGAATTCTACTAGGATTGTACATGTACATTTAAACATCTATTGTGCAGGAAAAGTCAAAATTTTGGGTTTTGCTCCCCCTGTCCTGATTAAGATCATCAAAGGGTAACTTCGGGGGTGTTGGAAGAGAGGACCTGCAACGATATATTAGGAGAATATTTGAAACTAAGCAGTCATTGACGCTCTTTACACTTGATCAAAATGCTTGTTATCAAAGCATACTCTTTCCTGCTTCTTTTTCTGAACAAGGGCAATTTCACGAACATTGATATTCCAGGCACTCGGCAAATGCTTCGACCTGTTCGAGTACTTATTTCACAGCAATCTGTGCTTCTAATATGACGACTTTCTAATAATAATATCCATCGTTCTGACTTTGTTATCCAGATGATCAGTTAAGCTTGCAGCTGCTGCGGAGTTGGCGGACATAGCGAGATGATTCCTGGCACACACAAGGTCCATAGATGACTTGCTCAAGCCATACTGCAACAGCAATATCAGTTAAGATTCCTTTCTCAAACGTCCGAATGACTTACAGTTACCCCCAGCTTAGTACGCCGGAATAGCGCCGGTTTATTCGGTTGAGTCATCAACATGCTTCTTTCTTCGTTGGCAGCAGTGGCGAGCACCACCTTCACTTATAACGCCTTTCCGGCCTTTCCGGGGAGAAATGTTTTAATGCGACGTTATATGTCACATTTACCTTCTTCGGTCCATGTCCATTCACCGAGTATGGAAATTGTGTCCCGCCTATATGTAAAAATAACTTGAACGAAGTCGGACTTTATGAGTAAGATACAAAGCCCAGCGGGGGTTATATCAAACTCCGACAGTTCAGCCTCCCGAGGATTAGTGCTTCAGCCTTGGAGTTGCTAAAAGCCCCCATTTCTCGTCACGGTGACCGCCTTTCAGAGAGCAAAATCAGGCAGCCGCTCGCCTGCTCGTTGTGATAGCAAGTCAGATGGAAGCCTCCTAAAAAACGCCAAAACTCAGGTTCCATTTTTAATTCAGCCGCATTGGCATGGGACCTGGAAGGAGTCAGTGTCCATTATAGACTCCATCCCGATTATTACTGCGCAGGCGAACCCACAACTCGCACTGCAGATGTAAAAGGGTGGCTTGGCTTCGTGCAGACCGCCCGAGGACAACACAGTTGGTCGTTGAACAGCATTGCATCCGCACTAAGCAGAGTATATTTTCGGGGGATTAGAACGGTTATCTCGAACTCGACAAAAGCAGCTGTTACCGAGAGAGAAGTTTTCGAAAAGCTTTCCTTTTTAGATTTTGATATACTCTGATGTCGATCTTGAGATTATTCGCATCTCGGAGATCAAGTATGCAACCTGGAAACCTGTTAGAAAAAGTGGAAAAGGGTCCCCGGTTAAATCTATGAGAGCTTGATTTAATTATAAAATTGATTAATAACTCAGCTTGCAGGGAATCAGGCAAATTTGTCTGCTCCTTCACAAGACCTAGGCCCGGTCCCCTTTGTAAGTTGTGACTGGGGCTCAAACCCCCATGTCCAACCCAACGCCAGCTCGCATCCAGCCGGTGGGCTAATTTTGGGGCCCTCGTCAATTGATTTAATCGAGACCCATTATTTCTGCGGCTCTTTTATCAAGTGGGTTCGTCGTTTAAATCGGCGGCGATGGTTACATATGCCATCATACCGTCCGATAATTTCCCCTCGACGTTCAAGAGTTTCTCGACCGTTATCGTCGAGAGAAGTTCTGGGGAGGTTTTGCATGTTGATTGTTTGAGCCGCATTTTATTCTTGACTAAGCCTCCTTTTATGCGAGAAAACTGTTGTTCGCCGGAAGGAGGCGCATATATTATGAACTAGGATTCAGAGTGTTAATTATGGTTGAAACGAATCATCAACCGCCATATTTCTAGCGTGCGTGTGTATTATTGTCGTCACACGCTACAAGCGTGTACAGCAGCGGCTTAGGGGTTTTATTATCTTTTCCGTTTTCCCTTTTTTTTTTTTTTTATTATTCCTTTCTCCCCGGAGTAATACACGCTGTGCTTACCGTTTGGAAGGAAGGACAGTCCGTACAGTTGCTGTTAACAGGGTATTTCGTAGTGGGAACCGCTTGAGACAATGAGACATACTATCTTATCAGTCAGAATCTAGATCTGGGGAAGGCCCATATGATCTAGATAACGGTTATAATAAGGATTTCACAAACCAAAGTTCTTCCTTGGGAGGGGTATTTTGCACGCATTACCTAGTAGGTAAATCCCTTCTCATATAAACATCGTCCAGGCGAAATTCATATATGTTGGTAGGAAGGATGCAGACAATTGGCGTAGACGGGGAAATTAATTCTATCAGCTATTAGTTGTTACTTGTTAGCTGGAGAAACAGGAACAGGAAATAGTAGTACCACGGTTACCACGACGCGCGACACCGACACCTTGCATGGATGGTGGGGTAACACCGCACCTGGTTGGCTGATCTTAAAATTAAAGTACCACAAGGTCACTCCGGGCGTCAAGCCGCACCGGGTTTGCAGACAACAGCCACTGCGGTACCTGGGAGTACGGGCCCTGCACGTGTGGAGGCTGTTGCTTGCAGTAGCAGGCGGTGCTGTGATTGAATGAGTCAGCCAGGGCAGAGTTGGGGCAATCTCGGTTACGGGCGCCACCTTGGCCAGAACAGGACTAGCGCAAGTAACCTTGTTTATGCGCCATTCCCAAAGGGGGGCTAGCGGCAGCTGTCACGCGCTGAGTTTATTGCACGACCCCTGCTAGCGGTAAGCGGCGTAAAGTAAGTTGCGTACGGGCAATACCTTAATACGCTATCAACAGGTAGTCCGCGCCTGGGCAGCGCAGCCCAGCAACAGCAACAGCAGCAACAGCAATGTCTTCGCTTCCTTTTCTCCCCGCGGCCGCCCTCCTCGCCTTCTTCTTCTTCTTCTTCTTCTTCTTCTTCTCTCTCTCTTCCTCTTCTCTTTCTTTTCTCTCTTTTCACCGCCACCCTCTAGTCAGTCAAGTCAGTCTTTCGTTCTTTCTACCTCCAGAGTCGTATTTAGGACTCCAGTCATTCTTTTCAGACGAAGAACTAAATCTACTACTTCACTCGTCGCTCTCTTATATCCCACCGCAACCCCCTTCTTCCTACATACTACTACTACTACCTAATTAATCACGACACCCTCCAAACCACCTACCAAAATGAAGTTCACTACTACACTTGTCGCAGCCTTCGTGGCCGTCGCTGCTGCCCTCACTCCTGCTGACATCTCCAAGGACCCCAGCGGCAACCCAATTGCAAAGCCAGGTCTGAACGAGCTTGTCCCCGTCGGTGAGACTTACACCATTACCTGGGAGCCCACTACCCCAGGAAAGGTCTCCATCCTTCTCCTGCGCGGCCCCAGCAACAACGTCGTCCCCATTGAGACTCTTGCCGACTCCATCGAGAACGACGGCACCTACGACTGGACCCCTTCCACCTCCCTCGAGGGCGACACCACTGGCTACGGCCTCCAGATCATCGTTGAGGGAACCGGCCAGTACCAGTACTCCACCCAGTTTGGCATCAAGAACGACAAGCCAGTTGAGCCTTCCGGCGCATACGATGTCGACCCAGTCCCCTCCGCTACTGCCACCGCCAGCCCCTCCAAGTCTCTCGTCCCCATCGCAACCAGTACCTTCACCATCTGCGACTGCACCGAGACTCCCGCTCCAACTGGCGGCGTGCCTTCCACCGTCGTTCAGCCCACCGCTGCGCCAACTCTTCCATCTTATGCCGCAACCCCAACTCCCCCAGCCTTTGAGGGTGCTGCTGGTCGCAAGGGCGCCGCCTTTGGCGGTATCGTCGTTGCTGCTGCCGCTGCTATCTTTGCCTTCTAGATTATCTTTGTGCGATATTTGGGATATGTGAGTAACATGGGCGTTTGGATGACAGTAGAGTGGGAAGAGTGTACTAATGGATATAAAGGAATAGGGATGGCTTACATGGTTGAAGTTGAACGATAAATAAACAAAAAGCCCTGGAAAGGTTTCGAATCTTGTTTTTATGTTGGCGGGAGAAAACGGAATATCCTTTTTTTTGTACTATTTTCTGTCATGGGATAATGAATAGCAAGCTTGATATGAACAAAATCTGGAAGGATATTACACGGTTGCTTTTCTCGTTTCTTATATTCTTTTTCTATACACTGCGATGTATAGATCTATCCTCGCGACAAGATCGAAAAAGGACGCCACCAAAACAATCAACACTATTTCAAATCTTTCCATCTTTCTTTCACATTACACTTTCTTACGTTTTGCGCTTCTTTCCGCTACACGTGTCCCGAATTGTTCATTTCTCTAGGCTTCCTTTCATCTTTGGATCTTATATCAATTATCTCTTTCCCCTCCCGCACCGGATCTGCACACAACAACCTTGAATTCAATGATACCCAGTCCCGTCTAACATTATACATACATATGTCTCGGTATTCAAAACACTGCTTGCTTGAACTCGTGACCTCGGGGATATACCTAGGTATACTTATCTATAATACTAACCCAAGCATCACTTATCCAAATCCTTATCTACCTCCACATCTATGTTTCGCGCACACATCAACGCGATGTATTATTACACGCCAACAAATAAACCACTAGTCGTCTCACGACTTCCCATAGCCTTATACAGTTTACACACATTGATGAGCTTCTCTCCTCTTCCGTGCCGCATATCCCATTCCACAGCGCTATTCTCTTCGCAAAATCCCGCCTGACCCTCCCACCCCATCACGGGCGCGCGGCATAACGGGGCTGCTTTCATGTTACCACATCTGCACGCTGCCTTCCTCAATTGCCGTTAGTTATTCGCACTCCACGATACAAAAAAAAAAAAAAAAAAAAAATACACTGAGAGGAAAATGAAGGATGGTAGGAAGGAAGAAAGAATAAGATCACCAACTTCGCGTTTCATTCAATTAAGAAAGAACAAAGAACGACCGATAAGACCGTGGGCGGCGATCAGACGATAAAAAGAAAAGAAGAAAAGAGAAACCACCGTAAAAAGAAAATTAACACACAGTTGGAAACTGGAATGACGATTCCTCTCTCCCCCCCCCGACCCGATCAACCAATAATTGCCCCGTCTTTGTTTTTAACATCATAACTCAGGAACACTGCAGAAAATTCCGCTAGTCCTGCAGGATCCCCCGGGGGGTGGGCCGGGGGGGGGGGGGGGGG
>PDNB01000007.1:0-215246 GCA_002573585.1 Helicocarpus griseus UAMH5409 | reverse complement strand
GGGGGGGGGGGGGGGGGGGGGGGGGGAGGGGAGGCGGAGTAAAATGCGCAAGCAAAAAGGAAGAAAAGAAACAACAACAATAACCAACCAACCAACCAACCAACAGCCCGCATAACAACTGCCGACATGGTGACACAAAAGCTTGAATTCTTTTGGAAATGTCCCTGACATTTAATAATCTTATCCAATAAGATTATGCCTTATGAAGCTCCGGATATTTGTATTTCGGGAAGAAAGGAAAGGGGGGGGTGGGTGTACCATACTACTGCCCCGTGCTGTATTGGGAGAAGATACTACATGTTGCCTACATGATGTAGGTAGGTAGCTAGGTAGGTTTCTTTCGTGGTACATGAATCATCTGGGTTACAGAATGACACAAAAATACGCAAGCAACAGCCATTGATGCTGTCTAGTAAAGACTAAAACAATACACAACAGGCCTACTACCTGGCGCGTAGCTGGCCTTCTCTGGCATGTCTCGAATTATCCAAACAGAAGACTGACGTAATGTGTAAAGATATAATTATTTTTATTGTTAGTTTTATATTGTTCTAACAAAGCGACATTTGCTTTTCTTTTCTTTTCTCTTATCTTTTGCATCGATCGGGTTTCCCGCCCGAGAAACTCAAGGAAATCTAACTATTCATCTCATTACAAATGAGCGCGCGTAGTGTACAGTGTGTGTACAGTACATAAATCTACCCCTTCACCCCAAGATTTCATCGCTTCCCATACCATCAATGAATAAAGTACCGGTACAGGCAGGTGTATATTCCAAATCAGATCGCGTCGTGTGTTCCAAATAGCAAAGGAGCAACCAAGGCTGCGCTGCATTTGCCCGTGTTTTCTTTGTCCAAAAACTGCTTCCTTCGCAGCTTCTGCAGTTTCTGTTGCACATGTACCTTACACATGTAGCACGGTCGGGATTCGTCGCCATAAACGAGCGAGGGTTCGGGTTTAAACCAAAATAAGATAACATAGGAAACGGTACCGCAGGAGGGTCTAAGTCGATCGTCATTAGATATTAATGATAGTGTATCTATTTTTACTAGATACCGTGCATGCAATATTTTGTATTGCTTTGTATTCGAGTTTTTATCACCGCCCTGATCTCCATCAAATTGGTGAATATGCCGGTCGGGTCGCATTTTGCGCTTAGGCCAGTCTCGATTACCACCGTTGCGGGTGTGCTGATCCTTACAAAAACAAGGTGCTATTAATCGGAAAGGGCGCGCAGGTAAAAAGCTTGATCGGTAGCTTGGTGGTCTTCGAAAAAGGATAGAATAGAAACCTTTAGGTTGAACATAAATTGGGACGAAAATACGATCATCCAGGTGGGATATCGAGACGTAAGGTGGGTATGGGAGTTGGCGTTCTCTTTTGTCCATTTTCGGTGGTACAGTCACCAGAAGGCTGTTCCGAAGGACCTGGTTGCGGAGGCATATCGTGCAAATTATCTGGTGGAGGGCGAATCACGTCGTCCGTCAGCGAAATTTGCGTACCGTCGGTAACACAGTGGCCTCTCATAAGGCATTCGTCCATTAGTGATGCAGGTCCGTCTCTCACAGCTAATCCAATAGCGAGAACGAGGGCAAAAGAAAATTTCGCCCATACTTCGAGAGATCTATTTGGAGGAGGTTCTGGGGGAATAGATAACGGATGATCACTCGCATAGAGATTGGGAGGTGTATAAGTCAATGCGGATGCATCGTGGGTGTCAAGCTTAGTGACATTTTTAGTTGGAGTGTCTTGAATGTGTGAACTAGCAGAACGCCCTTCGATAATATTAGTGGAATCCATTATTGAATTACTGGCTTTGACAGCAGTATCGTTGAAACTGATCGGACCCCGGTGTTTAGTCCTAAGCCACTGACTTCGGGGTTGTCCACCTAAGAATAGACCCAAAACCCACCATGATAGCTTGCCCAGTTTCTTCCAGTTTGCATGCCATGCATTGGCAATGATTCGTCGAACCAAAGTCAGGGCGCTAGGAACAGCTTCCCATATGTAATGTAAAGCGTCCCATCTCCCATCAACCAAAGGTACAGAACTGCATGTTGCTGGATAAATCTTACGAAGCCTTGCTATCCGCGAATTAAGTGTCGCCACAGGAGTGATATCCCGGTTCATAGTGTGGTTGCTCTGATGTCCCAAGCGTGTCGATGAAGTATAAGAACTTGTGCGAATGCTCTGTTTCGACATATCAAGAGGCATGCGTTTGGATGGCTCGTTCTGACTACCAATATCGTACGATGGCGGTTCCATCTGAGTGCTTGGGTGAACGTCATCGAAAAATACGCGAGATGACGCTGCGGCTGAATAGTCATTAGAGTCTGCTTCCAGGGGTGACAATCCCATTGATATTCTATGATCATTTATGGCCTCATCGAAGGATTGGTATTGACCCGACCGCCCTTCGAGCGCGCTTAGGGTGTCCGGTTCCATCCAAGATGAGCTGGAAGACTCGTGGTCCCGGCTGGGGCGTAAACGTAAAGGAGAAATAGGATCGCCGGAAAAGGAATGGCTATGTGCATGACCAGCAGGCACATGTGGAGAAGTAGCGGGTAATATAAGAGGTTTTAATGAGCATGATCCAGGGGGAAACCGCCTCATTCTCCTGTGACGGCTTGAGATCCTTCCATGACCTTCTGGTGATAGGGGGAAAGAAGTGCCCCAAAAGGACGAGCTTGAGGAAGCTTGGGAAAGCATGGAGGAACGTTGTGATTCTGGCGCACGAGTCGACGGAGGGGAACAGGAATCACCCAAACCGGAATCAAGAGACATCAATTCGGCATCGTCTGCATATTCATTTCGCTTTGGCGACAGGATATATGCAGGCTCGTCTTGTCGATCAGCTTGAACGGAAAGGTCTAAAGAGGGATTCGACTCGGGGACTGATAGAGGTTGAAAGAGAGATTTTCGAACGGGAGACAAGGGAATCTTTGAAAACATGGATCGGGGTCTTGGTCGTGGTGTTCGATACACGCCGTCCTCCTGGGGTGAAGAGACTTCGGGCACTCGATCCAACCCAGGGGAAGATTCTGTCCTTGTTGGTGATTGGGCTAATAACTCTGTCAACACATCAACCCTCCGCTCCAAGCTACGGTTCGTCGAATTGACTGCATCGACATTTTGTAACTTTTGAGTTGCCATCTCTATTTCCCAGTCTTGCTCACGAATTTTGTTATCCTTGATTTGGATATCTCTTTCCAACGAGCGTATCTTGGCACGAAGTTCCGACTCTTTCTCAATCGTGGTGCGTAGTTCGTCCTTTACTCGGGCTTCAAACTTGGCCTCCCATTCTAGAAGCTCCTGTTTTAGTATCTTATACTCAGCATTGAGAGCTTTGAACTTCGCTGCCTGAACATTCGTCGCTGATGAGTCTATCGATTCGGCCCTGTCTAGCGAAGCGGCAAGCTGCTCCTCTAGATGCTCTATGTACCTAGTAACCTCGACGTCCGCGTTCCTATCTGCCATATTTGGCTTGCTTTTATGGCGGTCTATGCTGCTAAAAGGGGACTTCCATGAAGCAGAAGATCCCTTTCGGTTCCCTGTCATGTCTGGATCGCCGTAGCCAAAAGTCCCTAATTCAATAGGAGGTCCCAATTGTCCAGTGCACTTGGAAGGGGAATATATGGGTAGATCATCGGATGATGAGTCTGGCGATGGCAGGTCATGAAACAAAGAAGTTGCTGGCGGGCGTCGAAATTGATGATGACGTCTTTGTGTAGAGTTACTAATTTCTTGAAGAATACTCGAGCGGCGCGTTTGTGAGCGCTTTGGTATTTGGAGGTCAGGAGTCTGAAATTCGCCTGCAGTATCACTGTCTTCTTTATCTGGAAGGCGCTCAAACTCTCGCGATCGAGATCCCCATTCCGAGAAAGGGGGGCTTATTCTGCGCGAAGGGAGAAATGCACCGCGAAAACCCGCGTTTCGCAATTGGAGCCGTCGGTTCTGGGCGCTGAAAGGCTTTTCAGGTTGGCGTGGAGGCGGAGATAGAGACGAAAGGCGAGTGGGGTGAAAGATGCTGGAGCGCCGGGAGGATTGAGGTCGCGTCGTGGTGTTATTATTATGGCTTTGGGAAGCATCTGACAATGATGCTAGGGAGGCCTCCGCAATTGGAGTAGTTGAAAGAACATTGTCCATGATGGACAGAAGTATGATAGAACAAATTATGTGCTTGGCCGTTAGCCCAGAGTCTCCATAACTGGGGCGTCAAACCCGTGCTCGTCCAGGAGCCGGAGCACGCAATTGGCCAATGGCAGACGGCGGAGGTTCTAGGTTCGAAGAAAAAGCATGCGATGAACCGAGGAATTCAGAAGACCAAACCGTGGATGACAAAATGGAGTGGGAATCATTTGCATGAGATGCGGAGAGTCGTAGTAGAGTAGTGTCGTTCGGTCGACCAGGGGAAATTGCAGGCTACGGAGATTCCCCACGACCTGATGAAAGTAGCTATTTGCAGGGCTGTATTGATTCGCAAAGCAGTCAATGTTTGTTTTCCAATCCTTAGCCTTTTTGTTATTCTGTTGTAAATGATATCGGATCAAAGCATCAACGATGGTCGCTGAGGAAGTTGGAGTCTGGAGAGGCGTGGGGTGGAGCAAACAAAGGATTGTCCCGGTTCAAAAGGAAAGCGGTGTTTGTTGTTTGGTGATGTTTTGCAGGGCGGAACCGCTTTTTCCTAATCCGGCCAGGATGAGCTGCAGCACATCTCCACTCTCGGAGATAATCTTGGCAGAAACCAGTCTTGGCGGCAACCACAGAACAAAATAATAATAGGGGTATCATGAATGTGATACTCCTTTCATACGAGAATAGTATCTTCTACATAAGGGCCTATATTTCCTTCTATTATTGTCACGGTCTCATCAAAACTAGTATGCTAGAAGCAGGACATCAAGTTGTTGAGCTGAATGAATTACCTGTGATTGACACATGCTCCTATTACTAGTACCCAAGCAACCTTGAAGCATTATTATCAGTTATCTCAGCACATATCTCTTCAGGCGGCTATTGATTTGATAAGTCTCTTTGGCATTGGATACTAACTTATCTTGGAGCTTTTTGTTTTCTATACCACCGGCGCTGCACTGCTGACAGAACCTAAAGGAAGCAGCATTGCTGAAGCATTTGGAGCTATCAACGCCGTGTCATTAGAAGACGAACTGATTCAAATGCCAAAAACACTGTTCTGTGTTCAGTTCGCGCTGAATTCCCAGTCAAGACCCTGTCCGGGGTTAGATGTAATGGAAAATATACCGGAGCTAAAAATTCAAGTTTCACTTCGCTCTCCATGTACGATGCGCCCTATATCTTCCGCATGTTAGTCTCGATGCAATTCAGTCAGAGCGAAGGGTTAAACGTGCATTTACTTCCTGAAAACCCTGCCATGGCCCGATATCATTATCATGACGATATTGCGATACGAGGAGGCTGAAATAAAACCATGGGAGGACTTTTCATTTAGGCTGAACCAGCGCAGGTCGAGTTCATGCGACGCACATATAATTGTACTTGACCTGCCTCTTGAGTCTTCATATAAATTGACCAGAAGCCCTCGTTTTCATCGAAAGGTGAGCAATAATCGCAAAGGCGTAATCCGGTTACAAGCGAAATAGACCGTGAGTTCGGTCTGCCATGTTTCGGTATACTACATGTACCACACCCCTCTCCTCGAAGAAGGGCGTCTCTGATTTATACGTATAGAGTGGGTTGCTCTACCAAAGAACCAAAACTCTATGAAAGGAGGTCAGACTTTTATTGCACTTCGCAGCTAGCTGCCTCTGGCTCTTTTGTGGTAGTTTGAAATGCCGATAGAGGTCGATAGAGGTCGTTGATATGATAATCCTTTCTCATATTTCCCTTTTGATTTTAGCCCTTTTATGGATAGAAATCCCGCTTGCCTGACATATCTCATTGAAAAGAGAATAAAGGAAACATTTGAATCAAACATAATACATTGGCCTGGCTTCTCTTGCCTCTTGGACTCGAACTAGGCACTTGCAACTCTGCTGAGTCTTTATCCTTTGCAGGCAGCTAAACCTCGGATATACTTCAACAGCAATATATTTCCATCCCAGGGATTCGGGAATGCACCCTTTTGGACGCAATATGAAGCCGTTATGCCAAGCGCTAGACCCGATTGAACCCGTGGAGGGAGCAATCACATCGTGACCGTCTCAGTGTTGTCAGCTTAGAGCAAATTGCATAATGGTAATCACAGCAATATCAACAATATCAATTGCCGCTGTTAGTCAAAATTCCTGCGTGTTGTGAGCTTGAGATATACTTCTACCGCGGTGGTGGAAAATGTGGGGGTGAGCATCGCCTGTCATTATTGGCCAACCCTAAATTTCTGCCCAGAAACACATTCCCCATCGAAATTTTTATTTTGATCTTCACCATCCAGAAAAGAAAAACACACCAACGGAGCTGTACTTTTTCACCACTCCACCGCCTACGATACCTTTCAGTACATCTTGCGAAAAAGAGATATTTTTTCGCACGAGTTCATACCTTCCCTTTTATTAAATCGCAAAGCAAACGAGGAGAAGAAGCAATGGCGCAAGGCGAAATTAAAAAGAAGGCTGCATCCTCTGGCAAAAAGTACGTCTTTCCCTTCTACCACCTCTACAAGCTGGCCAGACTAGGCCGAGAAAGCTCACATATGCCTTCTTTTTCTTTTCTATATAGGCCTAATGCCTTGGGCCCCAAGAAGGGTGCTCGAACAATCGCACCCAAGAAAGCAAACTTGATTAGGCAAAAGAAGATGACCAAAGTACGCCAATAATCCTTTTTCCATCGAGATATCTCAGCCTGCTGCGCACCTGTAGCTAGCTACACTCCAGAGCAAATGATGATTTGGCCATTCTGTGGATTATATATACTGATTCTTCGATGTTTCGTTCTAGAAATTCTCCGCTGGTCTAACCGCCAAAACCGAACGATCCCTTGCAGAACGAGCGGGACATCTTGAGCTGCTTGCCGGCGGGAAGAAAAACAAAGATGGAAAGGCGAAGAAATGAGGAGATCTTGGGGTTGCTACAGTCGGAAAAAAAAAAAAAGAAAAAGAAAAGAAAATCCCCAGCGCAGCTGCTGGGTGGAATTTCTGGGGTGTCTTAACTATTGGCGGTGGATTTTCGAGACGAACGTCCAGGCAAGGCGAAGAAAATTTTGAAACTTGTGTGGCTTGGTCCGTTTGGATACTGAAATAGGGTTATATGATGAGGATATGAGCGGGAACATAGCGACAGTGTTTGTTCAACGATGGGGTCGCTCTCACCTTGAGCAATGGCTTTACGGGCGTCCAAACGACGATGAAGGAACGGGACGCAGACCTCAAATCCTACCGCTCACAGGAGCCACAGTCCCCCAATACGAAACGCCACGAACGGGCTTTGTCAAAGCTAGTGCAGTTACGAAATATTTTTGACACCCGCATGTCGTGGGCTGAGCGAAGAACGCTTGGATCTTAGCGGTTTAACCATCCGCAACCAATCACGGCTTTAACGGTAGACTACCTTACTACAAGGAGGGGGTTTGCCAAGGGACATACTATGCCACGCGGCTGGGAGTATGAACGAAGGATTCCTCGATGGGAATTTCAAGCCTGAGGCTCTAATGGCGGGGATAGAAGATGGATAAAGGGGGGACGTTGTGGAATCGTTTATCCTCAGCCTTGCGACATTCTCTCAAACGCACGCACCCTTTTTCAGCTTCACTATTGGCTTGTTGTCTGCGGCGGCCCATACTGTTGGCTGCCTTGCTCTTTTTATCTTTTGTATTGGCCATACTTTGATCATGCAAATCAATACATATACATGTATTAGTCGTTCAGCCTTGTCTACGCAGGTATCAATATATATTGCACGCATTCTTGGGAGCTAGATCATGAACAGGGGGTTTATAATGCCGTGATAGAACTCGCAATACACTATATTGGGGGCATTTATTGAGGCAGGTGAACACCAAGTTATACAAAACCGTAAACAGATGAGATAGTCTTCGTCAAAAAGCCTTATATTATTTACAAACCTTGGGTAGAGGAGGGGTCAAGTTAACAGTGAAACAAAATGTTCTATAGCGTACATGCATAACTGTGCGTGAGAAGTGGGCGGAGCAAATGGGAGACGGGTTATCGTTAAAGATTAAAAACATCTATATAAAACCGAGGGCAATATAACTATATGTGTATATGTAGGTATATTTCTTGCATAAAACATAAAGACAAGAGAGAGAGGGAAAAAAAGAACTTTTCTCGGAGGTATGTTCGTTTCCCTCAAAGGCGGATGGGTATCTTGAACGCAGCTGAAATCCGCCTCCAGCGTGTAGCAAGCATGTATGTATATAAATTAAAAAGAAAATAAAGAAGCAGAATTATTATAAATGAAGAAGAAATGGTTCTTTACTCCCCCGTATAGACAGCAAACCGAGTATTCACCTGTACAAGGAGAAACCCTTAATTACCTTCTTCCTCGAAGTATTTCACTTGGAAAACTTCGAAATCCGGCTCTGCACACCGGCTTCTTTAATAAGTTCCTTCCCCCTTGCCATCCATTTATCAAACCCGTTAACCGACGCGTCGGACGGGAAATCATCCCAAATCTGCTTCGCATCCGCATACGTCGAGTAGACCCCATCGAGTTGCGTTGGGGCCGACCACGCCGGCAGCTTCAGCTTGACGGATGTATAATAAAAGTACAGTACCTGACAGAGACGTCGAACGCGTTCCTCGTAGCGTTCCTTGTTAGCATCTGGTGTCGTACCGCCGTCGCCAAGCTGTTCCCACCAGGACACCCGCCATCGGAGCGTGAGGAGGATCTGACCCAGCTGTGAGACGAATTTTATAAAAGAGTCATAGGGGACGCTGTCCCATTTGTTCTTGTTCAGGGCGTTTTGGAGGGCACGGTAGCCGTCTACTTCTAGCTTGCGGCAGAATATGCGGGAGAGTTGGGCGGCGAGGAGGATGTCGATGTAATCTTCCGGATTGTGGACATCCATGGGTCGATCAGGCTGGCCATCTGAGATGGGCACGAAATCGTAGCTAGCGCGGCTGGGCATGTTGTTCCATTGGGAGAGAAGGGGCTGCAATTGTTCATGTTAGCCGTGATATTGACTACTGACATTTGCTGGGAGACTTACAAGTAGATTATTTATTGGGTCGCAATCCTTGACGCAGTTTGTCCACTTGTTGAATTTAAGGATCTTGCGATCAATGAATTCCCGAAGGTCGTAATGGGAGCTGTCTTCCGCTTTATTAAAACCCTTGAGATAATTATAAGTTTCATTCAGGTCTAGCACATAGAGGGCTCCCCAGGACTGACGAGCCCGTATGTTGATCCGTCCACGTCGCTTGTCGAGAAGTTCTAGCAAATCTTTCATTTCGAATGTAGCTGGTAGCTCCATTCTCACCCTTGTTGATCCGTCCAGCGTTGGGTGATTGATCGCTCGTTGGGCTGGTAATCAAAGTTAGAAATGAATTGTATCAAAGAGGGAAACCAGTGGAAACTTACATATATAATTGCAAGTTCCAGACTCAACAATTTGAAAGAAATCAGCCTTCACGCATGGCTGTTCGAAAACAATGCTTTTGCCCTCCTCTACGCACGTTTTGGCCTGCTCTATGCACGTGGAGCAAGGGCTTTCGCCAGAACACTGATAACTAACGGTCAGAACGAGGATGGCAACAGAGAGACAGTGACGTACCTTTTTCTTAGCCAGACGGCACCAGACGCAAACACTCTTATCCTTCCTCCGCATCGCAGCGTCCCGCCGTCCATCGAGTGACAGCGGCCCATTTCTACGTGCTCTTGGCACTGCTGGAATGCATGCCGATGGCTCCAACGACCCGCCAAGGCCATCTTCCTGAACAATTTGTATAGCCATCGTTTTGACTGGCTTGTTCTCCACCTCGCCCACATCCCGACTCTTTCTCTTTCGGGTCGTTGTGGCACGTTTTCCTTGGTTTGGCTTGTGAGAAGCCCCCTTTGAAGGGGGGCCGGTCAAGGTTATATCAAAGGATCTTTCTGGGGGGGTAGATGTATAGCTTGGGAGTTCTTCTCTGGTGTCGCTCAATGGGCTAGTCTGGGCAGTTTGCGATAATGAGTGTAATTCTTCCACGGGGGAGTCATTACGCCACTGTGTATACTGGCCACTGGGGGCCCCCTGGGATCCCCCGTCGAGGAAGAAATGTGCGTCTGAAAATAATCCATCACTTTTGTCCGGGACGTACCGTGGTTCCTTCTTCGGCACGAAATAATATTGATTGTTCTCTTGGTCAAGTGAGTCAGGCGTGCTGAGTTTGGACGACGAGTCTGGAAGCGGAGAAGTTACTGCATCAGGGTCCGGGTATCCAACACAGACAGGATATTCTATTCCAGGCAATGGGAAGTATGAGACGGAGTAATCCCCAGCAGCTCTTTTCTCTTCAGCGGAACTAGCATCGTCATCCGTCTGGATGGTAGTTTGTTTGTACGTCAGAGGACGGGAGGCAGGCTCCTCCTCTAGACTTGAAGGTGAAGGCCACGACCTACGCAGGTCCTGGAAAAAACCTTCCGATTCGTGTACGGGCTGGAAGCGACTTGGATGGTCGCTGGCGAAGCTTTGCTCGTGGGGGTGCAATTGGTCCGGGGGGGGACAACCACTGTCTGCACCCAAAGGATCGCCATCCAAAGCTGCGTCGAATTTACCAAACTGCGAGAAAAAAGCCGTAGTGAAGGGATGATCCGCGTCAGAAAAAGTAGGGGTATGATATGGATTCCAGTGATCCTCTTCAGTTATACCTGGGCTTGTCGAGCCAATCTCGCCACTAGGGTTTTCGACATTATTGCCGTCTATGTTGCATGCTGGTTGGGTGGCATCTGGAAGGCTGTTTAGATTCCCTTCAGCATTGGCCTCATTACCTCAGCAAGGAGGGTCATCATACTCAGAGTCAAGATGACTGACCAGGCCAAAGCGGCCCGTCATCATACTTTGGGTTTCATCAAGTGGTTGTAGTAATTCGAATTCCTCAAAATACGATTCTATATCCAAATCCCCTTGTATAGAATCAAGACTAGGGTCGAGCTCGGGAGTTCGTTGCGGAGTCGGATGTTCCCACGATGACGAAATAGGATTCATGGCCGGCATTATTGTCTTGTTGCATAATTGATAGTCAACACTTGCTGCTGGCAGACGGAGTTCACATTTCAAAGAGGGATTGGGGGGGTAGGCAGATTTCCAACGGTTTCGTTTTGCTTTCCGGTGTCCCTTGGACAGGGCCCGAAAAAGCAATACAGGAAATACAGCGTGTCCCCGGAGTAAGAATGGTGCCGGCGATTTGAAGATTTGTTCTGGCAGAGTTCTGAGGGAGTTCTCACCTCTCACATCAAGGTCCAAAGCCGCAGAAGGCTGAGAAACGTTGCCACTGGAGTAGCGGCCGATATTAAACCAAAATAGAACGCAGGTATCACAGGTTCGCACTTAAATATTCTTGCAGAACAAACAATTGCTTTTAGCTTCAACCGCGACTCAATTGTGTTTCTGCACGCACACAAGGCGAGCGTCCAAGCAGATGAATGATCTGGGGGGAGGGGGAATGCGACAAGCTATGTATAAGAGCAGGTGGGGGGAGGGGTGGAATTGACGGAAAAAAGCCAGGGCCACGCTAAAATCCGAGGAGCTGGTTTAACAGGACTTCAAATGTCATGCTGCATGATCGTTGTTTCGATAAAAAAGGGTCTTTTTTCTTTTTCTTTTTCCTTCTGCAGCTGATAAGAGAGTCGATTGGCGAGATAAAGATAAAGACGAAGGTCAACGTTGAGAGAAAAGACAAGGCAAGAGAGAAAAAGAGAAGCAGGGACAGGAAAAAAAAAGCAAAATTTTTGATCGAGTCATCGGATCTCAACATCCATGCTCGAAGAAGCAAAGAAGGTCTTGACTAAACGCCTAGTTTGCCCAGCGTTAAAATACAGGCGTTCCTGTACGAAGTTTGTATGGGAAAAAGGCTTAGCATTATTAGCAAAAAGATATACCCGCAACCCCCAACAGCTGGGTGTGACCACTGATTTGCCCGCAAATTGGTGGGAGTCTAGACGATGGTGACATCAACGCGGGCTGCTGTTGGACAACACCCTCGATGAGCAGATCCACACGCTTGAAATTGGCGCAGCCAGGAAAAGAAGAAGGCAGAAAAATTCTCTCGAGGCATCTTCACACTGCCTGAGGCCGTGTGGACTGTGGATGACTACTGCGGTACATGTAGTCTAGTGCGGCAGCCGTGGTGGATTCATCGCCCCGTTTAGCCTGATCAGTCGAGGGCTTCGGGCTTCTTTTCCGTGGACGAGGGAGGGCCGGCCGTCGCAGTCAGCATGGGTCAGGTGACTTCCACCACCCGCGGGCGGAAGCTGCTCACCGAGGACCCGCATTCAACTTAGCGGCTTGGCGTTGGCTGGCGGACCCCCACTCGGCTGCGTCCGGTCGACGTCTTGGAAGTTATTCTTTTCTTTCGCGCGGGCTGAAGAACAACAAGTTAAAGTAGAACAGGCGCAATAATGTTGAACAAACACAGAATACGGTCTGTGTTTGCCAGATGCAGCCAATTACTGCAAACACCTCTTGCACTCCCTCGTTTTGTTCTTGCCGCATAGTAGCCAAGTTGGCCGTGTGACCCTTGCTCTGTTGGATACTGACAGTGATGAGGCAAGCGAATTTGACACCGTATGCGTTGTTAGATAGAGGGGGGTTGGACGCCGCCTTTTCCCCCCGCATCTCTGTAACATATACTGATGCCTGTAATTGTTTGTTATATCCCTTTTAACAAACCAAGGAGTGTGTATGGAGGGCACTTGATAATAATGTTTTCTGTGGCCCGTTATCAATCAAACCTTATCATCTCTGCATGCATTTGGGCTGGCATCTGTCATTCTGTCTCTTTAACTCTTCTTCTTTCCACCTGCACCACACTCCCTCTCTTTATGGGCGCCTTTTTCAACCATGATAGCTTCCACGAGTCCCACCCGCCTTTTTCCATTTATGTAACTTCTTGCTTGTGAGCCTTGAAATCCGCGTCAGCCTTGCGAACTCCCGGTGCCGTGCGAGGGGCCTGGTTCCAAGCTTTTGAAGAAAATAAACATTTTTGCAATGCACATCCTGGTACTGAGTTTATTCTTTTCTTTTTTTCCCTTATAATTTTCCCTTGGTTTCCTTATTGCTTCCGTGAACGTCGTCTTGTCTTGATGTACATCTTAACACCGCCCTCCCCCTCTGGTTCGTAGAGTGGCGTTCCTAAAAAGCCAGCCTGACGAACAGACACTATCTTGTTCTTGAACAATGACGTTAGAAAAGTCTGGCTAATAAAAAGTTGTCCCAGGTGGTAAATGACGATGGGCCACCCTCACAAAAATGTTCGCCTTATCTATACCCCTTCGTCAAGACTCTTCAAGATGCCGGTCATCTAGTCTCTGTCGTCATCCCCGATTCATCTCGATCATGGATCGGTAAAGCCCATATAATCGGGGAGACGCTTAAGGCGACGTATGTTTCGCCAGAAGCCCTTTTGAAGGACAGCAGCGGTTCTGTCCAAAGTAATCACGCATCGAATGATCTCGGAAGTGGAGGTCTTCAGAAGAGAAACGGGGCTAGCAGTGCTCAACCTGACACATCAACCCCGGATTCTACACGGGATTGTGGCACGGGCCATCCCTGGGTTCTCGTCGCAAATGGAACTCCTGCCGCCTGCACGCAATTGGGCATCTATTGCCTCTTTCCCGAACGCCCACCCGTCGACCTCGTGGTTTCAGGCCCAAACCATGGTCGAAATGCCTCGACCATCTACACTTTAGCCAGCGGCACCGTAGGTGGCGCCCTCGAGGCTGTGACTTGCGGAAAGAAATCCATTGCACTATCTTTTGCTAGCAAAGAGAAACAGCCTGTAGAGATAATACAAGCCGCCGCCCGACTGTCGGTGAAACTTATCGAGCACATTGCTAGCCACTGGCCTGCTGAAGGGGTCGAATTATACAACATAAACGTACCCATGAGACTCGACGTTGAAGACCGGCCAATCGTTTACACCCGCACTTTGCCAAATACATGGTCCAAGTGCAGCCTCTATGGGGAGGTTGATGCGCGTACTATCGAGCCGGACAATAATGACGTTGGGGATAAGGATCGACACGAAGGATCCGCCCCCACGGAACGTGGCGGTCAACAAGAACCGCGAACTCGACATTTCAAATGGGCCCCTGAGCTTTCAGATATCCAACGGAGTGTCGAGTGTAGTCAAGTAGGCACTGATGCTTACACGGTCATGAACGGATGCATCAGGTGATTACTCTTCCCCTTATCATGATAAACCTATCTTTATGCTAATCCTCGATCAAAACAAATGATAGTGTGACGCCTTTGATGGCCAATTTCAGTCATGCGTCTGGCTTCGGCGGCGAGCTAAAACTATAAACGGGATATTATGCAGTCGACTATAGAGGAGTAATAATGAAGGAGAATATGAGATACAAGGAAGAAACTACGGCAGATTCTGTCCCAACGACTTAGCTCCACTTAGATTAGAAATTTTGAACTTTTGCCAATCTAGATAATCTACATCCCATAACTGTCATGGAAGATCTATCAATACAGCTTACAATTTCATTAACTCAAGGCTCTCACTGGTCAAATAGATCCTACCGGCCATACCAGCTATTCTACATCGGAGAGGAGGTTCCCCGGGTTTACTCACATGTCTATCCAAATGTTTCAAGTTATAACAAGCGAGCCTAAATACTCCGGAAAACAGCAATACTTAATTTGGACTGCGTCGCTCCCTCGAATTCACCATAGCCTTAAGTACGCCATTCCCACTACTGTGAGAGTTAATTGAATACCGGGACATCAATTGGCTCTCCCGCAAGTGGAGTTTAGGCTCCGTTCGTTCTCAGGGCTGTAACTTGACTCGTCGATCTTGAGTGAAGGCGTGGCTCGTGAGCAATCTTTTTGATACGTAGGTACCTACATGTAGGTAGTCTGAAAGATGTAGGTTTTCCTCCTTCAGATTAGTGCAAACATCTTGCTGCTATATTCTCACCTCTTTCTCACTCTGTTCTAGACTGCAGAGAAGGCCAAGGTATCCTTGCCTTGCCTTCATTTCAACTATGAAGAATTGTAATAATATGATAATGAATGTAATATGTATGAAGAAAAAAAGAAACTATCCTAGCTATGCAAATACATTTTATATGAGAAAACAGGCCAGAATCTATGTGTGAGTTAGGAATTTAAGTGAAATATTCATCTGAGTCAATATTCAGTATAAAGCTGTTAGTTTGATGATAATTTGATAATATTGTGACATTCATGACATATCTTCTTCAGCTGAGAATGTAGCTCAAAGTGGTATGAATATACCGTGAACTGAACGTAGGGTCAAAAATCTTGAATAACTATCTCTATCTAACTAACTAATAAAACTTGGACACTTTTCTCCCATCAATGCTCTTCCCGCATTACGCAACGCGGTTCCGTTTGGTTAATGTTTCAACGGTGCAACGCCGTGGAAGGCAGTATACTGATATCTCCACGAAATTGCCCAAAAGGTGCTCTTAGCACGTAATGAATCATCCGAGAGCCTTGGCGCCCGGAAACTCACTAGGGGAGCATTTCCTTATCCCTTATCCCACCATCAAGCTCATTCATGATAAGCTTCATTCGCTGTGCTTATCATCCATGAAACATTAAATGCGGATCTACACTTAGAGTGAGTCGATATCCCACTACTATGTACTACCACTAAGATAATGAGAGAGGCAGTTGATGTGCCAAAAAGCAAGAAATAGGATTTAGTAAAGGGTAGTGATATTAGCATATTGTTTCCAAGATATCAGAAAGAGTAATGATGACCAAATAACTAACTTGAATCTAAAAGCAGAGCTGATTATCCCGCCCATGAGCACCGCCTAATCCCACCTATGCGAAAAGTATACCCTTCTAATTGTACATAATAGTAATCCCAAACCCGTTTGAGCTTACCCTCCTTATAATCTTCAGCCTTGGGAAACGTTGTTAGTTTAAACTTTGTAGTCACGATGGCGGGGCAACTTACTATATTCTCAACAAAGTAATTGACCAGTTCCACCTCATCCTTAATTCACATTTGCTGTCTAGATGTCGGAGCACTAGCCTCTGGCAAGGTCTGAGCAGAATCAAAATCAATCCAGAGTAGCCTTGTCTCTTTTCCCGGAGAAATCATCATGTTTCTTGGCATGGGATCACCATGAATAACCCTGGCTTGGTGTATCTCATAGATGATATTTCGGAGTTTATCCAGGTGGCTGCTCGAATAATTTGATAGGTTTATTGACTGCATGTTTGGAATATATTCAATGAGGACAGCATTGGCAGACACCTTATCCTCATGGAAATATGTAAATCTGGCCAATCGGTACATCGTATTTTGCTAATGATACCATATAAGTTGGGAATGAGCCCCCGCTTGCAGAATCCCTTGGCTTTTAATCGCCGGTATGCAGTAGAGTCCCGGATAAAGTTATCATGTTCGCGAAATGGGGGATCATAAGTAGACGGGCTTCTGCCATGAAACTTGAAGATCTTTAGCAATGGCATCTGAGACTAATCAAGCCAACTCACCACTTTCATCACGCAGAGTTTCCCGTGAACAGAAACCTTGAATATGACAGAGTTTTTGGACTCTCTCAACTTTTGAAGGAAAACAACATCGGAAGGGTTCATATCGCTGATTTCGTCGACCGTCGTACTGGTAGTGATCATCGTATTTACTGAGCAGCTGATGAGCAAGGGAGAATGGACGTGATGAGCATTAGCTGAAACAAACATGTTACGAGCAAATGTTGAGCACGATATTGGATGAAGATTGAGGTTCGTTCATTGTCGTTGCCCCAGGCAGAAAGGCTCACGTGCATTGTAGTTATGGATGTGGACGTCCATACTACAATACTATATTTAGCCTGCAGGGCGCTTCCCGATCAACGCGACCAATCACTGCCGCCTGCGCAAAACCCCCCGAGTCTCCGACTCCTACTCGCTAGTACGAACAGGTACTCGGGCCGTAACTGAACATCGCGGGACATCCCATGATTCTTTGCCCTTGCGCGCGGTTTAACTGCACCATTCTGCTCTCAGGAACTGAGAGGCCAAGATCTGTGTTTTGTCGATTTCGTGGGTAATCGTCGGGGCAGGGGCCCGGGGGTGCTTTAATGCAGAGGGCGGAACCGGGAGAACTGATAGAAGCAGTTCGATTTGCCTGTATTTTCGTTCGCCCCACGGTATACGGAGTATTGCTTCTGTTTCCTCACAAAAACTACTGGATTGCTTTGTAGAACTAGACGAAGGCGCCTCGCGCACTTGCGGGAGAAAAATCCAGGAGAAGAAGCGGCGGCTACTCCGAATAAAGATGAGGTTGGAGTTAATCAGCGAGAATTAAGATGTTTATTGAATTATGTATGAGAAATAATGACGCAAGGTTTAGAGGAGAGGAAATCGTTAGGTAGGGAAAGCGAGAAAGACAAGACAGAGATAAGTCACCAACCGCGTATAAGGATACATGACAAGATATTGAAGATAGAAAAATGAAAGATGACGAGATAGGAAAGGTGAGAAAAGAGATTAGATGGTAAGGTAATCAGACTGATAGAAGAAACTATACGTTCTTCTATCACCTCATCCTTTACTTTCGCCTATCCACACAACTAAAACCAATTCAAAACCCACCAAAAAAGGGAAGGAAAAGGAAAGTATTTATCGGTGGAATCACCAAATTTACATCGCTCTAGCTGCCTCCCCTGCACCGCTTTCTACAGCGGTTGCCTGCTCGGCCTTCATCTTACCTCGACCGACACCACCTTCACCGACACCCATTCTTCTTGCGACGTATCGCTGCGCAACAATACCGATTCCAAGGGTCAAGGTTTCCTCTATCCACTCCGCGACCCATTCGCGAGGATCAACGCCACCGCTCTCGATGATTTCCGCGATAGCTTCTGGGATGGTAGAATGGACAACGTCGCTGGGGTTATCAGCGGAAGGCTCCGGGGCGGGGGCGTCAAGCCAGTCAATCCACTTCTGCGGAACGGCCTGCGTAACGGTGTGGAAAGCGATACTGTGAATGGGGTCATGGAGATAGATAGCGAAGAAAACCTCCTCTTCCGCATCTTCTTTGACCTCCACTACACCCTCAGATGGCTTATCAGACTCCCCACTATGTCCTGCTTGGAATAGATCTGCCGGTTTAGGTTGGGAAATGGCTTGTATGGCGAGGAATATGTCACTGCTGCGAACCGGGTTCGACTCCGATAGTACTTCTGATGCCTGCTTGGCGGCTTCCTCGACGCCACCTTTAGCGGAGAAGTATTCGGCTGCATATGCTTCTGCGCTTGCTCGAGCAAGTTTCGTACCGACCACTGCACCCTTTATAGCTGATATAGATCGCGGCTTGCCTACAGACACGGTACGCCACCAGGGACCATCATTCCAACCGGCGAGAGAGCTTTGCCCAACATGGGCATCCGATCCACGTCTGGGCGCGGCTTCCTGGCCACGCTGAATAACTAATAGATCCCCCCCCTCGACTTGAGACATTACTCGAGAGAAAACCTGGTATATCAACGGGTCTAGCGAAGGGTAGCCGGAAAGGTCGTGTGTGATGTGAATTTGGAGACGCTCATGAGAGGAAATAGGAGGAGCTAGAGTATGGAGAAGGGAAGTAAATGTTGGCAGTGCCAAGGTTTTCAGCTCGCCACCTATATTAAATATTATGCATTAGCAAGATAACTTCGAGAAAATAGTGGTTCCTTAACTTTGTGCCCATGAATATTATCGTGCAACATACCAAGACCTCGAAGAGCTCCGACATTGCCTCTAACCTGATCCGCCCATCTTTGGGCTTCTTCATTTTGCTGAATTTCTTTCACGGCAGCTTCTGCTTGCTTTACAGCAGCTGACGCGGTAGCAAATATCCCGCCCCACCAGCCGCCGCCGCCTCCTCCGCTTTTGCTCGGTTCCTCTGACGTGGGAGTATCTCCTGCCTCATCTGAAGTTGTATCGGCAGGGGTCATACTTCTATGATACGCCCTGGTGCTATCCCCTGATTTTCTGGGTGCCGCTTTATCTTCGCTGGGCCTGCCAGGGGGCGGAGTAGCTGTCGAGGTTCGTTTGGGAGACCTAGTTGCTGTGGATGAGGTTCGGGGAGTTGGAGGCTTCTGAGACGCAAGATCTTGAAGCTCGGCTAACAGATCCTGTTCTGACTTTTCCTGCGAGCCTTCAGCTGCTTGGGTAGCTCCGTCGTCGACACCTAGGTCGTCGAACTGAGCAAGTAGCTCGTCGTTCGTCGGAGCTTGCTTTCCGGCCTTCTTCGACATGACGATGCGATCACCAACAGGGATCTTTCCAGATCTAGCTTGACGGACAGAACAGTTCCAGTTTTTGTAATTGTTAGACAAGTATGACTAGATCCCTTTCCGGAGACAAAATAACATGCGCATGTATGTAGTTAGAAGAGATGGGTTGAATTTGGACCTGCGCAGCTGTTGGAATGTCGTTGGAGGTTGTCCTGTGATGGCGCCAAGGCTGCCGGCTTCTCCGCACTTTATGGCGGAGCTAGTCCCGAAATGTTTGCACTAAAGAATGCTTACTCAGCCCCGGAGTAGCGGGACAGTGTCAACGTTGAACGTTGAAGCTCCAAACTTCCTCTTATATTTAGACAGTCTTCTATTAGGAAATGCAAAATAGGAAGTTCACAATTCATGGCAGCTAGATTGGGAGTGCGATGAATGCGCTGTTTTATCTATTAATTTCGAATTGTTGTCTTCATCTAACTTTTCCGCTTTCTTGGTCTTGAAAATGTGAGCGAGTTTGGAAATCAGACGAAGCTTTCTCTTTGGTTATAATCATATCAAAAGTAGTTGTTACGAAGGACAATTGTGACTGCTGACCTCACTCCATGAAATAGAAGATCGACCAATTGCCTCGTTCGCGGAGCCTTTCTTTCCGCGCCGGGTTCTTTTCCGTACATGGTCCCGAGATAGATGCCGAGAAGGTTTTCGCGTCACCGAAAAGCCCGTCCTGATTTCAATTTTATCAATAGTTGTACTCATCTGCATAACCTATCGGGCAGCTTTGTACATCTTTAAATTGAACCTGCATTGTGCAAAAGAATAGGCGGATGTATAGTCTCTCCCTATCGCGTACACTGCTGTCAACTACGTTTTTCAATCTATATAATTTAGGCGTTGTTATATCTCTGTCGCGTGGCCGAAGATGAACCGAAAGATCCCGGCGGGGTCAACTACCACTGACCCCGCGATCGGAATTATGGACTTCTCAGCAACATAAATAAAGATAGTGCTATACCCCAGAGGTGCTAAACAATAATATAAATATACCCCGGCATCTTCTCCCAAAACCTAGGTACCTACCGCAAGCTCCAATTGATTTCCACTGTCCCTCTAGAGGATAATTTTAATTGACGCGTTACATCAGTACACACCACCCTTACCTTACAATACCCCCAACCGCCGCCATGCGCCTTCCCTACGTCCCAAACCCACCCGCAACATCTAACGAGGAGGAGGAAACCATCCTCCAGCGCGTCCTAGCCAGACGGGGCGACCGAGGCCTGATCCCTCTCGACAGAGCACTCCTCCATTCCTTCCCCGTAGCCGATGGCTGGAACACATTCCTAGGATCCATCCGCACGAAAACCTCACTTTCCGCAGACATTCGCGAAATCGCAATCTGCCGTGTCGCTGTCATAAACCAGGCATGGTTCGAGTGGTCACATCACGCGCCCTTATTAACGCAGGCTGGCTTTCCCGACGAGGCGCTGAAGCTTCTGGAGCGGGATGCGCAAAACCCGCCAACAGACGCTGAATTGTCGGCCGTGATGTCCCCGAAGCAGATTGCTGTGTTCCGGTATACCGAGGCGATGACAACGACGGTCAAGGTGCCGGACGAGGTCTTTGCGGAGCTGAGGAGACATTTTAGTGATAAGGAGGTGGTTGAGATAACGGCTACGGTTGGGGCGTATAACTGCGTCAGCAGATTTTTGGTTGCGTTGGATGTTGGGGAGATGAACAGGTAGATGGCTAGGTATCTAGGTATGTAGATACTGCTCGATGGAGAGGGTGAGTTCGGATGATGAGCTTGTACTAATTCTGGACACACCCGTAGATTTGCCGGCGCTTTAGCAGTGTTATTACTTGATCAATATGGATGCTACTATAGAACTTTTCTGAAACTGCACGCTATGTTTTGAAGAGATATTTTAGAGATATATTCACCAAGCGCAAACTTGTTCCTACTTTTCATGAGTCTGTCACTTGCCTGACCTAAATATGCATCATGTTCTGCAATGGGAGGCTGAGAGCAGAAATGTATAATAGTTGGAAGTTGAGAGAGAGACATCCTACTACAATGTCGCGAGCGCCCTGAAAAATGAATCTTCGCAAATTAAGTCTCTCAATTGCGTTTAGATTTGCTTAGGAGGAAAGAATGAACGAGCTCCGTGACAAGTATTTGTATCTGCACTTTAAAAAGAAAGATTCAAATCTTAACCACTGCCGTGCTGTCGAATTGCCTACATGCAACAAGTGGAGTATGTTATAATTATCTTCTAGTAAATATCTTGAGTAACATCTCGTGGGTATTGTCTTTATTTGAATGAAGAGTGAGGTCGGAAGAAAGGGGCTGATAGGGATCGAGGTACATACATGTATGCTTCCCTGTAGCAGCTGACTTTGTAACTATGGCAGGCATTGGCTGACACACTAACGTTAGGCTGGTGTCCATTTTTCAGGTTTATTCTATCTGCACCTGAGTTCAGTCTTCAGTAAAACGTATTCAGGAATAAGGTATTGAGGCTAGACGGAGAGCTGTATTTGCAGGAGGAACAAAGCATTTATTTATTAATTAATTCAGTTTTCTTTCTTTCTTTATTTGCTGCCCAGATGCAGTTTCTTTCTGGGTTTGCCAGAATTAGAAAACAAGACGAAGAAGAAGAATACAAGAACACAGGGCGGTGATTGGCTGACATGGGCCCACAGATAACGTGACTTTTGTGTCTCCATCGCCAAAACAGCAACTTAGATCCAAGGTCAACGCCCAGAATGCAGAATTCGTACTGCGAGAGATCCTGTATGGACAGCAGCAGCATTAATTATCCAGATCGCTGAGATTATCCTGTGTCGCCAGTGCCGGCTCTGATCACTGTTCCCTTTCTTCTTTTCCCTTTTGGGTTGTTTTATCATTAATTCCCCCCTACTACACGTTGCTTCCTACCGAACTTCTACCTACTTTGCAAAAATCTTTTACAGAGTACACTCTCCCATCGCCACCCGGCCACAAGCTCTGTGAAGCTGTTGATCAGAAGCTGATATCCATTCTTCTTCTTTACTTATTCCTTTCCTTTTTTTGTTTATTATTAGTTTAATTCCCAAGTCTTCTGCTGAGCGGATACTTCGTCCGAATTCGTTCGCCATTCCATCTACTCAATTTGCGGCTGGCGGTTGGAATCAAGTCAAACTCGGCCTCAACTCTGTTTCGTTCTTTTGCCCACACGACCTGATATAATATTCCGATGTATTACTGTTGACGCTCTTTGTTTTTAATTGCTGATATTTAAAAGGTTGCTATATACAGTCCAAGGTATGTCATGTTTCTACTCCCCTTTTTTCCATTTACTTTTTGGTGATGCCACCATACCGTTTCCACCTGTGCATCCGAGACAACCTTAGCTTGGTTGTTTCTTACCAAAAACCCACCACCTTAATTTCTATAGTCATGTTCAGCCATTTGGCCACCCACAACTGTTGAAGACATGATGTATTGCTGCTGAATTGCCTGCCGCTCATTGTCTATCAATACTGTTTGGAATTCATTGATTTCAGTCATCACTTTTCTTTTCATGATACGATTTCGGGATATTTTCCCGATCCATCCATCCTTCCGGATAATGTGTTCAATTTCGCGCATACATACTAAGATTGACTACAGATTGGTCTTTCGCCATCATGTCATTTTTGGTTCAAGATGATATAGACATCCGCGCTAGAGGTACAGAAACGCCAGGGACACCCTCATCAGCATCATTACGTCGGCAACTCTCTGAGCCGCCCCGGCCACCTTCTGCACCAATTCAGCCAGCCGCAGCTGTTGAAACAGCCCCTTCTCTCACATGCCCATGGTGCAATGAATTATTCCAGTCTTCTGAGGAGGAGACGGTTTCCCCTGCAGAGGCCCTTAGACAGCATATACTCGCGGCACATCCTGAAGTCGCCAAAGTTTCTCTGCTTGAACGGGAGGGAGCGGATGAGACACCCCTTGCCGAATCTGGTCTCGATGAGACCGATCAAATCAGTAGTGTCGATGCTCTCGCCCGGCGGAACGAGGCATTGATCATCGAGAAACGCCTCGGCGACTTTTGGAATATCAACGATGTGCACAAATTCACAGAAGATTATGATGGAGAGGACGAGAATCTTCCTATGCTTTGGAAAAAGCATTTTGGAGAGTTTGAACGCCCAAAACCGTATGAGGTGGAGACTGTACCGAGCGGAAGTTTTCTTCCAATCACCAAGCCGGAAATCTACATCGACATTTTAAAGAATCCAGAGTCGCACACCTCGGAGGAACTCTACGCTATAACTGCAAACACCGCTTTAGCTCTGAAGATATGGCAGGATGAATACTTGGCCATCGACCAATTGTCAAAGCGCGCCACGCGACGTCCATTGAAGAAGGCTGCTAATCCTCGCAAATTTGAAGATCCGCTTGTCTTCGAAGATAAAAAGGAAGCTATGCTTTATGGATACAAGCATGATCCTCGAGAATCTAAGATAGGGTATCAAGATCCGTTTATTCAAGGAGGCTTTAAGCCGACTCCAACGCAATTGAAAAGAATGAAGCTTAATGCTCAAGACACGCCAAATATCGATGGATGGAAACCGATCATAATCAATGGGGTTGAGTACATCCCTGGTGTTCGTCCGCCCGTGAAACCTGCCCCGAAGAAGAAGCCCGTCGAGATCGACACAACGGAAGCAAGTGGTACCCCCAACGGCGTAGAACGTGAAATTGACGGACGACCAAAACGAATAACCCGGTTTGGTGGATTCAGACACCCTTTGACCAGGGAGACTTCGCAAGTTCAGACAGAGCCGTCAAGTCCCGTTTCTGCCGCTACCCCAGCAAAGGGAAAACGGCCGAAATCCCGCGCAACTTCAACAACACCACAAGTGCCCTTACAATCCGGCTCCCCCAAACCTTCAACAACAACACCCGCTGCACGACCATTTGTGGCCTCGAAACCTTTAACACTTAAGATAGCGACAGCTCCCTATCCAATTGCAGCCGCTGCGCCTAAGACTCCCACTGCAGCAGCAGCACCAGCTTCTGCAGCTGTTCCTCCAGGACGTTCAGCCGCACAAGAACGTGATTCTACGCCCTTATATGAAGATCCACTCTTAGACCCTAAAAATCAGCTTAAAATCCGACAGTCCAAGAACCCAAAGCGAACAGAGGCAATGATAATTCACTGGGCCAAATTCAATCAGGAGGGGCGAACGCGAAACCCAAAACGAACCAAAGCGCAAATAGAGGCAGATAGAGCCGAAGCAGAAAAGCAAGGGAGCGCCACGAAAGGGACAAGTGGCAGAAAGAGGAGATCTGACCTGAAGAATGAAGTCACAGGAAATCAGGATGGCCCGGTCAAGAAAGCTAGACGTTCTGCGAAAAGCACCCTGGTGCCAGCTGTGCCAAATGTGCCTGAGAAGATTGAACCAGCAGAGCAGCCATACCACCCAATGCTTCAACCACAGCCTGAAATTCGGCGGCCCGAACATCTTATGGGTCCCTTGGCTGTTTCTACACATCCTCCGGTCCGTTACAGCCCATATGGAGGACAGGTGTACCAAATTAACTATAACCACGGCGGCCATCATCATCATCATCATCAATAGATAATGTTCTTGATATCTCGGCAAATTCGGCTTGACTTTTTTTTTGAGGGAAATCTAGGGAATTGGAAAGAGACGGCTGGCGTGGTGTGTTCAGCATTTCTGGTGCGAAGGGCGTTGGGTGACGTTTTACTTTACCTTTCGTGTATTATATCATAAGCTTCTTGCTTTTGCTTTCTCACTCTTCATATTTTTATTCTCTGCTGTTATCCTGTTTTTGTCCCCTTTCTTTGTTTTGTGGTCCAACTTGGCTTCAATGCGGATTGTGTATAAACGGCGCAAAAGCCCCGTTAAGTTTGTAAATAGTGGCAGTGGCTCCTGGTTACCGTGCAAGCATGTGTTGATAGAAGGAGGAAAATGGTAACAATTCTATTACGCCAATACTTCCTGAATAGATATCTTGCTGAGATTTGCTAGAAAATCTTTACCAAACATAATTATCCTATCGTAATATCAGATCCCTTCGAGTTGCACTATCTGTCCGGGCATAACACTGAGTCACGTGATTGTAAAATGCTGGTCATGTGATTCTATCCTAACCTGATCTAATGGATCCATAATCCTCACTGAATTTGATCTTGACACCGAATCCTTCCCTTCTATATCAACTAACACTATCGCTTGGTTGGTGGTATCTCATAGGGACACTGCTTTGGTTCACCTTTAACATTTTCGCATCTTACATTAAGCCGCAAATCACATCATGGGTAAGAAGAAGCGTGGTCACCCCGACCTCGAGGAGCTCCTCAGTCGACCCTGGTGTTATTACTGCGAGCGAGATTTCGACGACTTGAAGATACTTATATCTCATCAAAAGGCGAAACATTTCAAATGCGATCGATGTGGGAGGAGGCTGAACACGGCAGGTGGTGAGTGGTTTCCCCCCTGCTTTTGGAACCTCATATTACCTTCTAACTAACATCAATTGTTTATCAGGATTGTCTGTCCACATGAGCCAAGTCCATAAGGAGTCATTAAGCGCCGTCGACAATGCCCTTCCAAATCGATCAAGTTTGGACATTGAGATATTCGGCATGGAGGGTGTTCCGGAAGATATCTTGCAAGCTCACAATCAACGCGTCCTGACTCAATATCACCAGGCTGAGGCGGAACGACGTGCTGTAACGGGTAACCCGCCGCCGGGAACACAAGGCGGGGGTAGTCAGCCTAAGAAACCAAAGTTCGAAAGTCCCGCGGAACTGAAAAAGAGGCTTGCGGAACATAAGGCGAAATTGGCCGAACAAGCTGCTGGAAGCAGCAGTGGAGATGTCACCCCTGTTGGCGCTGGGCAGGGTCTTCAGACGAACAGTAGCGGATATGTAAGTTCACTACGCATATTTTTGTCGTTTAGAGTCTATTGTAAAATACGTTGTCTAACATATGCGATTGTAGCCTGGAACGCCGCAATATCCTGCAGCAAGCCAGCAACCATTGAATGGTTCGAACCAACAATATCCTTACCCACAACCCTATGGTCAGAGCGGTGCTACTTATCAGCAAGGTGCGACTTCGTTCCAGAAGCCGCCCGATTACGCTTCACCCGGATATGCTCCATATCCGCCTGCTGCACAGCAGTTCCCCGCAACCCAATTCAGCCCTCCGCAAATGTCGCCACAACAGTTTCAACCGGCTGCATCGACGTTACCGCAACGCCCGCTGGGCTCGAATACACCCCCAATACCATTCCAACAACAACAGCAACCATTCCGGACTCAAACCCCTCCACAGTCTAGCCCCTTCCCGTCTCGTACCCCTAGCCTCCCTACTGCTCCTAGTCTCCCCCAGCGGCCAAGCTTTGGCGCGCCACAAGTCAATGCTTTTCAGATGCAACAACTGCATCATGGCCAACCATCTTATGGAATGGAAACAACTCAAAGTAGTAGAAGCCCTTCAAGAACCCTTTCCACTGGGGAGCAACCTTCGACATCAATTGATGACTTGATTTCTGGTGCGGCGAAGCAAGCTGATGAAATTGCGGGTAAATCTCCCGCCACGGCTGCGGCGAAACCGGAGGATGGTACTGCAGAAAATCCGGCGAAGAAGGAGAAGGAGAAATCGAAACCTACGAGAATGGTGTATTCCGACAACGAGATAAGTCCCGAGGAGAAAATGGCTCAGTTGCCTAGGTACGCATATGTTCCTGAACGAAAAGAGGAAACGGTCCTTAGGGACGCCACTACTGCTGCAGTCGCGGGTGTGAATACCGCTTCCGACCAAATTGTATACCCGCCGCAATAGGACAGAACCAGTTCTTTACCTCAGTTCCTTTCCGTATATCGATGGCCTTCCGCGGTTTGTCCATATAGCCAGCACGTCGCAACGGGCGGAAACCACACTGGAGGAATGGTTGTAGCGTTCAGCTAAGTCCTTCGACACATTAAAGTTCTACAAAAAACATGTATCCTTGAAAGCAGTTTCAGCGTTGATCCTCAGCAACTGTGATGAGCAGGCAGGTGTCCGTTTTGCAAAATAACCGATCCAAAGCCCATTACGTCTCTTACTCTGCTTTTCCAAACGAAGAAGAGTATCTTGACACGTGGAAAAATCGCGTATGATCCATCGAGAACGACACAAGAGATTTGATCGTTACCGGTGAGTCAGATCGGAGATCTTGCTTGATGGCGGTAGGCCCAAGGAGGTGGGATATATTTAGAGCAAACATTCGCAGCTAGGTTCATTCGACTGTTCTTCGCAATTGCTTTTTTTTTCTGTTTTCATTTTATTGGACTCAAGAATGACCAACCGTTCGTTTGGCAGAAGCGGAAAGGTTGGAGAAAGAAAGAATTATTTTTAATGTTTCCAAATAACCGAAAGAAGGGAGCTCGTTCGCCCTCGTTTCCCTGCAATTGGGAAAGAATCATTCCCTAACTGCGGATTTCCCTCGCTTGAGATGTAAGTTTCCTTTTTTTACAATTTTCTCCTGTAGAAGAGAGACTTGTCTGGACTGGAAGCGGGGAAAATATCGCAAAGCGAAACTGCAGAGATGAAGCATGGTTAGTCCGAGCATTCTTTCCTCATAGTTGTTTTTGTCTTTTCCGTCAGTCCCTTTTTTTGTTTTCTGTGTTATGTAAATGACTTGCGATTGATTGTTTCTGTCTACGGAGTATGTTTCTTGATTATTTAGAACAGACGACAGATTTGTAAATGTATGCGAATGTATTGTCAACGGGTGATCTAATGATAACGAGATATTTTCAATGGATCATATCTAGATATTCCTGTAGAGTAGGTGTTCGGATACAAGAGTACATGCGTAGATATTTTCATTGCTTGAAGTCTTCCAAGTTTCCGGTCCCATAATTTGGGCTTTTGCTCTGGCTGGCGGGCGGGGTTTGCCGAGCTGGTTGCTGATTATTGATAAGAGCTCGAAGCCGGAGGATCGGCATTGCATCACATCATCAATTTCCATGCGGCGCCGGACGATGACGAGAGACCTGGCAACCCTCAGCTGAGTCGAGGTCGAAATGAAGCCAAACCCCGAATCATCTACTCTCTTTATTGAAAACATCTATATATAAACTATCCTTAAAATTCACCGCTGCATTTAATTTTATACCAAACC
Source organism: Helicocarpus griseus UAMH5409 (assembly GCA_002573585.1). Taxonomy (NCBI): domain Eukaryota; kingdom Fungi; phylum Ascomycota; class Eurotiomycetes; order Onygenales; family Ajellomycetaceae; genus Helicocarpus; species Helicocarpus griseus. The sequence goes on along the minus strand of PDNB01000007.1, from coordinate 186,722 downwards.
ATGAGGGAAAAGCCACCCACCATGCCGATTACCGAAAGCACTCCGCTGCTTGTCGTCCAAGTAGCTCCGCCCCGCCCAAGATATCCTCACTCAACGCTCCGTCGTGCTTGTACGATCGGCCTTGCAACTCTTCTTTGCATCGCGACCGTTCTTTTCCTTGTACCCTTCGCGATACTTCCCCGCGATCACGGCTCCATCTGGTCATATCTTCCGTGGGCTCATCCGTTGCCTCACAATTCATGGCCTCACGGGAACGGCCTCAACTACACGGCACTGCAAGATATCCTCCAAACCGTCCCGAGCGCCAGCAAGGCGAAGGAGTGGAGTAGATATTATACGTCGGGCCCGCATTTGGCGGGCAAGAATCTGAGCCAGGCCGTGTGGACTCAGCAGAGATGGCAGGAATTCGGCCTCGAAACTAGCATCTCGTCATACGACATTTACATCAACTACCCTATCGACCACAGGCTGGCATTGCTGGAGAAGAAGGGGAAGAATACAACAGTGAAGTATGAGGCTAGTCTGGAGGAAGATGTTTTGCCCGAAGATTCTACCAGCGGCCTTGTCGATCGCATCCCGACCTTCCATGGCTACTCGGCTAGTGGGAATGTTACAGCCCAGTTTGTCTACGCCAATTTTGGAACATACGACGACTTTAGTGATCTCGTAAAGGCCAACGTAAGTCTCGATGGAAAGATTGCGCTGGTTAAATATGGCCGTATCTTCCGCGGCCTGAAGGTAAAGCGTGCGCAGGAGCTGGGAATGGTGGGTGTTGTTATCTATACGGACCCCCAGGAAGATGGCGAGATAACAGAGGAAAACGGGTATAAAGCATATCCAGATGGCCCTGCTCGGAACCCCAGTGCTGTGCAGCGGGGCAGCGTGCAATTCTTGAGTTCGTCTACTTTCTGATAATATTATCTGCTTTGTGCAGTTGCTAATGTGCCTTAGGTATCGCACCTGGTGACCCAACGACCCCGGGGTATCCTTCAACCCCAGATTGTCCTCGGAAAGATCCCAGCCGTTCGACCCCTTCTATCCCATCGCTCCCAATCTCTTACAAAGACGCTATACCACTTCTCAAAGCCCTCAATGGGCATGGACCTAAAGCGTCCGATTTCAACGAGTACTGGCAGGGCGGCGGGCTCACCCACAAGGGAGTGGAGTATAATATCGGCCCAACCCCAGAAGATGTTGTTTTGAACCTTAATAATGAACAAGAATACGTGACAACTCCGCTATGGAATGTCATTGGCGTGCTTAAAGGCACTATTCCAGACGAGGTCATCGTTATCGGCAACCACAGAGACGCATGGATTGCAGGCGGGGCTGGTGACCCGAATAGTGGCTCTGCCGCCCTGAACGAGGTGATTCGCAGTTTCGGTCAAGCTGTGAAGGCTGGGTGGAAGCCGCTCCGTACCATTGTCTTTGCCAGCTGGGATGGTGAAGAATACGGCTTGATCGGTTCCACTGAATGGGTAGAGGAAAACCTCAGTTGGCTTTCGAAGAGCGTTGTTGCGTATCTCAATGTCGACGTGGCTGCAGCTGGACGACACTTTAAAGCAAGTGCCAGTCCTCTGCTGAACAAAGCCATCTATGAGGCCACTGGCCTCGTTCTCTCACCAAATCAGACTGTTGTAAATCAGACCGTGCTTGATGTCTGGGGCGGTGATATCTCCACCATGGGAAGCGGAAGCGATTTCACAGCCTTCCAGGACTTTGCGGGCATTCCTAGTTTCGATTACGCTTTCGCTCAAAAGGACGGAGACGCGGTATACCAGTACCATTCGAACTATGACAGTTTTGACTGGATGAACCGCTACGGAGACCCGAATTGGACATACCACGTCGCCGCTGCGAAAGTATTGTCCTTGACAGCCGCCTATTTGGTGGAAACACCGGTCCTGGGTTTGAATGCGACGGACTACGCTAGTGGTTTAGCAGCCTATCTAGACTCAGTCAAAGAGAAAGCAACAACTGCAGATTTCAACTTCAAAGCCCTTGATGTCGCCATTGCACAGCTATACAACGCTGCAGTTGCGTTTGACGCGTACACTGCGTCTCTTACAGAGCAGCTCCATGAACACCTTCCTTGGTGGAAGTATTGGAAGAGGATTCAGTTGTTCTTCAAAATTCGCTCTGCGAATAGTAAATACAAGAATCTGGAGCGAAAATTTTTGTACCAGAAAGGCCTGGATGGGCGCGACTGGTACAAACACGTTGTCTTCGCCCCGGGATTGTGGACTGGGTATTCGGGGGCGACGTTCCCCGGCCTCGTTGAGAGTTTCCAAAGTGGTGATTTGAACAATGCTAAGGTAAGCTTCTCGTCTATTCTATCTCTTTCCCATTCCCCTTTCTCCCTTCCGTTTACACTTGAGGAGATAGCGTGGTATGCACTCAGGTTACTTCTTCCATCGCTGACCCAAATATCTAGAGATGGAAAACCATCATCAAAGAGAGAATCGATGAGGCTACTGCATTATTGAAGTAGCGCATTACAAAGTATCATGAGGTGTCGAAGGTCAGGTAGTGGACTTCAGATAGTCCAAAGGACAAACCTTACCAATCTTATAACCACTTTGGTTTTTCGTGCTTTAGGTGCACCTTTGTCCATTTATTTAGGAGGCATACTATTTGACTATATGGAACAGTTTGTCACATATTTTTTCATATCTCATTCTCCTGTTTGGAACTTAACAAGGTAAAGTTTGACTATAGAATTTGGATTTTTGGATATTTGCCTCAGTCACAATTCCAAGTGTGAAATATTATCCTTCCATGACATGATAATTCTCTGCAATGCATTTTCATGTATCTTTTTTATGTTACATACAAAATCCCGTGGCTTCCAGTTACCCTGTCAGGGCTGGAGCGACTTGGATATTCAATCTTCTATCATTTCGCTGTAGGCCCTTTTCAATGACTCTTTGGGCCCGTTATCAAATCGTTCCTTCGTTACATGTACCTTCAAAACCTCGTCTCATATGAATCATGCCTTCGTTACTTCTCGATTGCTCTCTCATTAGTGAGACAAGTGAGACGGAATGTCTCGTAGACTTTCACGCCGCCGCCGCCTTCGCGTGGTATTATACCGTTAGTTTGCACTGGGGCCATTAAGACTTTTATCCATGTTCCCACGCTCTTGCCTTTCAACTTCTTCGTTCCACCTCTCCTCGTAAGGAGGCACTCCGCCATTCCCTCCATCATCATTTGCGTTCAGGAAAGCATTCCCATCATCATCGTCATCATCATCAGTACTTTGACCAAACTGATCATTCTCCTCAGACCAGAATACTGGCAGCGCACTCAAAGCTCCTATAACTCCCAGCGTCCACCAGGGCAAAATCATGTACCCCTTTTTAACACCTAAAGAGAATGCCCCTCCAAGAGTTGCCGGACCTACTGCCTTTCCGATGGCGGACACACTCGTCGCAACCCCGTTCAACCTGCCCAGCACATTTACACTCTTCGCCGAATTGGTTAGCAGGATGGTACAGCATGGAAACGAGAATACAACACAGGCCAATTTGCAGCAAATCAGCGCAAAAACTCCTATCAGTCGGGAAGTATTTGTGGGAAAGAGCACGGTGAACGGAGTCAAAAAGTAGGTTATTGGAAAGACGACGGCGGTGACTTTTAGGCAGTTCAGGACGCCATAGCGCTGGGCGGCATGGGGGAAAATGAGAAACTGGATAAGCATGCCGATTATGCCTGTGATGGTGTACATGATGCCAATTTGTTGGGCATCTGAGCTGATATTAGCACATGGAAAAATGGGAAGGGCTAGAAGGAAAGATAGGGTGATGCAAATACCAATGCCAAATCCACCGGAGAATTTAAACGGCAGTTTAACGTCTGGGTTATTTTCGAAATCCTGCGTTTTATGGTTGAGAAATACGGGAAATACAGAATCAAACGCCAGCGTGTGCAGTGACATCGTTGCATAAGCCATCAAGACAAGATTGGACTGGGGGGTCAATATTTGCGACCATGGTAAGTTTGGAGGATCTGCTCTTTTGGTTGTGCTATTCCTTTCCGTATCAGGCTCGCGAGTGTCGGGATCGAGCAGGGGAGTCGTCTCGTCCCTCTCGTCGACTATGAAGCCATGAGGAGTTTTACGTTCCTTCCGTCTCATAAACGGTCTTTTGAGCATGTCCCCCAAAACCAGGCCGCAATCGCGGTGACCTTTTTTCGATTCAAGAGTTTCCTATTCAAAGCAATAAGCATTGTCTCATCACCATGCGGCACGCAGACGAAGAATTGACAAACTTACCTGAAGGAAGAGAAATCCCGTCAATATCCCAATAATAAAAAGAACCGACACCGCCATATTGGGCAATGCGTACGGATACTTCTTGAAAAACTCGCTATTTCCGAATAGCGCCTCATGCTTCTTTGCAGGATTAGCCAGCGCCCCGCCAAATGCAGGACCAAAGATACTCCCAATCGTCCACACCAGCGGCATCAAACTGAACGCTCGAGGTTGAAGCTCCTTCTCTGGCACCAGCTCTGCGACGATGGTTCTTATAATGCCAACATTCCCGTTTCCTAACCCGATGCAGGCTCGCGCCAGAATGGCCATGGGTAACGAGGTCGCGAAACCAAAGATTAAACTAAAGGTCATTGTTATGCAAAGACCGGATAGAATGATGGGCTTTCGGCCAACTCGATCGGATAACGTGCCCCATGGTACGGCGGTTAGGCATTGGCAGATTGAAAATATGGCGGAGGTGAGCCCGACCCATTTGGCGACTTCGTTATCGCTGATTCCTAAGCTGCGTATCATTTCGGGCTATTTCGAAGGAGTTTTAAGAATTTGTTATCAGAAGCAGTTCCAGTGGTTATCCAATTTTTGACCAAGTTGATTTGAAGGAAATACACAGTCTGCCATTCTCCTGCAAGACCCATAATGACTAGAGGAACACTGGTACTAACAACAATGGGAAGGTGGAAAAGTCCGACATACAAGATATGGAAACACAGATGTGAAAATCACTGTTACGCAGCCAAAAGAACAGGCATCTTAGCTTTCTGTTTTCGTAACATCTTCCAACGTGAGGCACAAAGTGAGGACTTCTAAAGAGCTGTGGAAGGGGCTTTTAGACAATACCAGGTTCGGCGAATCGACATGTTGCTACAAGAAACAAGAAGTTCAATTAGCTATCTGTTTGTTTTACAGACATGATCTTCTCTGCACTGGGACAACACTAGGTACATGTACGTTTTTGCGTTAGGGTAAATTATATCGCGACATCAAACCTACCTAATATGATAAATTGCTGCACAGGCAGCTTCGGTGTCTGTCTCTTCATATTCATAATCGCTCTAGGAAAAATGATTTCCTTGCTCAGCAGAACGGAGGGAGTCGCGTGTGAGAGCAACGGCTTCGGGTTTGTGGTTTGTTTATATGGAGTATAGAGTCCCGCATCGAAGACCAAGTCTTTGTTATCTAACTCGAAGAAAATAAAATCTATATGCGGGATCGTAGCTATATGAACTCGACTCAGAATATATACGCAAAGCGACAAGAAAAGCAGGAGAAGACAGGCAGAAGCAAGGACAAGAACAAGAAGAGGAGAGAGAAGAAGGTGAGCGAGCGGTCGAAAAAAACAAAAAAGAATAAGATGGGGATTGATGGGATATGCTCGCAAAAGGGCGGCTAGTCATCGCAGCAGTGGGTCAAAGTGGTGGCGTCAACAATTAGTTCGATGATTGCTAATAATATGGTGCCAAATACTATTATTGTTACTATGGGCATTTCTGAATCAACCAATTAAATAAACTAGTTTCATTGCCGACTTCTTCTCTCAAAGTTCGCTGCTTCTTTGATTTCGCTGCTGACATCGGGAGTCGTACAATGAGCTCATTGTTGGCTTCAGCTCGGGGATTCAGAAATCGGATATGCGGCATGTCTAGTACTACTAGTAGTCTATGCTCTCCAGCAGCAACAGCGAACACCGAAGTTCGGGAAGCGGGGACAAGTTACAACTTGATGGGGAGCGTCGGAGCTTGCCTTGTGGAGTTCAGACCTCCCATCCCGCCGCCGCCATTTTTTGTAATAATGCGGGCTAGTATTAGGGCTATCAAATCACGAACCCCCTCACTGCGGGCGAGGAGCAGGCTGCAGGAGATCAGATGCCCAGACAAGGGTAGTCGATATGATCCGATAGGCCGAACCAAAGAAAAAAAGGGATGCAGGCCTCTTATTGCTGCCCTCTGCGGCTGGACGAGTGTGTCTAGCCAGATCCTTACTACTGGACAGAAAGCTTGAAGAGGCTCGAAGGAACCCGCAACGACTGAGCGGGCTGAGTATGGTGAGACTTGAGTTTACGGGGTAAGCATGCTCCAGATTATAGAGACGAGAGGGATGGGAGAGATAAATGCTGATGAAATGTGCGTGTAGAGTAACTGTTAATCCCAAAGCGCTAATATCAATTGCCATCCCCGCCCCTACATGAGTTGTATTTTAAGCGATACTCTCGAAAGCCATCAAAGTCGCAAATCTCCCAAAACTCAACGCCTTTCCAAGTTCCGCTGAGAAAAGCTTCCACCATTTCGAAGCGTCATCCCTTCAAAGCACGGTCAAGGATCGTCATACCCCAACTGTCCTTTTGCAGGTCGATCTTACTCGCCATGAGTAGTACGCGAAAGGCCTTATTGCGGCCTGCAGATACCGCATAATCAAGGGCTGATAATCCCCTGTTATCTCTCGCATCGAGTTCAATGTTGTCTATGGCTAACAGTAACTTAACAATCTCTGAAGAGTTTGACAACGCCGCGTATATCAAAGGAGACCGTTGGCGCTTGTCTTTAAGATTAGGGTCGATACGCTTTGCTGATAGGAGAAGTTTCACCAACGCGGTAAAACCAGATTTGGCAGCATGTATTAGCGGAGTGTGACCGTGGCTATCTTGAGAGTTCACGTTGAAATGGCCCATTGCTAGCAGCCGCTTAAAGATGTCTAGGTATGCGTTTTCACAGATCGCACGAGGAAGTGCCTTCCTCCGGCTTAAATCTGTCACGTTAGGGTTGATCCCATCCGCCGGTATAGGAAGACTGGCCGTTTTCCAATGACTTTGCCATAAAGCCTCCATTATCGCAAAAGTAATATCGCTGAGGTGACTGCAATTGACAGTCAGCTTTGTGGCAGCAAGTAGTTGCTCGGCCATTGCAGGATGACCACGCCAGGCCCCAAGATACAGGTATGCGGCCCCTAAGTCGTTCCAGGGGTCAATATGGGCCTTTACAACGCTTAAGAGTAATTGGACTACCTTAAATCTACTGGTAGAAGGGACTGGGGAAGGAGGAGTGTTGTCAGAATAACCGTGAGCGTTGGGTTCGGCCTCTGAGCCCAGTAGCAGTTTAAGTAGGGGAAAATTCATGGCCATTCCAAGAGTTGTCAGCGAATTTTCCATTATGGAAGGATCAACACGACCGGTTTTTATAATCAGACACGCTATTTCTGTGTTCCTATGCTTAATCGCAAGAAATAACGGTGCTTGCCGACCAACATTGGGGTCGGCTCCCGCATCGAGTAATAATTTGGTTATCTCGACATGTCCTTCCAGAGCCGCATAACAAAGTGCTGTTCCACGATGGTCCTTAACATTCAAGTCGACATTATCAGTGGTAAGTAGCAAACGGACCAGCTCCGAGTTACCTTTTTCTGCAGCAGTCACAAGAAGTGGACGCAAGGTATCAGCATCGGAGTTGACGTCAAAACCGCCTGCTGCCAGAAGTACTTTGACAATATTGTTATAGCCTTGACCGATGGCTATCTGAAGCAGTGTCGTTGGATAATAAGAAAAAAATAAAGGAAGAGAAACTTTGGGGTTTGCTCCAGCTTCCACTAGAAGCTTCACCGCAGACTCGTGTCCACCACGCACCGCGGTAACCAGGGGACTTTCGCGGCGATAACCCCCATCATCCACATGCAATTTGCCGGTAGCGAGTAATAATTTGATCAACTCACAACGTCCTTCCTTTGCAGCAATTGACAGCAAAGAAGGACAGAGTCCCATGCGTTTTCTCCCTCGCGGCCAAGGATCGATATTAGCTCCGGCATCCAAGAGAAGCTTCACGACGGCATCGTGGCCGTTCGTCAAAGCATGTGCAAGGGGCGTATATTCCAGTCTACTACGCTTGTACTCCAAGTCGACACCGTCTTTCTCTAGGAGGAGCTTGACAATTCCATGGTGCCCCTTTTGACCAGCGACGAGAAGTGGCTTTTTGGCTGTAAGACTCTTCCGCGCCTCAAGCGCTTTCCGAGCTGTGGTCTCGCGGCCATGCTCTGAAGCCCATAGCAATGCAGATCTTTTTCCGCGTGGTCTTTTTGCATTGTGGTCGTAGAGGAAAGGAGTTAAGATATCATTTAGCTGCCTGTTGGTTCGGGAAAGTGCATTGATGACTCTTTCTGAAGTAATGTGTTTTGCAATTATCAGGATCAGTTCGACTGGCAGGGTCGTCAGATGGTCCCTGTCGGTTGATTTGCTGCTATCACGCATGGTTGTAGGTATTTCAGAGGTTCCAATCGCGATTTGTTGACGAAATTCTTATTTAATTCGGTAAAATATGCGCCCTGGATCTGGATACAGCCTTGAGGATTAAGTGCTAGAGAGATATTGCGAACTAGTTGCTCCTGGCACAGCACAAATAAGATAACTAAAGATTCGTCCCCTAACTCTTGACAAACAAAAATTGAAAGGTCTCCAGAGTAGAACGCAACTAATTATTGTAACATCCTTGTCAGCAGCTGTTCACAACGCGCTATGTCGTATTTTAAGCACTAGCTGAAAAGGAACATTTCTTTAGGACAGCAGGGCTTTAAACGTTTTTCTAACAAGCTTTTATTGACTCACAGTTGAAAAGTATCATCCACATCTGCTCTCACGGTTACATCATGATAATGGCATAAAGCTGTTAGTATCTCAAGCTGAGCCATAGCGAGATTAAGCTATGATTGAAGTCTCTTCCCTTCATAATGAGCTAGTACGTGCGTACAATATGTAGAAGTGGAGGATGTTGGAGCCTTGAGGTCGATCGATTAATCCCGACTATGCCATTAACGGGCCAGCTGTATCCAAGATAGGTTCCTAGCTTCAATCTTCAACATCCGCGACGACCTCCTTTGCCCTCTCTATTAGTCAGGCTAATAGGCACCCTCAATCCTTTACTATTCTATCTCCTTCTTTTTAGTATCTCTGTTTCCCCGTCCTAACCCCCTAGGCGTCATTCAAACGTGAAGGCCAAAATAAGTACTGTCATCCCTTACTTTCAAGACAACTGCTTACACGATCGCCTGTCTATGAGCCAATACCTCCAACGATGAAATATATATGACTTTTAAAGTCCAACCCTGAGATTCTGGAGGCGGGTCAGTGGAGGAGTTTGGTGTGTCTTCGGGAGTCCGGACGGAGAGGGACGGGTCATCAGCGCTTAAACTTTTGTCGATAATGAGTCAACAGGTACAGTGTCCTTCCTGTTCGTCAAAAGCCCTCCTGTCAGTAAAAAGAATACTAAGCAATCCTCTTCCAAATTTTACTTGTACTCCTAATAACCCTTTCTGACCCACAACTCTTACAGGCCTTCTTACTACGTCACCTTATTTAGTAGGCATTGCGAGGGTGCATATGTGCAACAATGACCTCTCAAGTGAATTCGAATACTATTAATCAACTTCTTTCGTTTCGACATCGACAATTTTCAAGTGTACATGTACATGCAGTACATCTACCAAAAATGAATGAATTGGTCGGTGTGACGGTTAGATACAAAACCCAACTGCAGAGTGTCGAAAGTACAAAGGATGAAAAAAGGATGTATGTTGTCCCCCGGAGCATGCATTGCACGTTCTAGCCGACCATCCATCTCATAGAGACCTCAACTCGAAAGTTTGGAAAATAGGGGCAGGGCACGGGTTTCTTAAAATATGCAACGCAACTTCGCTGAACCTTTAGCCCATCCGACATACTCTCAACTACCAAATATTCACGCACTTGTTCAACATCAATCGAAATATTCCAATGAAGAAGCCGAAGAATCGAGAACTTGAGGACGAAGCAGGCAAGTATACTGACATCTTCCTACCCCGTCTATCCCACTCACTCGGCCAAGCTTCTAGCAGGGAAAATAGACACACACTCCATCATAGCAGCAGTAAAACTCTTCCTGGCCGTCGTCGCAGGTGTCGCATGTCGACTGGCGCTTTGCGAGGCTGTTTTGCAGTTCGGAATTTCCCAGCTTGATGTGGATGTTGACGGGGCTGGCGACGGCCAAGGCGGCGCAGACACTGATGATGGTGAGGAGCTTCATTTTTGAACTTGGTTTTGGCACAGAGTACTCGGGTGTGCAAGTTGGATCGGACCTTGAGTGATGGAGGATGGATCGTGCCAGTGAGAACTTGAACAAAACATATTTCATGTGCGCGTGATTGGAATTGCGTGGAGAGAAAAGGGGGAACTTACAATTTCTGGTTTGGAGGAGTTCAGAGACCTGATGGCAGGATAAAGAGAACATGACGGGGAGGATTTCATTGCCTCTTTATAGAAGTTTTGGGCAGTACATGAGAGTCGTGATATTCGTCCATCTCTCGAGTTTGTTCGTATTCGAAATTCGAATATATTGCCATGAACGGGAGACTGAGCATCAAATCTCAGACTCGTGACGAAGACTGCGTAGTTTGTATTCCGTATATATAAAAGTATATTGGCTTGGTAGGAAAATAAAGGGTCTCTGTGTAGCCTGGAGGCTGTTAATGAGCAGTTCTCAAGCGAACGAGTCCAATGAGTCAAGTTCCTCTCCATCCATCAGGGTTCTTGGCACAGAATGATAGGTTTCCAAGAGTCTGGCATGAGGGAGTCCATTTATCTGGATCAGAGTGAATACGGATAGATACTACGGGTAGTCTGTTGAGGCCAAGGTGTATTAGCAAATTCGTCAAAGCGAACACAGCCAATGATTGAACCTTGGGACCAATTCGAGGTGCTTTGATCTCTTCATCTCTTCATCCCGGGTTTCAAGAGTTCAACTTGTCTGCATCATGATATCAGCCGTCCCTGCATTCGGCGAGCATTTCTTATGATACCAAGATCAAGGACTACTCAATCTATTATACTCTGTGCATTTAATATCTAGCTCGTCAAGCTTGTACGTGCCTGAAAAAAATGAGGGCAGTTGAGGTGCTGCACGCACTTTTCCCAACTTCAACTGGATCTTCTGTTTCTTTCCCTCTTTTCAAAAGTCTTTGACCTAGGCGTATAATTGGACCCCCCTATACTTTAATCGGCATCAAAATATCATGATGTCTATGCACAATATTACTAGTACTACTTCAAGTTCTCGATGAAGCTTATTCTTGGCCCTGAAAAGAACTTAACTCTGATGCATACTCATCGATTCCGTCGCGAGCTTGTCGGCTCGGTTCTGATTCTCTTCCAACCTTTGTGAATCCTTGGCTTCTTGCTCGTGGACTCAGTCTGCCCACCCAAGACGAGATGGAAGGAAGTCTCTTCTCGGCTGTCTTCTATCAGGCACTAGTACTCTGTATGTGTATTAACTAATTTGCTTGGCAGCCATACCGCTCCTCGCAAAAGGTCTCCGTACCTCCGTCGGGCGTGTTCTGTGCCACTGCTGTCTGCTGTCCTAGGTGTCCAGCCAATCCTGTCAGGAAACTCAGGGTTCTTTAAGAGTTCATGCAGGCATCCTCACTTGGGCACAGTGAGCAGCTATTAGTGTTCCTGATTAAGTACTATTAGTCCACTGATACAGAGTACTACTACATTATCTCCATCAACCATCATGTACGAATTGAGCGACTTCAACCTGGTTATACAGCACGGAGAACCTCGAAATTTCTCAATTTGTTCCGAAATTGCCAAATACTATATAATGAAACGAGCGGACTAGGCGAATAGCAAAACATACTATCTTATAAAAGCGGATTTTCGGTGCTTCAGTGACCTCGCTCTCCGAAAGGACTGATGTCCACAGAAACATGCCCGACAGAAATCACACGGAACGAAGAGACATAACTTCAGAAAGCCATATGGGACACAGTGCTTCATACGAAAGAGATGCTTCGAGTTCATTGGAAGTAAGCAGCCTGATCACCACCGAAGTTGCCCACCACCACCCACCCACCATCTGCCTCCTATCTCATTTGTCGATTGTCTACTAACTTCCAACCCAATAGACCTCATTCAACTCTAGCAATTGATATGCCCTTTCTTGTTTTTCGTAGCTTCCCACCAGGAAGACTCAACCATACCACTGTTGCAAGCCTTCGAGACTGAAAATTCCCAGTGCAAGTGGCCCCATCCCTTGTCGCCCTGGTTGCAGGTGGGGTTGGTGACGAAAAAACATGTCGGAAATCGGTCCAAATTTTTCCAAAGAAGACCGCAGGTGTCTGAGATGTTTTCGATATCGTCGGCTCCGACGTAGAAGCGGTAGCCATCGCCACTGTCCGCTCTTCGGCAAGAGGCGGCGTTGGTGGTGGTAAGGAGGGCTGCAACTGCGGTAGTGAGAACGGATGTGGACAGCTGCATTATTGCTTGAGAGTGAGGGGGATGGCGTTGGGGTTGATAATGTATATATATAGTGGTAAGAGTTGGGCTTTGAGAGAGAAATGTGATGTTTCTCTATTGTTTTCAAGTCTTGATGGTTAAAAGAAGTAGAAGACATTGAAAAGTCATGGGAACTCTGAAGGTTTATATCATTTTGTCTTCCTCCTTCAGATCGCTATTCTGATTCTATGTATAGCTAGCTTTACTAGCATTGTCTGACGCTGTACGAGGCAAGGCAATGTTGGCCCCCTCTTTGCCATGGCTATACAGCGGGACCAGTTCGTTAGCCAAATTGGATCTTGGAAAACACCCTATGAGTCGCGATCTCCCAGTCTATTTTGAAATGGTGTTTTCTGGCCCTGGTCCATAATTCCAAATCTCGTGAATGATAAAAAGAAGACGCAGAGTGTGAGTTTACCTGATTGAGCCGCCTCCTTCGGAGTCGAACTAAGTCTAATACTCACTTGAATTCATATATTTAGAAGCTATTATTGGGGTGTTACCTGTTTTTAGACTTTTCATGGATAGGTGAGTCCTGTCTCAGTCTGCCGATTTTAATATCTCTATACGGCAGCATACAACATGACAACTCAATGTTGATGACTCGTTGATCTCCAGTGCGGCCCTCATTGTACTAGTATACTAGCACTTCCCATTTTCGGCATGCCACGCGAGATGACTCCGTGGAGTGCTATCGCCGGCCTCAATTAGCTCTGTCCGGGCTACATGAATCTGTTGGCTGGGTGCAGCATACATAGGACATAAATTACATAATTCTCACGGAGGAGTAGTAGATATGCTACTAGTACTGTTGAAAGAGAAGAGCTCCTGGGGCATTGTCGAATATGAATCTATTGAGCAAGAAAAGCCAAAGGGAAAAATATCAGTTGATATTATTACTTACCATGAACTGTTATTCACTCTAGTATATACCCGAGAGCTGTATCAACCCCCTGCACTATCTGCTGTCTTGGCTGCGGGTGGCAGTGGCCACCTACGTAACCACCTCGTCCACCCTGGCGCTCGAAGGCATTCGACGGGCTTGAAGATATTTTTAAACTGCTGCTAGAACCGCTCTACCCGCTGCTTGCCACCCTTGAATGTGTCCGATGCCTTCTTGTGATCGACATAGCATCGCCCAAGGCACAAGGCTCACAGATTCGAATCTACCAACTAATCCAGTGTCAAAAGATACTAGTAATAGTATATCCTGCTGGAGAAAATCGTCGGCTGCTTCCACAGCCCCCCGAACTGAACTTTTCATCATCTTATCACCTCGAGGGAACCTGCATGATTACAACTGAAGTTGAAATAAACAAATTTCTATTTTTTATCCCTTTATTCAACGTGACCCCAGAGGCAATCTCAACCAATTATCTGTTCATGTTAACTACGGAGGACACCAAAACTACTCCTGTACCGCTGATGTGTGTAACCCCAGCATTACTTGCTAACTCATCCAACAGATTTGTTCGAACCAGCAGATAGCTACTACCTAGGCATCTGAATTTTCCCGACAGTGATAAGTTTAGCCCTGAAGACCTGGGGCCAGGGATCCCTGGCCCCAGGGACTAGCGATAGCTTTCTTTCTTATTGAGCAGCGAGAGACATGAAATATTTGGATATTTGGAACGATCGACCTTGAAAGCCACGAAGCGGCTTGTTCTCGTGTGTCCAGGCCATGTTGCAGTAAAAGCACTATCCTGTTTATTTGTCATGTTATACATGAGGATATAACTATCTACGGAGAAGAAAGATGATGCCAACGAAATACAGAAGATGCATGAAATGGCCTAAACAATTTCGTGCCGTAAGCAACTTCGAAAAAATTAACGAAGACGCCGGAACATGTTCCCATGTCTGTCACTCTATCATGGACCTTGTTCAACTTCGATTAGAATGCAAAACCAGATAACTCCTGACATATGAAAATATGCCGTCGTCAAAAGCCTAGCGTATCGTCCGGTATGCGCATTCTACTACGTACAGACGGAACGACAAGCTCGGTTTACTTGCCAATGGTATTTTCAGAGCTGGACAAGAATTTCCTTTTCGCCATATGCTCCCCTTCCGAGGTACCGTGGAGAAAGCTCACTAACACGAGTGATCAGGAGGGCTCTTTCCTGACGGTCATTGATGATGATGCGGTTGATGCTTACTGGAACCAGACGCTACCCGTGGCTTGGTCTTTGCACTGTTCAATATATTCTTTAAGGTCGTCTTTGGCTTTCCCCTCAAGAAGCGGAAGACGCTTTTCTGCCTGATTGACAATGTGGTATGATTCTTTGATAAGTTCCACAGTGTAGTCGGCTGCCTCTTGCACTGTCATCCCTCTGCGCATCACGAGAAGAGGCAATATGTTGTCAAACTGGTCATCTTTCTAGAAGGAAATAATCAGTAAGTCTGCGTCTTATTGCCTATTCAAGGGATGACATTCGGCATAGTGTTGGGAATCTGTCTTCTTTGCTTGTAGTCGGGAATATATTTGGAATGGATCTCAACTTACGATTTCTTTCCTTATTGAAAATAGGTCGTTGGTGCTAACGTGGAGGTGTCAATCAGGTCAGCGGATTGTTCAAGCAGGCAAATCCAGAGCCAGGGGGATGTTCTGTTTCACTTACAGAGAAATTATTCGTACCACGTGGTATCGGATAGTTTGAATAGCTTCATGTCTTAAAATCTCCTGCGGTATTTCTAGCCCGCTTGCAAAACTACCAAGCTGTCAGCACTGTACACTCTAAGCTTTGCAGGGGGGAAAGGACTTACGGTATCAAGTCAAGGGTTGGGTACACTCCAATATTGATGATCCTCCCGTCTATGTACTCCTCTATTGACGGGAGATATGTTTCTCGCTGTTTGCTGACCTCAAAAAGGCAATTGACATACTCTATCGTGGTGTCCATGAATTGCGCCTTGGAGGCTATAAATTTCCCACCGCAGTCAGTAACGGACAAAAGGAAGAAGGAAAAGACATATTTCAACTTGGACCTACCTTCTGACCATCCAACTGCAAGTTTCGGACCACAACTCCTATATATATAGCAGCATGGAAGGACAACGGGCTCCGGACCGCTTCGATTGGGATCAATCCAATACTTTAGGAATGGGACGACTTGCTGATCTGCAAATTCATCCGCTCGAAGGAAGGTATCGGCATCTAATATGATACTCTTTTGTAAGTTCTTTATTTTTTGACGACTACAGCACCATTACTCACCATCATCAAATGCAAAGAACTAATACAGTACGTGTCAGTTTATCTAGAACTGATTAATGGGTCGACTTCATTAAAACAATCACTTACCCAAGCCATCTTTTCAAACAGAACCTGCAATCTCTCCTCTGTCGTGCGAGGAAAGAAGCATGCGATGCACAGACTTAGATTGACCTTCTTGGCCATCTCACGGAGGTCTTTCCTCTCAATCCATCTAAAAAGAATGGTCAATCAGTTTCAAACTCGATCCAGTCTGATAGTTCTTGTGTGAACGCACTCATCAAGAAAAGCACTTTCCTCCCCATGAATCTTCTCATAGTGCGGATTGATCCCGACATACCACCCGGGAAAAGCCTTGGAGAGATATGGTATGGTAAACGTTTGGCCCCTCAATAAATCGAGTATCCTTTGCTGCTGTTCTTTAAGAGTACCGTTGATAGACGAATACTCGGAGGGATCGGTGGAGTGGACAGAGCTAACATCACTTGGGGAGTCCATTTTCGCTTCTGGGCAGCTTTTGTAAGGGAAGAAAAGAGTATTACGTTTAGTTAAAGTTTTTCTCTCTCTTTCAATTCTTTAAATGCTGTGAGAGATACTATTAGGGGCGCCTGCAAGTAAGGGTCTGATCGGCAGCAGTTTGCGGGCGGCGCCCCTTTTATGTCAGGTAGACGTCCTTTTACGCCTACCCATGTGGACTATGGGGATTGATAATCGGCTTGCTTTCGTTTTCCTTTTACGGTCCGTCAACCGAAAAAGGAGATGTGCTTCTTTCCCGGGCGGATGTCGGAGGGTTCAAGCCTGCATCTCTCATGATGCTTGATTCTTACTCTCGACTAATTACACTTTTTAAATATCCAAAAGCCTGAAAGCAGTACAGTGTAAAAGTATCAGAGTCTATTTCATAGATGCGTAGACTATTATTGAAATTTGGAAGTTACATACGGAGGAGTATGAACAATATTGAAAATAATCAGCCGTTTCTCTCTCAGTCTTTCAGCCCACAATTCCACCTGGGTATTTCATCTCATGCTTAATTAGTAGCCTTGAGCTTTTCTTATTACTGCGGGTGTTCTTTGTCCAACACCGCTCCTCCGCCACAATATTCATACAGTCAGTTTTCTTCGGGTCAAGGTTTCCATTTGAATCTGTAAACCCGACTATTATTATCCCGTTGTTCTTGGATGTTCAATGCGGGATATAAGTGCTGCCAATGTTAGGTTCTGAAGCCCGAACGTATGATGATGTTTAAGCACCGCACATGAACGGAGTACAGTTACATGCAGTCATGCACAATTGCACATCACCAGAAAATGTCCGCACTGTGGACTTTGTGGGAGTCGTGGCAAGGACCATTTCGTCCTGGGTTCCTGGACCTCTATACGTGCCTGCTCAGCGCACCACAAATATGAATGCACTAACCACTGAGCTACTGGAGTTAACACTCAATAGCCAGTAGCACTACTGAGAGTAGTGAGCCCAGTAGTAGTAGGAGTGTGCTGATAACGAGTTCGCTCTACTCCGTACTCTGCAGCAAATAATTGAAAACCAGGGAAAAGTAAACAATCGAAGCTGGTTTCATGATCCAATCACTAACCAGGAACCGCCGAGCTACTATCCATTTGCGGACTACATGGGGTAGATTCGAAAAATGAAAGCATAAATTGAGTGCACAAATATGCTGCTGGAAAACAATACTAAGAGATTTCAAATTGAGAGACCGAACAGCCACTAAAACACTTATCTCTTCATAAAGGCGACTTGCCGGAAACAATCTCCCGCTTTGTGGTTTTCATTGTTCTCCTTGTCCCAGCATAACCTTAATAGTGAAAAGGGGCATACTCAAGACTCAACGCGTTGAGGGCAAATGCTCTCAGGATGGACCAAGAAAAAGAGTCCCGCGAACGTCTTGTCTATCATCTCCTCCGAGCTTCTCGTCCAGTCACCCCCACTGCACCCACTGCCCCCTAAACAGCCGGTGAGATTAAGCTACCGAGGCTCAAAAGCCACAAGCCACCAACGCGGTCCAACGGGACCGTTTGCTGTCAACCATCAATAATCCCCAAAACAAAGATTCCCAACGTTTTCAATCCCGGCGTTTTGCAAAAGATATTATATTTTATTATTATTCTAGAACAATACAGACAACAGCAGCTAGGGAATGACGTTCCAGTGGTGACAGCTTTTAGCATATCATACCGCCCGTCTTTCCCGTTTCATCCACGTTTATTCTCCAAATCGTTTGGCGGATCTGTGGAGAGGCTTAGAGGAAAAACTCTATAGACTTACCGTACTTTAAGATATGACCCGTGTCAAAGGCGCTAGCTAGTATTGTCCATTATTTTCACTTTCAGGTATGCAAGTATTGTTCAGTGATGGGAAGCGCGCCCCATCTAGTCACTGGTAGCTACTACTACTCTTACTAATTGTTTATCCTCTCGTCTGAGAACAACGCACAAACTAGCGCAATTGAGCTGAGTTTGAGTCGGCGGGGAGATCGCTCTGGACTATGAAATGAATGGCCCAAACTATCGAGATTTCACGCTGATTACACGCTCATACTGCATAGGTAGATTGGCGGCCCGCATGATTAAGTTGCAATAAGGTGGGTTATAAATACTCCATAGCAGCTTCAGGCGACTTGCAAAGCACAAAATATGTGATTGTTTTTCCAAAGGGATATTTCATTCCACGCTTATCTTGACCCTTTTTAGATTTGAAGAACTTTGACTGGGTTGAAAACCAAACAGGGCAACTTTTTCTCTTTCCCTTGTCGACCATGGGGTTTTTGGACAATTATACTACTTTGGCCACCTGCGGTATTGGCCTTCTACTTGTATGTTGGCCAGACTTACGCACCTGGAGGCGGAAAAGTGCTAATAAAACATAGTATGTAGTGGGGAGCGCTATATATAACATATACTTACACCCCCTGAGCAAGTTCCCTGGACCCAAATACCTTGCAATAGGCAGAATCCCGGTGACGTTGGCTACCCTTCGTGGCCAAAGAGCTCAATTTCGCTTCAATGTCCACAGAAAATATGGCGACATCGTCCGTATAGCGTCCAATGAGCTTAGCTTCGCACATGCACAGGGATGGCGAGATATCTACAGCACACAATCCAAAGTCCAAGTGACAAAGGCCGTTAGCGGTGTGGAGGAGAAAGAAGGCGCCCAGTCTATCGTCACTGCTGAAGGGGATATTCACACGAGGCAAAAGCGAATGATGACGACCATGTTCTCGGAGAAAATGCTGAGGGAAAAAGAATCCCTTTTTGTTGGCTATACCGATTTGCTGATACAAAAACTGGCTGCTTTCGAAGGAAAACCTGTGCCTTTGGCTGACTGGTATAACTTCACGACCTTTGATATCATCGGTGATCTTCTCTTTGGAGAACCACTGGGGATGCTCTCAAATTCAAAGTATGTCCCGTGGGTTAGGTCGATCCATGACTTTCTCAAAGGGTTCGCTATTATAGTTGTGCTGTATGAGTATTCTCTCTTTCGAGCCCTTTGGGCGTTAGTGCCTTCAAAGATTCTCAACAATTTGAGGGAGACTCATTTCCGCTACACGGGTGAGAAATTAGAGAACTACCTGCGCCTTGACGAAAAATCTCGTTCGGGAATTATGGACTACTTGCTCTATGGCGGGAGCCGCAAGGGGCTACATCTTGAAGAAGTCCATTCGAATGCCCCTATTCTTGTTTTCGGTGGCAGCGAGACATCTGCAACACAACTTCGAACTTTGACTTTCCTGCTTTTCAAGAACCCCCACAAGATGGAAAAGTTAGTGTCAGAGATTCGCGCAGCGTATACTTCATCCGATCAGATAACCTACGACTCACTTCTTGAACAAAAGTACCTCAACGCATGTATTGAGGAAGGATTGCGGTACTACCCTCCCTGCACCAACGCGTTACCTAGAATTGTCCCGAAAGGCGGTACAGCCATTTGCGGCGAGTTTATTCCCGGTGGTACGAATGTATCCGTTGCAACTTACGCTCTTCTCCGCTCGCCCAACTACTTCCATCAACCAGATTCGTTTTGCCCAGAGAGGTGGCTTAGTGAATCCGAAGGTGGTAGTAATGTCTTTGAAAAAGATGAGAAGGCCATAGTACTTCCATTTAGCTATGGTCCACATAACTGCCCAGGTAAAAAGTACGTTGCTTCCATCCAGGAGATCTTTGTCACCCCTTAAATGCCAAATTGCTTTTGAGTTATTTCTGTCATTAATTCGCTAACTTGGCTGCAGAATGGGTTACTACGAGATCCGACTTATTTTAGCGAAGGTGCTTTGGCATTTTGACCTGGAGCTTCTGCCCGAAGACGGTGGCGAAGAAGCCTCCTGGGACAATATGGAGAACTATCAGACTTGGACTAGACGACCGCTTAAGGTACTAGCCAAACCCGTGAAGCAGTAACAAAATTTCTATTCTAGATTCCTACGTATATCTCCCAAAACCATATGTTTAGTCACTACACATGTTTTGGTTGGTTTACGATATACCTCTGAAAGGGCGCAGACGAGTTAAAATTCTTGTTCGTATCTACTACTCTCGTCTTTGTTATTTAGAAGAGTCTCTTTCAATCACTGCCATAGGTACATGTTCACATACCTCACTTAGAAATACAATGCTTTTGAAATGCGAAGTTGGATGCAAGCGGACTGAGTGATTTATTTGCACATACACATTTGTTACTGCTTTTTTATACATTTCAATTTTCTTCTTAGTGTTTTTATGATGTATCAGAACTTGAATGTCCTTTACGTGCAAATGCCTACATTGTTAGTTTTGTTATCCGCCGCTGGTGGCTATGGACATGGCTTGGGGTAACCCTCCCGGGGATGGCCGACCTGAATGTGGTCATCCAACATGATCCCGGATAATTATTCTGTCAGATACTACGTACCTGGATACTTAACGTTGCTGCACGCACAGACACTATACTTCATGTCAGATTCTTGTTTCTTCTTTGCAGCTAATTATAGAATTACCCGCCTTTTCCGCATCCAGGCGTGTAGGTTATTCGTAGGGCTAGGGACATCGACTTCTGTCACACATTGAAACCTAAAGATGGCTTACATACCACCGGAACAATAGCTATGCAGGTCAGCCAAGGTGGCGTATCTTAGCTATTGTTGGAAGCTCGGCCGTACAGTTCAAAAAATGGTAAACTACAATGACTAGCTTTCTTTGTATAGTTACTAGAAGTGATATCAACTCTATCGAACCCTCACTTTGTTCTCAACAAAGTTCGCCGAGGCCATGCTTTCGGACATCTAGAAGCGAGCGCTTATTTTTAAGTTTCACCTGCATCTATTTCAATGTCTCAGTTGAAAATAATAGAGAAAATGTATAGAGTAAACGCTTCCTTTTGCGGGTTTTGCAGATTCTTTTGGAAGGTGAACATTGATAGTGGTAAGTGGATAGAAGAAGGCTAGACAATGAAAGGGTAAAAAGAAAAGTAAAAATGCCTTCGTGTAAATGTAAGATAGTATGAATATTGATTCAACAAGAGATATTTTTGTAACGCAATAAACCAAAATATAATGCGGTAACTAAAAGGTACAGGATTTAGTTGGGAAAAGCCTTCTGAAAGGGGGAAGGCGTCATCGTCATCATGAAACGTAAGATAGCATGAGGGTGTTCAGTTATTCAAACCAGTCCATATCATGGTCATTATTCGTCTCAACGCCTTGAGCAATATCCATTTGGAACTCGCGCACCACTTGATCCCAATCATCCCACGATGGCTCCTGTGTCGAGGAAAGATCAGCCAAGTTCGGAGCAAACCCTGTTTGATTGTTTTCTTGGGGGCCTAGATGAATCCATCCGGAGGCTCCAACGTCGCTCCCGGGAAAGAATGGAACAGATGTAACCGGATATTGTTGCGTATTCTGCCCGAAAGGAGCGGCAGTCGTCACAATGCCGGGTGGATCATAGGACGTCTCGCTAATTTGAGGAGTTACCTCTAACGGTAATATGAAGTCTCTCCCGATCCCGTTCTGAGCTTGTAATGCCGGCGACATGTACTGCGAACCAACTTCAGGTTGCAACCGAATAGGGTCATTCATCGAGCTGGGGGTCCTGCCATTGATAGATAACCCGCTTTCGCCCCCGAACTCAACTTCGAGTTCTCGCAGCTGATTTTCGCGGAAACGTACCGCTCGGGCCTTGAGTTTGTTGATGGCACGCCAAACCGTCCCTCTTTTCTCTTGGAGGTCCCAAATTTCGTAAACTGTGTTGATAGCCTGCCAAGCGCGGTCTACGCCTGGGCATGGAGGCCGCACACAAAGTTCTGATAGCGTAAACGCGACTGCGTGCCACTGCATATGAGTACGGAAAAGCCAGCTCCACTTCATGGTGTTTTCATTGGTCTCTAATAAGCATGAGAATTCGAGGACTTCAATGGATGTAAGAAAAAGGCGTTTGTGCTTGTCATTGACCACAGTCGCCTCATTACACTCCAACCCGCTCATGGGCTGATGGATTGTGAGCCATAACCTTGAGACAGCAAGACGCGACACCGTTGCGCATGTCCAAAGTATCGGGACGGTCATGTTGCAATGTTGTACGTATCTATCCTCAAGGCGCTTATTGAGGTCTTCAACCAGCTTTTCCCTTTGTTCTATCGACAACGAGAAATCGGCCTTAGGGCAAGCCGGGCTAGGAGCAATGTAGTTCAACCTCTTAGCAGTTACAGTGACCTCGCAGCGAATCAGAGTAAAAGTCAAGTCCGTGCAACCCTCCCGTTCTTCGGGCGTTTCCTTTGAATCTTGAGAGATATCATCGTCGTTGATGTTCAACGGAATTCTCGTGTCGTAGAAAGCTTCATGGATAAAGGGATCGCACCCATGGTCTTCCGCCGCTTGAAAGTCCAGTAAACATATGTGCCACCAAATACGACGTCGCATTTCGGTCTCGAACGGCTGTAACTTGAAAGTGGATCCATCACGATGCACACCGATTCCTTGAGCCATTCGAACTACGATGGCTACCATTGACCAAACGTAACGTGTTTCGTCCTGTCGCCTCACGCATATCAGATACAAGACGACCGCTTGCAGAAGGACAACGCTTTGAGAATTTAGGAGATTTGCCCGGGCCATGGCGTGCTCCATTGCAGCTCGATATCGGGAGAGCATAATCTGACGTTCTTCTCCTAGGAGAGACGAGCATTGAGAGGCAGTCATCCCAGTAACAGCAGCATAATATACAGAGAACATAACTGCTTCCGTGTTCTTGTTCAACGAATCTAAATGTTCGGAGGCTCGAAAGAAGCATTTGCGGAGGGTGGGTTTATGGAATATCGTGACCAACGGCGCTACATTCTCAACATACATTTCCCACAATATAGGGATTTGATCCGGACCGGGATGAAGTTCATGTAGGCTTTGTTCAAGTGACGTAAAGCCGAATAGAAATCCGTCATGAGATTGGGCTTGTGTCGAACTAGAACCCTGGTTTTCAGGAGAAGAATAATCCTCCCCATCGGATGAAGTCGCATAGAGTATATCCCTCATTTCTTCAACCTGCAATGCGATTAGAAATAATAGCCAATGAAGAATTTGCAGTTCACTTACCTCGTCACCAAGCTTCGCCCAAAAGCGATTACTGACATAGCGGCTCCTGCCATCTCCGATGACAAGCCTACCAAATTCGTGTTCGACATCGCGCTGAACTAGATTTCTTGGGTCTGAATTCTCAATGAAATCACGCTTAATCTTATTCCATAATTCCTTCGGGTGCTTCTGCGTCTCTTTAGTTTCGCCAGCCTCAGAGGATAAAGCAGGCTCTAGGCTAAGGTGGCCATCGTCGGTTGCCTGCGCACCCAAATTCTGCACCATCCCTTCCAATCTTCTCAGCCGAGCTAGAAGTTCATTGTCTGGCTGTTTCTTTGACTTCCTTGGAGCTCTTCCGGGGCCGGGAAATACACATTCGGTGTTAGCCTTGACGCAATTTGAACAGGGGTGGTTCTTATTGCAGCGCACTTTTCTACGGCGGCAAGTGATGCAGCTTCGAAGATGATGTTGGATGGTAGAATGAGCGGTCGAAGGAGCAGTCGTAGGAGCAGGCAAATGTGAGCTTTGGTTAGGTAGTTCTTTGACAGTCAGGCTGGCACTTTCTGGTGGAGGGGCTTCGGTAGTGATGCTCATCGATGATTGTTCCATGGCCGCGTTCAATATCCCAACGCGAAAATCGGGCAGGCCAATCAGTTGAATGATGAATGCCACCAGGGAAGTAAATCACGTAAGCATTTATGAGTTATATATATCGTCTCAAGTCTTATTTTCAAGTTGTTTCGCGTTGCAGATTCGCCAGGGTGCAAATACCCCTAGTCGCAGCGCCGAGACCGTAAAATAAGGAATGAGTGGTGTTACTTCAAGACTTCAACTAGGGAAACGCTGGGAATAACAGCAGTCTGGCGGTCGAAAGAAGGGACGGCGTGATTATAGTAGGTTATATCTAATATATGAAACTCACGCCACTGTCCGCCGAACGAAATTTCAAATGAAGTTGAAGTTGACGATTTGGCCCTTTGACTGGTCTGCATTAGGGCGCGGCCATGAGCTGAGACTGGACCAATCAACTGCAACACACATGACTAGGCGTTAGTACAGAGTATCTCGACCTGAATCTTACCAGGAGAGCGAAACATTGAAGCACTTTGTCCCAGTGTCACGAAAGCAATTAAAATGTCCATCGGAACCCATCCTAATTGTCGATTGACTAAGAACGACTTGAAAAGTTACGGATCTCTCCTATGACAAACCATGTCCCGAGTTTTCTGCAGGTGCGAAATACTAGCTACTACTACTATTAGACTAGTGAACAGTCAGAATCAATGCCCAATTAGTTAAATAGACAGATAACTGACAAGTAATTTTATACGATACCCCTCTGTCGATTATGCGCGGTCCCGGCTTCGCGCCCTCCAGCTTCTCGAATATAGAATGTTTCCTTCAATCGCAACCTGCTTTCACATATAGAAAACTTTGAAGTCTGCAAAAACGCATGGCGTTAGTTTCATGTCCAGGTTTCTCATCCATAGCTCAATAACATAACCATAATTTGCATATAATTACTGGTATCGTACGGCACTGATAGTAATTTCCCAGTACAGACACGCCAGTGGTTTTCGACAATTGTCCAGGTAGTTTTGTGAAAGGCGTGGGAACTTGAAGTGTACTACTGATCACTAGTTGTCCTTCTCCTAGTTGGTGTTTTTGCTAATGGTCTTTTTCATATACTTCATCTTGTGAACGGGTATGGATCGCCATTTTCCCCAGCTGTTACTGATATCGCGCCGCTCAAATTCACCAGGATGCGTTCACACAAAAAGACCACCGAAGTAAATGAGAGGCGTCATGTGGGAAGGCATCATTTCATCAATCAATATCGTCTCTCAGCGAGGACCTTCAAGGACTTGGGCGTTTTACACGTATCAGTAAAAAAAAGAGACCGACCAAAGTTGGGAGGATACGCCGCAGTCTCAGGATGGGAGAGAACTTGAAAGACTAGATGAACATCTAGGAAGGTAGAATGATTCTGCTCGGTCTTCTACGGGGTGAGTATTATGTTTCCGAATGTCTAGACATGATACTTCTATGTTTAGTCGCTATAAACCATTCGTTGTATTTGTAGATAAAGTGGATTGAATAAAAACTGTTAGTGATTAGGGCTGTGGCTCAACGATGTTATTAGCTTTGAATAAGACCTGAATTCGTTCACCATAAAAAATGCGCAAGATATTAGATTCCAAAGATGATCCAAGTATAAAAGGCTGAGGGAGACATTGCAGACAGAACTCTACTAAACAACATATTGGAAGTCAATTTGTGATCTATGGTGTTTTATAGAAAAGCATGGATATATCGAAGATAAAAGAAGAGAGTATACAGAATGCCGAAGGGACAGCAGAGGGGGGCATACTGAACATGCATGGGATCAAGACTTAAGACCAAATAAGTACTCTCTCAGGTCCAACAGAATCACTGCAATACAAAGTAAACCGTTTATAACGACTTCTCAAACCACGAAGAAGTTGTATCTCAAACATCCAACATCTTGATACCCTCCTGCGCCTCCGTTATTACCTACAGCCATGGCGTATGAGTCAAGATGTTGGTGGTTCAGATTTGGATTGGAAGTGGACTTACAAGACTTGTAGTTTTGACGCATTATTGTTGCACAACTGATCTCATGTCCCTGTTCAACCGGCCACAGCACGGACTGTTCCTTGTGCTCCTTGCAGTCCTTGATCCACGAGACTTTAAAACTCTGATACCAATCACTCATTATACCTCCGTGCCATTCAACATCTTTGCTTCCCTCCTTCATCACTGTGTTTCTTTCTTTATTACAACCTGTGTACGCATGAAATTCTTGAAAGTTATCATGAACGTCTTTATGTTTATGCTTTTTGTGACACTGTCGGTTCTTCGCCACCGGCTTTGGGGGAGGCTTGGGTGCATGTGTTGGCTCTATCAGCTCGGGAGGCTTTCTTTCGAAAGAACATGTACCAATTTCTAAAGTTTCGGGAATTGACGGTAGTTGATTTCTTTTCGTGTGATCATTGATCATCTCGTATATTACGCGATTCGCGATGATTTTGTGCAGCAGAGTTTGGGGATGGAAAACACGTCCGTATCTGAGTATCATCAACGCCGTTAGTAAGCCCTTTATCAATGTGAAACGCGTTGCTCAATAAGTGCCATTTACCCGTCAGGTAAAAGATTTCTAGCTTCGAGCTCACTGCCCTCTCCGGCTTGCGCCCCTTCGATAGCTTTTAGCCTAGAGTGAAATACTTCGCTCGCTGTCTCTCCTTCAATTTGATTATCATGAATCAATTTGGCATCTGGATCCAGTAGAAGTGTAATTTCGGCAAGTGTATCGAGTGAGCCGGAAAACGTTTCGGGAAGCGGATTATCTTTAGAACGTTTCCAGGGAGTCTCACCCATCGGATCCCGAGTGTTCAGCTTATAAAACATTAGAAGCGGTCTAACAATAGTATTAGCCGCAGTGCAAAGGAATTTATATCGTGTTTTTGGAGAATCCACCTTGAGTTGCTTGTGTTCGTGGATTCGTCAACGCCTGGCTCGCAATATCGCCCACCAAATTCGCCAATATATTTGTCGTAATCTATAAATGTTACGCTTGAGCCAGCACGCTCTGCCGCTTCTCGCTGTTCGGGATATGACTAAGTATCATTTCAAGCGGCGCAATCAGAGAAAGCGACTGATACTAACCAGTTTATTGTTGACAGAGTCAACAAGCTCATTCATTCTCCGCCGGTTTTCCACCGTGAGTTTGGCCTCAGGCTGGAATATGTTGTATGTTTTCTATGAAGTGGTTAGTGCTATACAGGGAGCTGGTCAAGCAGTGCAATCATCCACTCACATAAATCCATGTCGACCAGGATACGTCATCGCACTCTGGAGACATTTTTTCACCGAAGAACTTCCCGTAACTAATAGGTAGATGTAGTCAGCGAGTATAAGTATGGTCTGAGATTTTATCAACCTTTTACTTACCCAGTGAAGTAGATTTTGCCGCTATAATATACGTACGTTAGTCTTCTTTCACATAAGTAATTGTAAGAGATGTTTAACTTACTCTTTGGCCAGCTTCGTCTTCGCAGCTTCCAAGACCTTGTCTACGTTGCTACTAAAGGCTTCCCCTTCAATGAGCGATCGAGTATGGTCTAGCTGCTTAGCACACCCGCGACCGAGGGCTTCCCAATCAAAACCAGTGGCCCACTCAAACATTCTATCAAGTGCTGTGGCCTTTGCAAGAGCAACCTGCTCCTGGTTAATAACCGCCCACTGGTAGATGCACTGGTTTAAGACGTTTGACAACTCAACGTCATTTCCGCCTGGGACACCGTTAGTTTATCAGACGTCGGTAATCTCATTTATGTGTTTGTCTGTTTACCAATTGAGAGAATGATTGCCTGCTGGTCTTTGTCCAAACTTGGAATTTGCTTCTCAAGAACATCTTCTGTTGTTGCGCCAGAGCATGATTTGAACTGGAATTTTCTTGCGCCCGGATCGCCCAATCTTGCATCGTTGTTGATTAAATTAGGATACGCTTGATCATAGCGGCTACAAGACCAGTCTAGTAGAAAACGAAATTGTTAGATTTTTATTATTTAACAGCAACATACCACAGCTTACCGCTTTGGGAATCAAAAGCCCCGGTCACACTTCCAAGCCTATCACCCGCACCAATACCAGCGGAATACGAATCTCCAATGGCCGTAAGTTTCTTGATCCATGAAAGATCAGAAGAATCGAACGAGTCTCTTTCGACTTCAGCTTCTCTTGGGAATAATGGTGTAACCTTAGTCGCTGTATTTTGAGTATTTAGAGAAGCGAAGGGAGGCAAGGCAATAGTCTGCCCAGGTAAGAAGAAAAGGATACTGAGACGATGCCACACTGTATGCATTTCGCAATTTAAGGTGCAAGACAACCCAGCAATAACAAACTCAAAAGCCAATTGACTTTTGACAAGAAAGATTACTTCCAAAAAGGAGCCCATTATCAAGTTATATAGCCGTGAGTCTTGCCTTTTCTTCTATTATTAGATTACCTGGGCTCTCAAAATAGTAACAAATCCATTGCAGTAGTACCTTGAAACGCCGTCCCATTTTTGCTAGAGAAATAAGCTAGCCCCGACTTTGATCTGCTTGTACATAGATAAAACTAGACACATATCTGGAGTACAAGATACCCCAGACCTACTTGCATTCACTAAAGTAGGGCTCTGAGATGCTAATAGCACTGTCTCACGTAGAAACCGCGGTGCATGAAATGGGGATTCGTAGACCAACCAAGCAAGGGGCGTATACATAAAGCATAGAAAATCAGACCGGCGACGGCGACGGCATATAGACCTAATCCCATGTCAAAGCTGTCTTGCTCAGGCCCGGTCGTCTGCGACACGGTGTGGTCAAAGTAAGGATCGGGATAAGCTTAACTTCAATGGGTTTAAACTTGTGGCGCCCGATTAGATCGTCGGTTCTCGGACCGGACCTTCTCGTGCGCCGTGACCCACCTGGGCATCGCCGCCCCGGCCAGCCTCCAAAGGCCCCAACTGAGGTCCCGAGGAAAGATGGACACTTGCACCTGGACACTCCTAAGCAGCTAGTATTCGATCAGTCTGCCCCCGTCTAGCTCTATTCCTATAGCAGTAATGAAACTCCTGCAAAATTGGGGGCTGAAGACCATTTCACCAAGTGCTCTGGGGGCAAGACTTGCCGCCATCATCAACCCTGCTATCTGGCCTAATTGACGCTATAAGACCGTCAAAGCTGTTCAAAAGTTGGCGGGGGCTGAGTAGTATCCGGAGTCGGCATATTCGTTTATACGTTCAATTTCACAACATGGGTCCTTGTTGGCTCCGTCAAACGGACCCAACCCATGTTTCAAATATGCCGTCTTACGCTAATGGAGCCGGAGACCAGAACATGATCGAGTTTGATAATCTTTTTGTTCCAAAATAGAAGCATTACACTTAGACAGCTTTCTAATTTCTAGCACTGTAGTTCGCATTGCGAGTCATGCTAGATGCTGACAGCAATGCAGCGTCCTATAAAGGACCCCAATGCTCTCTGAGCTGTTGGAGCCGGTTAGTGGGTAGACTTGCTCGAGCGTCATTGCCCTTCGTGCAAAAAGTTAGCAAGACTTGCTCTTGAAGAAAGAAACAGAACACAGAAAACATTTAGTTAGCCATTAGGCATTTCTGGTAAGCTGCCCGTTATTAACAAATTTGGAAGGATCGCTAACGAAAAACTAGCTCTCAAAGGCTAGCATACGGTTCAAACACTTGTCCTAAAATATGCTCCTCCGATCTGTTAAAGATACCGGTTTCTTAGCTCTTGGGATCCTCGCTGCATTCAGTCATGTAGTCGATGCGTATTATAACATTGAGCATCAATTAAAGCCACAGGGCGAACTGGGGGTGGCTCTCGACTACTCTCTCGCTACTTCTTGGCCTGAGGAGCAGGACAAAAAAGACAACCGGGCTCGACGTAACTGGTTTTTCAGCAGTCATCTCAAGTTCAAAGAGAGTGTTGACCAGATTGAAGATGGGGTGTTATGGCAAATTGCCCGCGACGCGATTGACGAAATGACTGCAGAAGCAGAGCAGTACGGTATTACCAGAAGGAATATTCCGGGTGCCATGGCAATATTGGCTTGGGGTAATGAGATTATTCTTGCCTCCTCCCAAAGACCTATATCTTTTTCCTATGGCTATCACGGCACGGAGGTCCTTGAGAGCCTCAAGCTTTGCCAAATGGTCTGGCACGAGATGACAGGCGATGATCAAGAACATAGGAGACAGGGCATGTGCGCTGAGCCTATGGCTGTTCACCTGTACTATTCCATGACTGAAACCCCCTTGCAAAACCAGAGGGCGAGAATAGGCGCCTGGACACCGATAAGGTCGGGTGGCTGGAAACAGTCTGATCCATGCGGATTTGCGGTGAGAGAAAACTCCCTTATCAGTTATCACCCAAAAATTTAATGGTGAAACACCATAGTAATGGGACATTTCACTGATTTTCTGTGTCCGGTTAACGCAACTATAGGATGAGTGGGGCTGTGCCTTGTTTATTGCAGATCAGAATCTTCAAGTAATTAAGGATGATATAACCCCAAAGGAGTACGACTTGAAGGAGCTTGCAGGAGGTGTCAGCATCCGTGACCAAATTCAGTTATGCTCGGTGGCCCGAGCGCATGGATGATATTATTTCGCGTCCTGTGGTTAGTGAGATGATTGAGGTCATTTTCGAGAAGTTGCTGCGCCAAAAAGGCCAATCCTTAAGGACAGAACTTCAAATTCGCGGATTCCTGTTTTGCTATGTTTCTGACCCCTTTACTAAAAGCCGTTCATAATGTACTTTCGGAATTACCTATGCGCTGTTTTCCTATATGCTGTTTTCCTACATGCTGTTTTCCTACATGCTGTTTTCCTACATGCTGTTTTCC
Source organism: Helicocarpus griseus UAMH5409 (assembly GCA_002573585.1). Lineage (NCBI taxonomy): Eukaryota > Fungi > Ascomycota > Eurotiomycetes > Onygenales > Ajellomycetaceae > Helicocarpus > Helicocarpus griseus. The sequence continues at coordinate 155,956 of PDNB01000007.1, read as the reverse complement.
TACATGCTGTTTTCCTACATGCTGTTTTCCTACATGCTGTTTTCCTACATGTTGTTTTCCTATATATTCTTCCCAATCGTTAGTATATGTGTTTCTGCGTTTCTGGTAACGGTATCTGGTTGCTTGTTAGATTAGTTCAGGGCAGAGAGGTTGACAACGGAAACTCAAGTGCTGTAATTTGTCTTAGTTACATTTGGCCTGCAATCTTTGTTATTTTAACATGAATGCCAACCTGAACACCCAAATTCTTAAGTCGCTCTCTCATTTCGGGTCCCCATTCCCCACACGCCATTAACTTCAAATATAGGTGAAACTCTTGAAGATGGGGCGTAGATATTTTCCAATCCTGTAGCCAAATTTGAAGGATCTCAAATAGATGGAAGTCTTCCCATTCGTATCTTTCTTGGAGGTACAAATCGTCTGTTATTGTGAGGGACTCCATGCCTTTTGGAAGAGTCTCCGCTAAACAATTCGCCTTTGATTCGAATGGCGAAAGACCCATCAGGAGCGGAAGTGGAACTTTCAACCTTTTCAATGCATTTAAATCAGAAAAGGCTCTAAACTTTCCTTTAATCCTGACATGCGGTTGCAAGTCGGATTCGAGCGTGCCACTTTCGGCCTCAATGGTTAAGTCTGTCAGAGTCTCTCGAACATGAGATAAATCTGCAGCTATCTGGTCAAGATCGATAATATCTGTGACAAGACCACTTTGAAGATCTTCGCGATAGAACCACTCCCATCGAAGTGTTTTAAGTTCTTTGGCGACAGAAAGCACATGACCGAGGTTTCCTTCCCTTATCATGGCCAAGTCTAAAGATGCGAGCCTCGAGGGGTTTGGTGCGTGTGCTGCAGGCCATGCAAAGACGGTTGGATTATCAATAGCCGCTGTAATACGTTCAACTGATGGAAGGTAAAAGAATGGAAGAACATCTGCCGTGTTTCTGGCGGCTGTGTAGTGTCGAATATAGAAACCGGGGTCGAAATACAGAGAAGACACATCCTGAAGCTGGTCAAAAGAAGGAGTATAGCTATCTTTGGGCTCGTCACAAAGCCTTGTCCTGAGCACCATGCCAATAAGCCGGCTCTGGTTGGTAAAGCTTTCGCTAAGTTGAAGACGTTTAAGTCTAGGCAGCTGAAATAGCAAAAGAGCGACAAATGCGTCCATCGTCCCAGCACGTATTTCATGTATCCACAAGGCACTGTATGGTACGTTCATTCCCTTTATGCATTTAATTAATTCGTCAAGATCGGTTTCGTTAACTGGGAATTTGGTATATTTATGTCGATTTTTGTGATATGCACTGCTTCCGAGGGTGTTTCCCTCGAGGATGAGAGATTTGACGCGAAGAGCAAGCTCGGGCCTGCGCAAGATCGTGCGCAAGAATGGAACAATCGGAGGGTTGTGAGAGCGGTCCCATATCCACTGAATATGGGAGTAGAGAAATGGTTCAGCGAGGGTGCGCAAAGCGGTATGTGTTAGGCAGACTGCCCAGAGATTGGCTGAAGAAAGGGATGCAAGTATCAGGCGCAGTACATCTTCCGGAATATTGAGAAGAGGAGACGCCATTTGATGATATTCAACTTTGTTCGCCGTGTAATGAATACCACGAAGGAAGTTGTTATCTCAGGCTGAACTCTTAAGAAATTACCCCGTACGTTCTAAGTATTATGGAGGAAGAGTCTCGCCAAATGGCTGTGACGCTAGCTCTGAGTCTGACACACGACCTAACTTAGGTAACTAAGGTAGTTAGGTAATTACAGAGCGGGGTTTAATCACTGCATTATTATTATTATTAATCAAGGAATGACAATGACTTTAACTAATAAGTGACCCGCAACTTTCATATAATAAATTACTGGCACTTTTGATTTGATATCTGAAGTCCAAACAAAATACGAAACTTGTAGTATACATGCGTCTAAGCCACTTCTACTCATTAGGCAAGCAAAGTTGCAATGCAGACTCCGCGGTTCCGTCAATGGCCGCCACGGCCCGGATTCTTTCCAGTGGTTTACGACGTCAAAAGCACGTCCAAACGATGATAAGAGGCATCAGCTTTGAGTGCGTCTTACCATCCATTCTCACGACCATCTTACTACTACACTACTTCCTCTCTACAGTATGACAGCCATCGGGGCCCCTTCTCTTCATAACTCGGCAATCGACCATGATAATCAGAGATTATTTAACATGGGAGAAAGAAGACGAAGAGAAAGAAGAATCATAAGGCCCCGTCATACACCTCCCAAACCGGAGCAGTTTTACCTAATAACCCCTGGCCCAATGTACTGCTGGCTCTGTGGTGACTGCCTTGAGTTCGAGCGCATGAGTCTTATGAGTTCCACGATGCCCCCGTTTATCCGGGACAACCAGGAATGGAAAGATGAGTGGGAGAAATATTCGAGGGTTGAAACTTACCCACGGCGGAGGTTCTCTATAGATGCGCAGGATTCGGACATCGATTTCGAATTTTCCTGTGCTCAGGAATGGACTTTCTTTTATCGAGCTAGTAAGTGACAAATTTGCAAAAAAAAACTGTGACCCTGGTTTCATTACCCCCCTCAAGCAGTCGATATAATAGTTTATGTGTATAAATTGGGAGTTAATCTGACCTTCTGGGCACTAAATACCTAGTTGTTCTAAACAAAGAGCATAGCAATAAGTTTCATATCCCGAAAGAATACCGCCTTTCGGGAATCGCATACATTCCCGGCGGCCGGACTGTGTACCACCGCCTTTTGGCACCGTGTGATCCAAAGGCCGCATGTCTTGGAGCCGGCGAGCCAGATTCGAAAACACTGCAGCTCTATCCAATTCGGCATCCTTTTTCAGACAAATACAATTATCCCGAGGACGATGGATGGGACCATCTCGAGGGTTACGTCATTCACTCACGGTGCTGGAACTTGATTGATCATGCTCTCGGGAAAAAGATAGCTTCCTCGCGCTTAGAGTCGATCGCTGCTGCATTGAGGGATCAGTGGGATGGTATTATCGCATCCGAAGCTTGTGGGGGAAAGAGTGGATCGGTCGGATTTTCCAAATTTCGCGATCATCATAGCCTCTTCAATAATGATATAGAGAATCGACGGGATCCCTTTTTTATCCAAGAGTTGGACATACTTGCTTGGGAAGCAGAGCAGCTGGTTCTTTTGGCCAGAGATCGGGCTTCCGGGTTGGAAGATCACAATGACGATGACTTGACGTCCTCCAACAGCACAGTCTTTCGTCTCTTCAAATACAAAGTTCCCCTCGAGATCAAGTATCTGATAGCTGACCACCTCAGTCTCGCGGACACACGTAGAATGCTGATGGCATTTGGTGACACATTTGACGTCAATTTTTGGAAATGGAGAGTTCCATCGGAACTCCTTTTCGAGTTTAAGGATGACTTGAAGGATAGCAGCAGCAGCAGTGATGGCAACGACTCCAACGGTGGTAAGATGTTTGCCTGGGACTATGTTGCCGCCGAGATTGAAAGAAGAGGTGTTCTGTCCTGGCCGGGGGTAAAGAATAGACGTCGAATCCTGAATATGCTGAACCCTGTCGTGGAGAGTGTTTTGGGTGCTGTCAGTGTTGAGAATGAGCCCGAAGTGGATGATCAATCCCACGAACCGCTATATCACATGTTGCCATGAATTAAGCCGGATGGGCGAGAAGGACCTGGGAGGCTCCGTTGTCTATGAGATATGGGTATTTGAATTGATTTGGAGCAAATGCGAGCTCTAGAAAGAAGTTACTTCAAGGAAAAGCGCGAACACTTTCCTGGACAATTGCCTAATTAACGCTTTAATCGGGAAAAGTTTTCACATGCACACTCACTGCTTTATGGTGTGATGCAGTATTTTGTAGGGCGAAGCGGAACAAACTTAGAAATGGTCGGAGTGGAAAGGTCGGGTTTGAAATCAGTTTCATCAATCTTCATATTTGAGATTCGACGTTCCCTCGTCTAATGTCTTGTTGGAAAAGTTGCAATCATTTCAGTTGCTAGTAAAGAAAAGCGATACATATTCATTAAGAAATAATAAACGAGTATACAGCACCCGTTCATGTGCTACGCACATAGTATAATACAAAATTGTATCACTACTTGAAAAAAAGCATCTATGAAATCTATATATAGACGAGATCCCGACACCAAAAAATTGATTTAGGTTATGCAGACAGACGACGTTGTAAGGATAGAAATGAAAAACTATACCGTATGCATCATGTCAGTTCATATCGATAACCCCTCGAGTGCCTCAAGAAACCCTGCAATCGCACCCGCGCCTAGGATGCCCGTAGTAGCCGATCTTTTGAGATTCCTCCGGCGTTCTGCGTTCTCGTCCCTAGTAGAATAATCTCGTCGAGTTTGCCCAGCAGTGTTATTGTTACTGCTACTACGATTCACAGGGGGGTATTGACGATGAGAGCGCCCTTTATGGCTAGCGGGATCCCGTTGTGGATGGGGCCTCGGATTTGCTGGCGGGGGATATGAGGACGGCAAGGTTACTGGGTGAGAAGTAGGGTGCTGATTGAACAAATGTGGTTGGCTGGGCGTAGAACTGAAAGAACGCGGGTGGTCGTGAGGTGGTAAGTTTGCAGTGTAACTGTACGGTTGCGGTTGCCTTTGAGGGATAGATCGGGGTACGGTCCGCGGGCTATTCGATTTCAGTTGGCCATCGTGTTCGTGGGTATACGCGTTAGTCTCCGGGGTAGATATGCGAGGCCGGGACGGTGAGGCCCTTCGTCTGGCCTTATCAGAACTGACATACCCACTATCCCCTCTGCGATGAGCTCCTGCCTCCGGCGCTGAGCTGTTGCCACTAGGAGCAGTACTGAAATTTCGCCGTCGAGGTCGATTGCTTTCACTATCACTTGATCCATCAGTTTCACTGTCTACTCGAGCTTGCAGTCCGGAATATTCTTTTCGAAGCTCAGACGCGCGTTTTCTCGCTTCTTGAGAGTGAGGCTGTCGCCAATCAGTCGTCGTGCCCTCAAGATAATATCCGTGTGTACCAGGCCTTTCGGAACTGTCACTGTACACATCATCGTCACCATCACTCTCGGACTCGAAAGATACATGACGCTGTGAACCTGTTTGCTCTGCAGCTAATTCCCAGTACCCATCGGATCTTGTCCATCTGGTAACCAGTGGATCAATGACTTTGGAAGATACGCGAACCATGTCTTTCGGAGATTCTTTGATAGGGGCGAGCGAGTTATCCAAGTTTCCAAGCGATATCACGGGCAACTTAGTTAGATTGGTAGATTGCTGCTGAGAACTTGTGCCATTAGACTGAGTATTTCCATTTTGGCCGTATTCTGTAGCCTCACGAGCAGCGAGGTCGTATAGGCGATCAAGCCGGTTTATTGACCAATACCGGACAATCACCATATTCTGAATTTCTGCGCGCTCCTGCCGAATCGTATCATCTCTCACAGAGTACGGCGTATTCCTAGAAGTAATTGTTTTTAGTCGACTGATACCATCCTGAGATTAGAAAGAAAGCGCCCTACCTACCTCCTGGCGGATGTAAGCTTGGCTAGTTGGAGAATCTGATGCATCACCATAAGGCTCAGCTTAAGCGCCTCAAGGTGGGCTAAAAGATACGTGACATGTTGTTTCCTGAAGCAGCGCTTGAACCGTTCTTGTACCGATCCTCCACCATCCCGCTGAACATTCTCCAGCATTATTTCAAAATCATCAAATATGTCACGACTTTGTTCACTAATTTCTCGCGCAGTGCTCAAAGCTTCTGGTGAATGCAACGTATCGGGCGCCTGGAAACTCTGCCCTACCCGCTTCAAAGACATCACATATAAAGAAAGGCCCTTTGCGATGCTATGGACATCGATGCCAGCAGAGGCTACTTCGCAACCGACCGCATTTAACAGCAATGATAGCCGGAAGCCCGACCCTGCAATGTGAAGAATGGAGTAAATAGTCTCTAGTATGTTAACAAGTTATTAGCTTTTGCAAGCTCAAAACGGGAAATATGAACGTACGTATTTCCGACATTCTAGCTGGCTATCATTAGCAGAGCAAGGATTCACCGTGAGAAAAGCTTAGTGGTCTGTTGAAACAAAATTCACAAAATTCGTTAATGCTGCTGCAAGTGAACACGATTTAGATCCTGCAACTGGGCGCTCCCACGTTTCATATCAGCTGAAGACAATTCACAACCACAGCGATGGCGTGTCAGTAATGAAACTCAACTCGATCGGTCGAGTGAGGCTGGATATACGGATCAGAGTCATAATATCCGGCAGGCTGCGGCCAAGTATGTGGTGAGGCGGGTATGTCATTGGCCAAGGAGCAGCCTGATCTGCCCCGTTTTTTGCCATTTACGAACGATTCTTCCCAGCATTCTAAAATTATCAATTGACATCGCCACTTTGAGCCTCATCCTCATCCTCGGCGGACAGTATCATTACTTATTCCCCCGCCTGCAGTCGTCCGGGCAGCCGTGCAACACTTCTTGATTCGGCGATGACGTAATGGCATGTAACGGATCATTATAGTTCCGTGGTCCGTATATTCTGGTCGGCGAATCAGATAATCCTATCCCCGTCCTAACCATCTGCTCGACTCCAACGGAACGTCTCTGAAGCAAAGACAACTCGGGATTCTTTGGCAAGAATTGATACATAGATTTGTTTCAGCTATCTGGTGCACATTTTTTCCCATGATGACCTGTGTAATGATGATATTGAATCAATGTATCGCATGGAAAAACGGTTCAAATGGAGAGTTTGAGGCACCGAGAACCTTGATCACCGACGTTACCACTGCAGCTGCTTACTTAGTCTTAGCCAAAAAGAAACCTTCAACATTGACATTTAAGCATTATCGGAATAAATCATCGAAGTCTAGAATCCCAGGTCACAGTTTATCTATAAGCCATGGGCCCCTGGGCTCGACGTCCAATGAGAGTTTGGGCTTCTCGGTTCTGAAGCATGGTAGATTATTGCGCATGCACTCAGTATGCATGGTAGAAAAGTAAAACCAAGCTGCAAGCTGCAGGCGAAGGACGAAAGAATCCATCATCGAATAATAATAGTAAGTCGGTTGCAGGACTGCGCTCGTTGCGTTCCTGAAGGAAGTATTGAAGTAGGAATGGGACTTCTGGGCTTCGAGCTTGTTGCTGTAGGAGCGGAAAGTTTAACCGACTCCGCAAGGGTTCCATTGCCCCTGGTTCGCTGCTGAAAGTCCCCGGGGCGAGAGCTGACACAGACAGTCACCAGCGGAAAAAGAGGAGCAGCACTCACTTAAACCACAACCTTGGAAACCATGATTATCATGTCCAAATGAAGTTTGAAGGTATGCCAACTAATATCCTCTAGCTGGAAAATACGAGGGGGGGCTGACCTTCGATCTCTCGGCTAGTAGTTCAAAGAAACCTGCCCTTTAGCACCATTCTCCAATCCCGCCCCCATCGAACCGCCTCATTATTACTCACACCTCGTCCTACGTCGCTTTTCCACGAAATAGGAGATCAATAATTCCTGCTGTGAGATTACTGTTTCGAGTAACAGCTACTGAGTGGTGGTAAAACACACAAAGCTGGTTTGATGTGCGCGGGGATAGAGAGGCTGAAGCTCCGGGAATACTTTGAACCATCCATCTCCACCCCGCGTAGATGGACTGTCCTATCTCAGGGTGGAGTTGACGGATTTCGAATGCATCGGGTACATCGATTCGAGCGACCCACCGATCTCATATTCGAACGAGCGCATATACAAACGTGAATAACGAGCCTGGGACTATTATAATGAACCCCGCCGCCCCTGGCTCTACAAAATGTCCAAATCCTTCCCGACCTGCTCCTGTACCACTACAGGCTCCTGGTGGCGGAACTCTGACGCCCCCTGGGATGGCAAGGACTGCGAACACGACTACGAATAAATTAGAGACAACTGACTATGTGGAATCCGGTAGGGTTGGAAGATTACAAGGCACGGATTCAAAGGACGGGACTACGAGTCGGGGACAAGTAAGCCCTTCGCCGAGTGTACTTGACGAGTTTGGTTTGCCCACTCGAACTCGTAGTCAGACACCGCAACGAAACAATCATGAGTCGCCAAATGTGGAAATTAAGGCGACACCTGTGGAGGATGACAAGGCCCCAGGGCCAGCTACAGCCGAAGTCATAAAGGATAGAGGTTTGTCTGAGGGAAAATTGTCCAAGGAAGAAACTCCAGCTGCTGTCACATTTGAAGCGCCAGAATTTCCCACAGAAAAGGGTACGGTTTCTCAGCCCACATCAACCGCGGAGCTCCCCTATATAACAAAAAGTTCATTGCCAGCCGACGCCCGGTCCGAGTCCAGGGCCCCCAACACAGCAGAGAATCTTGACAAATCTCAGCCTCAGGGTCCGGAAGTTTCGAAGGCCCATAAACGTGCGTCAAGCCAACAGATGAAGAAAATTTCGGAATGGTCTCATCAGCACATCACTGCAGAGAAGGAGGATGATAGTGACGAAGGCGAAGAAGAAGACGATGGCTGGCAGGATATGCCAGCTTTGGGTGAATTTGATGTTTACGATGATTATGGGAGACTTGTTGCTCGCGGAGCCAAACAGGAGGACGATGCAGCTGTATATCAGGGGCTTGGTGGCGCTGGGAGAGGGTATACTCGTGTTCAGGCCGACGACGATGCGCAGTCTGTTACCAGTTTAGATGATGACACGAAATACCTTTTCAAGGAGCCGGAAAGTAATGCTATTGGGGTTGAAGACGAACAGCGCGATCCTCTTTCCCAGTTACAAGCCACGAAAAATCTTTTGACAGAGGGACAGAGAATTGCCTACGTTGGGATGACAAGACTAACGATCTCCCAGATGATCAAAGAGTTTGAAGCTATCAAACCATCGAGGTCATCAAAGAAATACCTTGCGGCGACCATCGATGGCTTGAACAAATGGAGGCAGCAGATGATGATACGGTTGTACACTCATATGGATATTGACCCTGCAGAGCAAGTAATGATCGAACAGCTGGCGGTACATGGTGTCCAGCCGGCCGATTTAGTCCCGCCACTTATGAAAAACGCGCGGGTCGATAACCCTCTTTCTAACCAGCAGGCTTCTCCCAGGCCTTCAACTTCATCGGCAGCTCCCCTTGATCCGGAGCAACGTCCTGTTTCGAGTGCTAGTTCTGGAAATTCCGAATACTGCTCGTTACCGTCGTCATCAAGCCCACCCCCGTATGAGAACCATTTGGATGAAGATTTACCTGAAGTCAAGACTCCTTCTGAGATGCCTACTTCGAGCAAGATCGATATCGACCTTCGATGGACCGTGCTTTGCGATCTGTTTTTAGTACTTATCGCTGATTCAACATATGATGCCCGTTCACGCCTCTTATTGGAGCGTGTCGGTAATTCCATGGATGTTTCGTGGTCACAAATATGTCGTTTTGAGAAGCGGGTGATCGACGCTTTGGAAATGCAAGAGGAGAAAAGTAAGGAGAGCTGGGATGAAGCAGACCATATGGAAGCTCGACGAAAAGAGGCTCTTAAAAGGAGATATATGGTCATGGGGCTTGCAACTGTTGGTGGAGGACTGGTGATTGGCCTTTCAGCGGGGTTGCTTGCTCCAGTCATCGGTGCAGGCCTTGCGGCTGGATTTACTACCATCGGTATCACTGGGACTGGTGCCTTCCTGGGTGGCGCAGGCGGAACAGCCCTTATAGCATCCGGTGCGACTCTTACCGGCGGCACAATAGCTGTCAGGGCTTCAAATAGAAGAACTGGCGCTGTGAAGACGTTCGAGTATCGACCACTGCACAACAATAAGAAAGTCAATCTTATTGTCACCGTTTCTGGGTGGATGACTGGAAAGGTTGACGACGTTCGATTACCTTTCAGTACGGTGGATCCCATAATGGGTGACATTTATTCCGTCCTATGGGAACCCGAAATGCTTCAAAGTATGGGAGCCACAATCAATATCCTGGCAACAGAGGTATGTCTTTTCTCGAGCGTTATATCTTTATTTATTCTGACAAGGAATACAGGCTCTCACTCAAGGTCTTCAGCAAGTTTTGGGAAACACTGTTCTAGTTGCACTGATGGCATCTCTACAACTTCCAATTGTTCTCACTAAACTCTCATATTTAATTGATAATCCGTGGAATGTTTCACTAGTCCGGGCCAATGCAGCTGGCCTTATCATGGCTGACTCCCTGATGGCTCGAAATCTTGGCAATCGGCCCATCACCATGGTAGGCTTCTCACTAGGCTCGCGCGTAATTTTCTCCTGTTTAAAGGAGCTTGCCAAAAAAGGTGCCCATGGATTGGTTCAAAACGTATATTTGTTCGGCTCTCCTATTGTCGCCAATAAAGATGAATATCTTAAAGCGCGGAGTGTTGTTTCTGGCAAGTTTGTCAATGGCTATGCCTCCAATGATTGGATCCTGGGCTACCTGTTCCGAGCCACCAGTGGCGGAATTATGCGGGTAGCCGGCCTTGCCCCTGTCAACAATGTTCCTGGGATTGAAAACATGGATGTTACCGAATTCGTTAATGGACACATGGCTTATCGTGCCGCAATGCCACGAATACTCCGCGAGATGGGTTGGGAAGTGATGAGTGATGAGTTTACAGAGATTGAAGATCCAGACCCGGAAAAGCACCATGAGAGGCAACGGGAGCTGATTCGTGAAATTGATGAAGCACGAAAGCAAGCCGAGGCAAAGCCTGATAAGAAGAAATTTGGTCTCTTCAAGCGTGGAAAGTTAGCCCAAAAGAAAGGATGGGAAACTTACGACGTAGATCAGAGCGGCCAAACCTCGCGAAATTCGTCCGAAAGCGCTCTTGCGTCCCCTAATACTGGCGTCCTGTTCGACATTGACGCTATCCGGGCCGAGCTGGCGGCGGAACAAATGGAAGTGAAGCAATTGGAATCCACCATGCCTCCAATGAAGCTTGATCTCAGTTCACCATCCCCGCTACCTCGAGACTCATTGAGCGAGAAGCCCTCGATGAGTTCTAGTGTACGCTCGAAGACAGAAATTTTCGAACCCAACGGCCCGGGCAAATCAGTTCCAAGACGATCCGCTACCGACCTTGGAAACCGGCGGGACTCGTTTATCTATGACGACGATATACAGATGACGTTTGACACATCATATAACAGCCCTCCATCATTTTCACCGCAAAATTCTTCTTCATCCTTGCCTCGAAACTTGTCCTCCCCGCATATACAACCAATGCCTACTAGTGGAACTAGCCCGAGATTTGGCGCTCTTAACCCCGGCCATAATGCCTGGGCCGATGACGATTACGATGAACGAAAAGAGTCAGACATGCAGATGACTTTTGAATAGTAGTGCGCAACTTCTGCGGACGCTGCATTTCTTTTCTTTTCTTTTCTTCTATGCTTTAATATCCTTTACATTCAGCTTCGGTTCGTCATTTTTCGTACATATTCATAAACATCTCATTGACGGTCCATACACTGCATATACCACCTAAAGTTTCGTTTCTTTCGTATCTCGATATCGCATTCTATGGCTCGCATTTTGATATCAGAGTATGATGGGTTTGCGTTTGGCGTAAGGGATCATTCAGTTTTTGCCTGGCCTTTTGTCTCTCCTCTTTACCATGTTATTGTACACCGAATCTTGTTTGATTTTATGGGGGGATTCGCATGATTGCCCGAGCGTTGATGTAGGCCTTGTTGTTCTCCTTATGAAAGATTGTACATGTGTTGTCTCATCAGCTACTTCTTCGTTGTCATTGGGTAGCATACTCGTTTGGTATTGTAATTATTTCCGCCGGATTGGCAGTGGCTTAACATATGCTTAGTATTACTATAACAATTTACAAATCAAGTCACCATTCTTTCTGAACATTTTATACAGTCATTTGAATACATCGCCCCAACTCAATTGGTGAGGATATCGCAGTGCTTGGCATCACGGGTTTAAGGTTGCCAGCCTCCACCCAACCTTTTCCTGTCCGACACTAACCCTTGGTTCAACTCCGCGACCCAGATACGAACGCGTCACTTTGGCAGTACAGACGTATTCCACGCGACGGTTGCTCTGAGACATCCTTTATTGCTCCTTTTCAAAATTTAGAGCATTGGTTGTGCTTTTTTCACAGCAAGCGGCCTTTCTTGCAGGCCCCCGGTCGCACCTACTCCCAAGTTGAACAATGGCTCAACCCCGACCCAATTCTAGCTATGCAACCAACTACCAAACAAGGCGCAATTACGGCGGAAAGCCATTACTGAGCGTGGTTGGAATCTGGCCGACGCGGAGTAATACCAGAGATAGCGCATCTGGTGATGCTTCTGTTGTCCAGAAGGCTAAGCGCGAGCCGGCGACAGACGACGACCCGCTCAGTTCCTCGGATGAAAGTGAGCAGTTAAGCTCGCATAACATGCTGTCACCTTCACCGCCTCCGAAATCCGGCCGGAAAACGTTCGTATCGCCAGACAGAGAAGAAGTCGCGGACGTTGATGGGGAGGAAGGCAATCGGGCGTCGAAACGGAGGAAGAAGGCCTTGGACACTCCGCGGACAGGGGAAAGACGGTCCGGGAGGACAAAGGCTTCTGAGCCCACTGCTTCGCCAGAACAGACACGACCCAAGCCCCTTTTCAAAATGGACGACGGGTTCTTTCCCCCTGCTGTCCAACCTCCGAAAAGAAGAAACACGAATCGTTACGGGAGCAATCGCATCAATATCCATGTAGCTCCAAAGAAGGATCCGTTGGCCAAATTTAAAAATCCCCCTTCTTCCATGGAGGATGGTAATTCTGCAGTTCATTCATCCCAGGCTTCTTCGAATGCGCCCCAGTTCAAGAACCCTCTCTCCTTCCCGGACGATATTGCATCAAGCTCCTTGTCTACCGCCACACAACACTTCGAAGACGACGACGACGACGATGATGGCTACTCTTCGCTGTCCCCGCTGAGCTCAGTATCTTCTTCCGCGAGCGCGCTTCTAACCCCTACCGAAAGAGCACGTTTTGACTCATCCATCTCAAAGCCAAATCCTATCATCTGCCCAATGTGTGACAAAGCCATCGATCCAAGATTCGCCGAAGCCGAAGACTCACTCAGTCTCAAGGGCCTTAGTTACAAAAGGAAAGCCCAGTTCTGTATCAGCCATAATAGAAGAGCCGCAAAGCAAAAATGGGTTGATAGTGGCTATCCGATTATTGATTGGGATAATCTTCACAAACGCATTGAGAAACATTATGCCGAACTGGATAACATATTAACGTGCAAAACGCCGTCGTTTTACCGAAAGCGTTTGGAGGATTCGCAGGCCCAGAAGAAGAAGGGTAACATGAAGTTGACGGTCCATGGTGAGGCCGTGGAGAAGCTGTCGACCGGTTATTATGGTTCTCGCGGGGAGAAGAAAATGTAAGATCGTCCTTTCATACAAAATTGCTTTTTTTCGCGATAACATGACCCGTTCAATTAGCCAACTAAAATACCTTTAATACAGGATGGATGCGATTATCAATCATTTCTCGGTGAAATTCAACAACTTGGCGCCGAAAGACAGCCTGATCCAGGCAGCTGGCGTTTCTGGATTCGTACAATCGGTTATGATTCCAGAACTAACTGTGATGCTAGTCAAGGAAGACATGAACATTGGGGATGATGATGCACGACGGATTGTGATAGACAGTAAGGATCTCGGAAGTCTAATCAATGAGCAGCCCGACGACGTTATTCGACAAGACACCAGAAGATAATTCAGCTGGATGATTAAACGTTTCCGTGTGACTGAAGACGTTTGCTGGCTTGGGGGAAGCAGCCATTTGTTCTATTTCACCAAAGATTGTAGGGGTATATGTAGCATTGCTGTATTGCATGCATTGGCTCTTTGATCATTGTTATCTTATTTCTATATGCCCGGATACCTCGTCTTTCCCATCGCTTTTGGGAGTGATTTATGGAATTAGTTTTAGTTTGCATACTTCTATATCGAAATATCCATTTTCCCCAATTGACTTCAAAATCTAGTTGTTCACGGGTCTAAGTCCGGGACAGACGGTCGATTTCTGGATTTGTAGTGTACCAAGTTTGAATAAACTGCGTGGCCAGTCATCAATATTCGTACCCCGCCCGCATCCGACGCCCTTAAAATGTCCATGGGTCTTTCCCTCCCAAAATAAACTACAAACACCCTTCAAACCTACCGCACAGACAGTAGCCCGCGCAATTTGGAACGCTTAAAAAACCTCATACCATATCATACACACGCATCTGAGAAAAGAACCCAAGGTTTAGACTCTCGATGCCCTCTTGGACTTGTACGCCAGTCCAAACACAATGAACCCATACGTAGCCAGCGCGCCCAGACCCATCGGCACTGGCTTCTTTGTCTTGATCGCTCTGGGAATCGAGCTGCCGCCCAGCACGGTCGAGGCAATCAGACCCAATTCCTCTCCAAATGGCTGCTGGTTTTGCAGACGGTAGTAGCTGAGCGCGTAAAGGGCGCCGACGGAGAGACCGGCGGCGATGGAAGGGATGGAGCCGGTGCGGGCGTAGCCGGCAATGCCGCCGCAGGAGGTTAGGATGGAGAGGGCGGCGGCGGAGTAGGTGGTGCTTTGTGGGGAGGACTAGAAGAAGTAAGATGACGGGTCAGCTTCTGTGTGTTCAGAAGGGGTGCAGAGGGAGGATAAAAGGGCTGGAGGGATTGGGCTGTTGAGAAGGTGGGATGGGATCATAAACTGGAAGTGGCATTGAAGGAGATAGCATTAATGTATGGAAGGTCGATCCGCGCGTACCATTGTTACTTGATTTGTTTTTTGTTGGTTAAACTTGCTAGATAGGTTGATGCGACGGGAGTGTAGTCGGCTTGAGGATGGGTTTGAGTTCCAAAATGTCTGGCCCGGGTGGTGTCGTCAACAAACAATCGTGTCCGGAGCCCGAGGAGGAAACCTTATTTTAAGCCGCCGGATGTGGGGAAAGCAACGCTCGGACCATATTTATCTGATGCGCTGTCACGTGGTTGGAGCTATATCACGTGATATACGACTACTTGTTCTCCAAGACAGCTTAACGTGCATCAAGAATGCGCATCCAGAAGCAATTGCACATCCGTACGATTTGACAAGAGAGTTATTTCAGGTCCAATAGTGTATACCTATTAGAGTGAGTTGCTCTTTTATTTCGCTCGGGATTATTTATATTGCTACGAATTCTTCCTCCATCTCCACAATGGCTCCCAAACGCCGCGTTGCGTCAAGCTCTCCAGCTCCGCAAGCTCAACCCGCCTCCACCTCCTCTCCCACCCCGACACCAGCAAAGACAGCTTCCGGCGGAGCACCCTTTAACGCTCCATCAGTTGCCTCGTTTTCACCTAACTCCCCAACTCAGGACATCGTCGCCGGTATCTGGCAACGGTATCTAGCTCACACACCAAAGAGAACACTCATGCTTGATGCGTTCATGGCATTCCTGGTAATTGTTGGAGCCGTACAATTTGTATACTGCGTGCTAGCAGGGAACTATGTAAGTAGATCTTTTTTTTCGCTCTGCAATTGAAGGAAGCGGGGTAGTACGGTCTCTTTGAAGTCCAATTAAGTTGCTAACAGCTTGAACCCTATAAATAGCCATTCAACGCTTTCCTTAGCGGGTTCTCCGCAGCTGTCGGGCAATTCGTGCTTACTGCCAGTTTGAGAATGCAAACAAGTCACCTGGGCGGAAAGGATGGGAAAACTACATCTACAGTGAAGGTTGTTTCAAAACCGACGAATGGTGATCTACCGCCCGACGGAGTGTCAAGCGAAAGGTGGGTGATTCGATAACCCTATTCTGTTAACATGTTCGGCGAGTTCTGTGGCAAAGTGGCGCTTGCGCAACTAATACTAACACGTATATTCATTTTAGGGCATTTGCGGATTACGTCTTTGGCAGCTTGATACTGCACTTCTTTTGCGTCAATTTCATTAACTAGCCTGGTTTTCTTCGTTTCTATTTTGCGTTATTTTATTGCTGTTCACGTTAGAACCGACTCACATTTTTTATGCAAAAAGCGTCACACGCTGGTGCAGACTTCCCCGTTAGATAGATATCACGACTGACTTTTCCGTCCCCGAGAGTTATGGTAGTGCACAGACAGAGAGGTGCAGCGGGAACGTGTTGGGGGCTGAGAAAGCGGATAAAGTGTACTTGTATCATATTATGGTGATATAGACAAGAAATTTACAAAAACGTGGTTTCATGCCGTTCTACACACTGTATTGTATAAATATGCTCGGATGAACACTTGCACTTTGCCCCCTGGTGTGTAATATTCGCCAAATGCGTGGTTGGTTTATCATGTATCCTTTCTTGATCATATGCTGATATATGCAGATCTACATACACCAGTCAAATCTATTCAATATACAAGTTCACTCCAAAGAGTAAAACAGGAGTATTATCAAAATCCCCTCGCCCCCCTCTTCATAATCGGTTTCTTAACCACACTCCCGCCGCCCCCACCACCAGCTGGTGTCCCAGGCCTCCTCACCGCCGACGCCGCAGAGGCAGGTCGTCTCACAACCGTCCTCATCCCCACACTAGCCGATCCGCCCTCCGACTCTCGTTTGCGGCGCAATGAGTCCTCTTCGGCCTTCTTGCGCTCCTCTTCAGCTGCCCGTTCACGATCAGCAGCCATCTGCGTTTCAATTTCCATCCGTCTGTTGAATTCGTGTTCGGTCACGCGGCGCTCACGGGCCGAATAGCCCTTTTCTTTTATGGAGTAAAATACTCCGCCTAGGTCGGCGAGCCACTGAAGGTTTACATATTAGTATTCATGACAATATAGGTTGAAGTAGGTCGAAGAGAACTTACCCGAGGATCCACAGACGTAACGGTGGACATATACTCCTTGCTCGTCAAAATCAACTCGTGATAGACCACGTAGTCGGGAAGATAGCCAAGGCCGTACAAAGCACTTGTAGGGTGCAGCTGGATCGTAACGCTGGTTCGCAAATTGATATACTCGCCAATCCCTTTGACTCTCGCGGCCTGATGGTAATATCCCGAGCAAATACACTTGCGGATAACATCCCAGTCGGTCCCGCAGCTGGTCAATGTCATTTTCTGCATGGTCATAATATCATGCAGCTGCTCGCGAATCTCCTTAGCGCGGCGTAACGCCTTGGGATGCAGGAAATGGCGTATGCACCAGGCATCCGAGTAACCATTTGATTTCCATTGTGTGTATACGTGAAGCAGAGTTAGGTGGTCAGATTCAGGGACGAAAAATTTCTCGCGCGCGGCATCGGATTCCTCTTGGCGCTCCTTTGGTCGGTAGAATACGCTGGGTACAGACAGCATGGAAACAATTGTTAGCATCTCTTCACTGCACTCGTACTCTTCGGATGCGGTGATGAGAAGCTTCGCGAGAGACGGGTCCATGGGAAAGGCGCTCATGCGGCGGCCCATGGCTGTCAGATCTCCAAGGTTATCAATGGCACCCAGAGCCCACAGGTCAAATAGTGAAGTCGTGATTGTATCTTGTGGCGGTGGGTCCATAAAGTCGAAATCGAGTAGATCTTTGACTCCCAGCGACTTCAGCATGAGCACAGTGTTGGATAGGTTTGTTCGCTGGATTTCAGGTATGGTCTGAATGTATAGCTCGTTCTTAAATGCAAGCTCAGTATATAAATGGAACGACTTTCCAGGCCCAGTGCGTCCAGCACGACCGGCACGCTGCGATGCATTCGCTTGCGAAATGGGTGTGATCTGTAAAGTGTCCATTCCCATACGTGGATTGTAAACTTTCAGTTTAGAAAACCCGGCATCAACCACATACATAATTCCGTCAACAGTCAAACTAGTTTCGGCGATATTGGTTGCAACAATGACTTTTCTCACTCCAGGTGCAGCTTTGTCGAAGATCTTAGCTTGTAGATCAGCAGGCATTTGACTGTATATGGGCAGAATGCTGATCTTTGGAGGGTCATTGAGAAGCGTCAATCTCTCCGCTATCAGTTCACAAGTCACCTCAATGTCTTCTTGTCCCGTCATAAAGACAAGAATATCTCCAGGCCCCTGAGAAACATGTATAGCGAGAACCTGTTTGACCGCACTGTCGACATAGTCTTCGCAGGGCGATCGCGAATATTGGATATCCACAGGAAATGTTCGCCCAGGGATGAAAAACTCTGGGGCACCACCGTAAAATTTCGAGAAGCGTTCCGCGTTCATTGTGGCCGAAGTAACAATGAGTTTCAGATCTCGTCGGCGCGCAAGCACTTTCTTAATCAATCCCATCAAAACATCGGTATTCAAGGCTCGTTCGTGAGCCTCGTCCATGATGATACAAGAATACTTGTCAAGATCAGGCTGCACCAAAGACTCTCTTAATAGCACACCATCGGTCATATCTAGAGCAATTCCAGTCAGCCAGTATTCTCTCAAGCGAAAATTCAAGGGATAAAACATACATTTGATAGCTGTCTCGTCGCTTGTACAATCCTCGAAACGGATAGCATAGCCAACAAGCCCTCCCAACTTAACCTCCATCTCCTCACTAACCCGCTTCGCAACGCTCATCGCAGCAACACGCCGCGGCTGCGTACACCCAATCATCCCAAGTTTAGAATAACCATCCTCATAAAGAAACTGGGTCAACTGCGTAGTCTTCCCCGAACCCGTCTGCCCAACGACAATAACCACCTGATTATCCCTAATAACCCTCAACAGCTCCTCCCTGACCGCAAAAGCAGGCAAAAACTCCCTCTGCTCCCGCAGCGTCTTGCTCTTACTAAACGCACTAGCCCCCTCATTCTTCTTCAAATGTTCCGCAAACTTACTACCCCCCTTATTCTGACCTTCCTCCTCCTCCCCCGGAATCGCCGCCGCACTATCCCCCTCATCCTCCTTTATACCCATAAGATTCCCCAATGCCGTCCCCGCCACATTCGTCGCATCCTGCGCCTGCTTCTGCCGCTCCTTCTGCACCCTCTTCTCGCGCACAACCTTGCTCCCCTTCCGACTAAACACAGCCATATCACTCTGCGGATCCCGCACCGCCGGCACAGGCTCCAACTGCTTCGTAAACACCGTCCGCCCATCCAGAAACGGCGGCCTCAAATCATGCACAAGCAAATGCACCCTCGTCGCATCTGCATCATCCTCAAAGTCCGCATCATAATCACTCCGCTGCGCCACGCCAGACGTCAACATCCGATTCGTCTCCCAGGCATCGACATCCTTTTGTTTCTGAGCCGCGCGGGCGCTCATGCGCTTGCTATTCTTCTTCTCCGACAGCGCAGCTTCGCGCTGCTGGTCCGCCCATGACGAGTCGGCGCCTCCAAACGGATTGTGCGTCTCGTCGCCAAAGGTGTGGCCCAGTTCATCGCCGGCGTACCAGTCTCGATCGAGCGCGAGGGAGTCTTCGAGATCGACGAGCGGTTCGGGGCCTTGAAATTCTTCCTGGTGCGGGTGTGGGGTCGAGACGCCGTTGCGTATACCGCGCGGGGTGGAGGCGAAGCTGGCGCTGGCTTGCTTGTCGTCTCTGCTACCTTGGAGTCGGCTTCGGGGGGCGTAGAGGTGTTTGGGCGGGTGGCTGAGTTGGGATGGGGTAGGGGTGAAGCGGTCTGTGTCGAGCTTTCGACGTTTCGGGCTGTCTTCTCGAGCCATGTTGGGATTGGATATTTGGGGGTAGGTTTAAATAGAAACTGTAGCTATGCCATTACGGTGACTCCTGTAGTTCTGAGGAGCTGTTATTGAACGCTTGAACGTCGGATATTTTGGTCGTTGCTGAGAAGAGTTTGGTATGTTTGATGTGTTTGCTTTGTTTGCCACTGCCTCCGCTGTTTCGCCGACAGCGGCTATTCAGGGGGCGGGGGGGGGTGGGGGGAAATTTAATACATCTCTCACGCTGTTATCATTGGCCTTAATCCTGCAATACAAGTACTTTGTATGACATACATATACAAGAAAAGGATATAAAATAAGAAAAGCATTACAACATTTGATATAGTGCGAACTTGCATTGGCAGACTGGAACTGCAAAGAGCAATCATCCGGAGTCCCAGTACCATACTGAAGTAAATATAAGAGCCATGCATCCCAAACCCTTGAGAAAGCAGTGGTAGTATATCCAGGGAACCATTAACAAAAGATGGTGGGGAAGTTAGGAAGGAAAAGACACGGTAAAGTGGAAATAAATAGCCATTTCTTTCCCAGGCCAGAGCGCCCCAGACCAAATTCCAGGATCCTAAGAATAACCGAATGCATAGGAGTCTCTGGCTAAGATTCCCAATATTCGCCTGTCGTAGATACATTCTCTGGCAACTATTTTTTCCTCTTTCTTTTGGCTTTTATCTCTGTTGCCATTCTACCCCTAGATGAATCGCTTCATCCCAGAGCATTCTGTAAGACTTCATCTTCTTCAGTAATACGGACTCTCCCCGCCCCGAATACACCATTGAAATTGTACATGATAACCGACAGACTAGGTTATAGTTAACGCAAAAAGAAAACCGTAGTGACAATTAGAGAAAACGAAAATCAAAGAAACACACTGGCCGCCTAGTCAAATCGTCAAATCGCCTCTCTCATACATATTCGTTTAGCCGTTCCTCCTGCCTCTTCCCTTCCTCGTTTTCGTCTGTTCTTCAACCTTAGAAATCCCGCCCTTAAGAGCACTCCGTCCGGCCTCGTTCGGGGAATCGGAAGCTGCCAACAGCTACAGTTATGCATTGTGGTCACTTGCAAGTGTGTCCTAATCCCCGGAAGCGTCTTCGCGAGAGCTAATAGGTCTCGCCACCGGCACCATTGTGCGAAGGGCCCACCATGGTGGAATACCCGTATGTCGTTCCGTCTTGTTCGTTCGGGTCGAGGTTCGGGCTCAATATGTTGTTGGAATTCTCGGGCGCGACTGCGAAGCCGGAGGAGCCCGCTGCGGCTGGGTTGCCAGACCCGCCTGAGGCACTGCTGCCGCCGACTGGCCCGCCGTACCCGCTGCCCGGGCGGTTCTGGTTCTCCCCCCTTGAGGATTGGGTCTCAAACCAATCAATTCAATTGTTCAGATATTGTGTCCTCCCAAGTTGAGGCAACAAAAATAAAAACATGGGCAGTTGGGAGGAACAGAAATAGCAGGGTATCAGCCTGTACTCACTTCGCGATATTTCGAGAGATAGATCTTCAAAGCTTCGGCGTAGTTTTCGAATCCAAGAGAGGTCATAGCGAAGAGGATATCCTCCCCATTGACAGTCTTTCTCTTTTCTTGTTGGCATTTCTCCGAAGCTAGCAAGTCCAGATCGGTTAGGTTAGATTCAGTCTCTTCACATCCACTCAAGAGTAATCCGTAGCGCACTACACACCTTCGCTGGTGATGAACGAGATGAACTCGCTCACGCATTCTTGCATGCATTCTTTCGCTTCCTTCGCAATCTTGGCATTGTCCGGGAGAGCGGTTTTCATTATTCGAGCAACTGGCGCGAGATTTCGAATGTTAGCATCACATACTGAGGCTGTAGAAGGCGTAGCAATATGGGAAACTTGTGACTGATAACGCGATGGCTGAGAGCAATCAGGCATGGCCGAGTGCTAGACAAAAGTCCCAGCCAAAGAGCGTGCAGCGCATAGCTAGCTAGAGGAAATGCGAATGAAGTGCAAGACCGCGGATATGCTTTAAAAATTGAAACAGGCTTCCGCTTGGATGTTTACAAGCGGGGACGGGATAGCAAACAGCCAGTAACCAACGGGCAATCAAGGCAAATGAAAACACACGGGGAATATGCGCAAATCAAAGATTAAACGGCAACATGCAAGAACGCGCTTAACGAACCATTTGCAATTGGAAGCCATCGATCCTGCTCTTTCACCTCGAATTCTCCCTGGCCTTGCGCTTGTGTATCTTGATGTTCCCGGTCCATATGCTCAGCGTCGTCGCCTGACTGAGTTCCTGGTTCCACCTCTGGTTCCTTTGGGGGAGAGGCCGACGACATGATTTTTACGTCTTTTGGACACGCGAAACGGCTAGCAACTTCGACAAGAACGGGTGAACACGTCACTCCCCTAGATTCTTGGGATCTGCGGGTGCTATGCAGCCCTGCGTCAACGTACGTCAGACTGGGCAGCTATTCGCTTCACAGTAGCCCTGAGCGAAAACCTAAAGGACTTTAGGTGTGGGGTGGAGGGTAAGAGACGGCACTCGAGTGGCTGGCTTTTGCGAGGGACCTACTGGGTCGCTGATCTATAGCACCAGCTCTATTACATGCACCAGCACTGCTCTTTCTCAAACGCGCTGTTGACGCGCACTGGCCAGCAGCCCTCCTTGACAGCCTAGGCGGTGCAAACGGGGTATGGCGCGGGTATGAAGGATAGAGTAAATCTAAAACTAAACGGGTTGGGCGGCGATGGGTGACGGAATGCGGGTCAATTGACTAGGATAAGGCAGTGGTGATTCCAGGTTGGGCCGATAGTATGGATGTCGGCTGCAGCAGCGGAGCTACGCGTTGTGTGACGGTTTGTTGTGGTTCCTTTAATTTGTAAACGAGCTGAATGTAAAAGTGTCAAGAAACGTCAATGGGACGGTGGTGGTCCGCTCGCGGGTCATACAGCTCCTGTCAAAATGGTGTGGCAGCATCAATTGGCGGACCTGGGCTCGAGGTTCGATCGGCGCGAATCGATTTATTCTCAGGCCGTGATAGGTGCGGACAGCATCAACCGCTGTCTGTGGTCTCTTCTTGTCTCTCAATCTTCTCCCACTCTTGGGCTTTCTGCATCCAGCGGTGAGATCACAGCGCGCGTCGCCCCTTCACAGAACAGACCGATGGCGAACGAGCTACCTACCTAGGTACCTAGCTAGCTAGCTAACGCAGAAGCGGTACCGGGTAAACGGGAGTTCGTGTTCAAAGCAAGACCAGTGTGGCTGGGGATGGAGATGGAGATGGCACACGGGGGATTTGTTGGGCGTCGAAGGGCCTTGCCTGGCTGCTGGACGAGAGAATGCAAATAGTGAATCGCAGCAATTCCCGCGCTGGCTGAGAAGGCGCATACGGGGTAAGATATCTTTCAATACAGTACCCCGGCCATGCTGCCATTACACGGCTGCTACGCGCTGCCCGCCTTTGGATCCTGTAACGCTGATACGCGTAACCGCGAAAAAGCAAAACTCGGCGCTTAAATCCATGGACGGCGATGCCGGAAAACAATATGGGGTTGTTGTTGTTGAGAGCGCATTCTGGTGCCCGAGGATCCTACGCTGCACGGAAGCCATGAAGCTTGCGATTTCACGATCCAGCAGATTGGCCGGGCCGCTGTTCTGTTTGGTTTGCGACGCTGCCGCTGTCCTCGAATCACCGTCCGTCTACAAGGGGCATCCGCATGTCAACAAACACAGCAATTGGATGAGCCATGCTGGCAAATCTCTGTCTTGGGCCAGTCAAATCCCGCCAATTCTGTTACGATTGTGGTAAAAACATCTGTTGGCTGCTGCATTTCCAGATTCCATCGCCTGAACGGTTCTCGAAACCCCACCGAAAACACCATCCGGTTCCTAGGGATATCTAGATCGGTTTGACTATTTTGTTGATTTCTCCTTGTACATGGTTATTTGCTAAAGAGACAATATAGATGGGACACCATCCGAACAGAACAACCACTGACAAGCTGTATATACCAGCTGCCTCTTCAGTGCAATCATTATATTCTCCAAACAGCGTGAAAGCCACCGCCCCGCACTTCTATCACCTTTCCCAAAAATATACAGACATACATATACATACATGTACATGCGCATACATACCCCGATGTGCCCAAAATTCCCACTTCTGCGGAGTGATGAATCGGTTTGGACACTACCTTGCGACTGCCAATGGGAATGTCTGATGATTAACTGGTTTTGCATTGGCGTGGCTTTAACCACTGTGTCCCTGTGCTGCATCCTAAATTGAAAATTCAAAATGAATTGATCCGGTTGCCCCAATTCCCCCATGTTCGGCGTTCAATGCGCTTTCCCGGGATCTTGGAGGTTGGGGGCGGATTTCTCACTAAAACCCCCAAGGTCCAAGGATGACATGCTTGCTCGACGTATCCGAAAAAGGCGCCCGATTTCAGTGACCGTCACCTCGCCGCGGAACAGCAAATCCCACCGGAATTAACGCCTTTTACGGCCTCAGGAATGCGGCCACCGTCGCATGCCTTGCCAAGGCATATGCCAGCCCATCACCCACCATGCCGGTTATAAGGTTTGGTCAAGTGCTTGATGCATGGGGGGCCCCAATCTGGACACTCGACGCACCTATTAGTACCCAACGACAAGCTCGGGGAGACAGGTATTATTCATGGATGCATGATCATTGGGCATGAGTCGGAAATAAAAACGTGGTTGGGGATGGTGTATGGAGTGATACTTGGTTTGCCAACTCAGAGGATAGACGAACCATGTTCTCTTCCTGACCGCATTGAAGATATGCCACAACTACTAGTACTTCGAGATTCAAAGTACAAACATTTTGAGGATAGGACGAATCTGAATTTTCAAAATCCTCGGCGACCAGACTACATTACTCTGTCCAGTGAGAAGGATCGATGACAGGGTTGGAGGATCAGCAAACCTTCTACGAAGATAAAACCTAAGGAGATATGTCTCCCCCAGTATCAGCATACCCGGGTAACTTCTGTAATTACTGGTTGATAAACAGCAGTTCCTGCATATAGAAAAGAGAAAAAGAGAAAAAGAGAAAGCAAAATGTCATTCACCGCTTGCCTTGGAAATCGTATCTTCCCTCCCTTCAATGACATCAGTACTCCGGTTTACCATTATATTTTCTTTTCCCTTTCTCCCTTGGCTTCTTTGATCTACCTTACTTTAGCTCCTTACTGTACTCCTCATTTTTGCCATTCTTGTCTGCTCTTCAATGTGTTAGGCACACGTGCATGCGACTAGCTCCCAAGACAATTGTATCATGGACCACGGCCCTGACCGTCGGGCCGGCCCTTAAAACATTCTAGATAATACTAATCCCGAGAACGCAAGAAGCAGAAGCCGAAAATGAAAAAAAAAAAAAAAAAAAAATGTCTGACGTGTGAAGAAATATATAACTACCAACCTAAAATAATGAAACATCAGCTGTTCAACTGACTTCTGCATACAAATGCAGATCCAGTAATGTCCACGTACACCCGCCCATCCACACCCGCCCATCCACACCCGCCCATATGGGCCATAGCAGAGATGACAGTGCATGCCTGCGCCCCGAAACGAGAGGCATTGATAACATCTATGCACAACTCAGAATGCTATGCATCCTTTTGTCCCAACGCAGAAAGATATGTGTGTCTCGGGATACCAAAAGTCTGCACCTGCTCCTGCGGCCCCCTTCATCATGATAAGAATCATTCCTATCACCACTCGACCCGCAAAATTACAGGACTCTCTCCTTGACAGGAGTGAACAGGAACCCCTCCGAAACCTAACTCCGAACACCCGGTGCTGACGATGATGCCGATGATGCCAACGAATAACTAGATATAGCAATAGATAGCGAGGCGAAATGAAGCGACATGTTTTTTTAATCCCGAATGACCGCTTTGAGTTCCCACCGCCGTCTTATTACCCCTCATCCACGCTGTGCCCGAGAACGTGGCCCTTAGAAAAAAATCGCCAGCCTTTCCCCTTCTACTCACGGACGACTTGGATATTGTTCTTCTTCTGTAGACCCCAGAAGCACATCGTCGGTCAGCAAATCACATACAGATATAATAAATGTAACAGAAAAAGGCAGGTCAAGGCAAGGCGGTGAAAGGGTAGAACAGAGCTCCCCTCCTGGCCATTCGCATCCGCATCCACCCTCAGTTCAAACTAACCTTCCAAGTATCCATCTCATCCTGTTTCGCCTTGTATTGCTTCAGCAACTCATCCAGCACCTGTTTCAGCCCGTCCGAATTCGTCTTGAGAGAAGGTACGACATCCTTAACCGTGCGCTCCACGAGTACGCCATTAATCATGCGGAAACATTTCCGGTCGCCGGAGAGGGGTTGGAGTGTGTCAATAACAAGTCTGGGAGGATTAATTATCGTGTTAGCGCTGTGTGTCTTGAATGCTTCGCTGGTACGAAGAGAGGTTACAGCGGGGAGGTAGCGGGGAGGTAGAGGGAATAGCGGGAGGTTTGATGTCGCGCTCTGTTTGAAGCGCGCGGGACCTTGAAGTTACAGGGTAATTAAAACGTAGAATTACTAACTTATGCTCCTCTGTCTCCTGCTCAATATCGCCAATCTTCTGCGCAAGCTGTTGTAGGGTGTTTTTGTAATTCTGATACTGGGCCTGCAGCTCTGTTGTCAAGTTGTGATGAATATTAGCAAATTGTAGCTGTTGTCAACCCCAATTCCACAGGCTTTAGAATTGGGATTAGTAAAAATATCCAAAACCGACTGCTTACCTTGCTGCTTTTTTGGATTTATTTGCTGAGTCGCCATTGTTAATAAAGGCGCGGGAGCAGTGTAGTCGGAAAGTAGTTGCGGGGAGGTGGTTTTTTTGACATGGGCGGGAGGGTTTTGGTGAGCAGCGTCATCAGTCAGCCAAAAGGAATCCCCGAGCAAACTCTCAACTCCCGTCAATAGTCAAACAGCTTTTTGTTCTTCGACTTGGCTCTTCATGAATACGCACATATCAATTTGATTAGAAGGTTACATATAATTTAGAAAAGTCAATGGACGTAAATTCGCTTACTGAGTATAACTTCAATATCAATTTCTGACTGGCTCTTTGCAATGATATATATATATGTATGTCTCGATTGCTACCTAGATATTTTGCTGCCAATAGGAGGAATCAGGGCAAAATATTGTATGTACTACTAGATTATTCTTTTAAAGCTATCTTTTGGAGACGAAGAGGTTATTAATAACTTATTAAGGAGCGATTTTTCAAACGCATTCGAAGTGTTAAAAAAACAAGGGAAGTAGTTACTTGAAATGGGTTCAAAAGAACAGGTGTCAAATCAAACCAGAGTAACTAGATGATTAGATTTGTCTATAGTAACAAGAGAATGGGATGTGTTGACCTCGAAAACATCTATTTTCTAGCAAAAAGATGAACTGCAGTCGATAGCCAGAGCGTGTGCCATCATCATAGAAAGCAAAGGCCGCAGGTCTACATGTATCAGCATAATTAGCAATTGAACCATAACAGCCAGAAATAAAAGATAACCCGCCGACGCATGGGAAAAATGGTGTTACACTTACAGGTTACGTGCCACACCAGGTGTGAGTAATAACATTCTTGCTTTCTCAGGATGTTTTATTCCTCAATTGAAGTTTTTAAGGGGATAAAAATACATCGACGTTCGGAGTATTCCCTTCAACTTTCCGATACCCAAAGCTCCGTAATTCCAGCCCAGAACCAAATACTGAGAAGGCCGTGGTACTTTAGCGCCCTCCAAGTAAATTTTCATGATTCATCCCCAGAAATTAGGCAGCATCATGGAATAATGTATCAGGAAGACGAGTGCCTCATTGCTGGATGGCTTGACGTGAGCTTCCGGTTATGTCACGAATAAGACATGCGCATCCTATCGACCGATGCTAGAGTTAGAAAATCAGTTTCCAAACAGCACTGGAAACTAGTCAGGAGTGAAATCGGACTAATCAACTCCGCGAAGCTCACACATCCATTTCGCGATGTGGCCTTACAATTACCACTAACGGCAATATCCCGGGAAAAGTATGTAGGGGGGTGGACAATAGGGGTAATGACCATATCATAATGGTTGCATCCAAGCCGCGTCCTGAAAGTAATCCGACATGCCTGGCTCGTGCAGATACAATTCACGCCACTCATCCTCCATGTCCGTGAGGGCATCCGCCACATATGGCTCGACTGGCTCGGAGTCACCAAATGAAAATAGTTGTCGCCAATCGGCCTGCTCGCCGGGCTCACTCGCCCGAGTTGCTGCCCCTAAATGACTAACTGTAGCTTGCTGGGCTGGCCCAGTCAAGGATCTAATACGGTCTCCGATCTGGGATCCACTGGACCAAATATTATGGAGATGTGACGGGGCTGATTGATCAGCCCCTGAAGTGGTTCGGTCGGGGTATCTTTGCTGATGGTCTCCACCCCTTGTTCGATACGTTGGATCTCTTGTCTTGACTTCCTGGATGTCGCGCTGCAGGCGCTTG
Organism: Helicocarpus griseus UAMH5409; assembly: GCA_002573585.1. Classification (NCBI taxonomy): domain Eukaryota; kingdom Fungi; phylum Ascomycota; class Eurotiomycetes; order Onygenales; family Ajellomycetaceae; genus Helicocarpus; species Helicocarpus griseus. The sequence continues at coordinate 127,875 of PDNB01000007.1, read as the reverse complement.
GAACTCTCAAATAGGCGTAAGATAGTTTCGGCGTTGAGCCAGTAGTCCGCGAGGATACGAAGGGAGGCCATGGTTGAATCGAACCGACGGAGTCCGTTGATAGCCAATACAGGGTTCGAAAATCGGAGCTCAACCCGTACCTGGATCATGGCTGTGAATAAAGCATTCACAGACGAAATCCAGAGATATTTGAGCCGGTCCTTTTCTCTCAAATTCTCAAAAATAGAGACAATGACACCAGCAGCCGCACTGCATATCCCGGCATCATGAGGACCATAGTCGTCCGAGAATGCCGATGCTCGCGGATGCGGGCGGTGAAGTAAAATCAGAAAATTATTATACGTCAGATGAAGTAGAGCGGGCCACGAATTGAAATCCGATGAAGACATCCGCACTGATTCCGGGAGCATAAGAGACCAGTTCGCTAGTGTCCGGTCCGCTTCGTTAAGGACAGCCTTCCGCCGTTCAGGACTGACTCGCAGCCCAAACCTTTCTTTCATTATAAATGAAATCATAGTGCAGAGTTCAGTATATTGTATCACATAATCAATTTGAACTCGACTCCCGCAACCTTCGAAATCGGCCGCAGTAAGGGGTTGAACGTCGCAGTCTTCCAGATTGCTGTCAAGGTTTGCTTTTATTAGCCTGCTTGAACTGTGGAATGATAGAGGCAGCTGAATACTCACACAGCCTGAGGTCTTCCATATAGCAAAGACACCATGACGTCGAACTGAACTAATATCCACCAAACTCTCCTCCACATCCGCTTGTCAGCAGGGACCATCTTGCTTGAGCCTGCGTTGCGATGCATCCCTAAACCTGTTGCAATTCTGGCCGCGACACCAACCCAGTAGTGTGAATTTGCGGCAACATCGTCGTCGACTGGATCGGAATACCACGTGAGAAGAAGAGCTGCTTGTACAAGAATATCCCTGTTGCGTTCCACCCGTGCCTCAAATAATATCTTAGCCCGGCGGAAGAAGGATGTCTTCAGAGAGCCACGTAACGGATGTGGACGTGAGACATGAGCTCCGACTAGGAGAATCGCCTGAAGAATTAGTAGCGAAGGGGGGTCTGAAGGATCTCGACCTTTGTATTGCGCCATAAACATATCCTCATCGATCAAAGGACAGCCGGGATTAACATGAGTGAAATAAGCCGCCACCAATTCATCTGCAAGCTGCTGCTCAGGGAGTACGAACGCTTCCCGAGGAATTTGCTCCAATCTATTTTTCATACAATGTTTTGAAATTTCGTTTGCTGCAAAATGATATACTTGATCATTTTGGTCACTATGCTGTTGCCGGAATAAAAAGTTCATATTTGAAACGTCCTGTCCAACGTATATTACCCTGACACCTTTTTGTATTGAGCGGTGATGGTCCTCTTCATCTAGTATCTTGACCAAGTGCCGTTCAAGTTCACGGGTATCCTCCTCGTCGGCTTGTGCGTCAGAAGCCACTCCATCCGGGAATGTCTCCGGGTCTGAGGGTTTGGCTTTCGATTCGCTTGGTTTCGAGGACAGAGTGTTCGGTGACGTTGGTGAGGAAGTGGTTTGAGGTTGATCCCCCGGAGCGGGAATTAATGGGCCAATTGCTGGGCCAGCGTTTGCAGGAGGCAAAGGAGCACATCGGATTGGAACGGGATGTCGAAGAGACCGAGAAAGCGTGCGCTTCTTTTTCTCATGAATTCGGCAATCGCTTTTACCGGATGACCGACAGTTGGAGCAGGGTATCCCAACATTGCGAGCATCGCAGCGTACTTTTCTTTGATGACAATGAACACAAGCGGCCGGACCTACTTAAACCGTAAGTAAAAGGCGCTTTGAATGTGCAAAGAGCGTAGTTCATTGAATAGGGAAGATCGAAGCCAGCTTACGTTTGCGCTTGAGCGACCCCTCAGGAGCAACCTGGGGCTTTTCGTCTGGAGACGACATGATGTAGGCACATTCAATGGCTCAGCTACATGTCCCGGCTTATTTTAACCCTCCTTATACCAGCTTATCAGCTTGCAATGCCATCGTATCTGGTCTGCGTGTGAAGGAAAATGATAGAAAAACAAATAACTTCTTCCCCAATCCACGACTACTTCCATGATTCCATGGATGCCGTTAGAGTCACTATCTCACGTGAGATCTGATAAGGATCGAATTTTGGGGTAAAGCGCACATGGGCCGGGCTTATCTACGCCCGGCATTACTAAAGTCCGGCGCAATGGCGCTGTCTAGACCGCATCCCAGGATTCTGGACGGCACTGCTTACCGTGTACGTGCGTCCTATGCCTGGATTTGGACCTTTGTTATTCCTGATAATAGCTATTGAAATTAATTTTCTTGAAGAGCACCACTCCTTTTTCCAATTGCTTCAACGCCAGTGATGTTGGGCCAAACAGGGGAATGCTCCAGTGGTTTGGGGAGCTTAATGCAAGCTACAGAAGAAGGACTTGGTTTCGCAGGACTATAGGTACATGCACCTTTTGATAGCATGTCCAAGGAGGTATTATTATTAACCAACATTCAATACTCAATACAGAGGACTGCAGCATACCGGTGCGGGCAGTTGACACCCGCTCGTTACCACGACTAACCTTCTCTAAGCGCCATAACAACAGTAGCTATCAACTAATTGGGAGCTCTTTGCTGTCGTTTTCTATAAACCGGTAAACCCGCAAGATGCTCTTCATCAATACATGTACTGATTGAGCATTGGTCATCTGAAAGTACTCGATGCGCTCTTGATGGACCTATCCCACACTACACCGTCATTAACATTAATATTACTGTACAAACACACAGCGCCATCAGCTTCGAGAACCCCCACCCCTGCACTCAGCAAAGCTCAAGTGTGGGGTACAACTGCTAAAAGAAATATTCCGCACGCATCGCGCCGTGCTAGACATGCAGATATGCCGGGAACCTTTTAACGAAGCACGTCTGGTGATCTGAGGAAATATTCGAGACAGACAGAGATCAAATAATACAAAGAGATCCATGGATGGAAGTCAAGCCATGTGATAAAACCATTGGAGAAAGGGGAAAAACGGTCTGCATCTTGCGGTCATGCAACTAACACTCGGTCTGCAGTACGAGGGTTTGCACTTGTAACCTCCATGATAGGCAGTGATATCCCTGCTTGGTGGCTCTTTGTCTCCAACTTCAACTTGTCTGGACGACGTATTTCAGTATCCATTACGTTGAAATATCAGTTGATTGAGTCGGGATCCTGGGGCAGCTCTGGTCTATTACTAATTGATACGGGAGCACCTCTCCAAGAACCGCCCACTTACCGTTGTCCATTTGACAAAAGCGGCTGATAGTTAAGCAATTTGATGGCTTGTTATTATTTGGAGCCCGTTCACCTTTCCCGTTGATAACGATGGGCACAAATAAGAAGTTGTGGCTGAACCGTAATCTGGTGATGGACAGATCCCAATTGACCCAATCTGTATACTGAAATATCCTTAGAACAATTGGACACGCGAGATATGAAATGCAGTTCGGAAGCAAAAGAGAACGAGATTGAGTAGTTCAACACATCGGGGAACATTTCTATTATTGACACTGCCGGTGTTGAAGTGACGTTGATGGGTTAATTTTAATAGAGTTCGCTCGGATGCCGTGAACAGGCGAAACCATATCGCCGATAAGACTGTGCCCCTCCCTCGCCTTCTGTCGGGAACCCCCCGTTATTATATAGCTAGCCACCCACCACATCACCATCCTTGCTTATACATCTTAAACTGGAACTTTGATAAAGAATAAAAGTCCTACGCTACATGCTTGTCATAGGGCGCAGCTAGGAGTTGGGCACCTAGAATTCGATACCTACTAATCCAACGAAACGGTTATTCCTTCGGAACCTCACTCACGGCGCCATACACCCTCGCAATTCCGTCATTATCACCTTTCGCAAAGAGCAAAGGAAATAATATATTTGCACAAGGGTCACAATTGGTTCTATATTGCCTATCAATTTAAATTATTTATCTATCCCCAAATACAGGACCTCAACGTTTACGGCAATCTATCTCGCCAATATCCTAGTCTGAGTCATAAACGATCATGTCTCCCCCAGCTGCGGTTGAACCTCAAGATCAGGGTGTGAGCAATGGAGCTCCAGCTACATTGGAGCCATTGACAGTAGGGAGCGTGCCAGCCCGGCGGGCGAAGACCAAGGTTCCTACTGGTGTCGCGGCGGCTTCTAGTAGTGATATGTTCAAGAGCGCTGTAAGTTCCCAAAGACCCGGTACGAATGTAATTCAGATAAGGGGCAATTGTACCGGGACGATATACCAAAAAACTGAGTGAAAGCTGACCTTGGATATTCACCTCTTTTAGGCCTGCTCCACTAAGCCGAAAGCAAAGCGCTTCGACCGTGAGTCCTACGTCCATACCAGTCACTTGGTGGTGCAATTGCGCTAATGTGATGCTATTATCTGCCTACAGATCTCTTGTCTATTGAAAGTAGAGGTCGGAAGGTAGGACAAAGTAGGGCTCGCCTTTATTGTTGAACCATTCTAAAAAGAATTATCGTGGATAGGGCTCGTCATTGAAACAGGCTGCTCAATACCTTAAGAAGCCTGGTATGTTTGGAAAGAATTGTGCTAGTTTGAATCATTACTATAAGCCGAGACAATAGATTAACTTGTACTGTTTTCCTTAGGTCTTATTTCTCTAGGAGGAGGGCTTCCTTCATGCGAATATTTTCCCTTTGAATCCATTTCCATGAAAATTCCCACCCCACCGCATTTCTCCGAAAAGGAAACAATTGAGACGGGAAAGGTTGTTACTTCGGCAAAATATGACATAAGGGATGGGAAAAGTGACCTTGGTTCGTTTGATTTCTGTGTATACTCGCGTTTCTGCTCGCCCAGAGCTTACTGACTTCTACGCAGACTTGGAGGTATCATTGAACTATGGTCAGTCGATCGGTGCCGCCCCGTTGGTCCGTTGGGTAACCGAGCATACTGAGGTAGGTAGCTCAAAGACATCGGTTCCGTTGCCACACGGCCGCTAAAGTATAATGACAGATTGTGCATAACCCGCCCTACTCCGACTGGCAATGCTCCTTGTCCGTTGGAAGCACTTCCTCGTGGGAGATTGCATTACGCATGTTCTGTGAGCGGGGTGACTATATCCTCACAGAAGAGTATACATTTGCAACAGCATTGGAGGCTGCTATTTCCCTAGGTGTGCGCGCGGCTGCTTGCAAGATGGACGACCAGGGTCTCCTTCCCGAATCCCTTGACGAAGTAATGAGCAACTGGGACGCGACTGCAAGAGGTGCCCGCAAGCCCCATCTCCTCTACATAGTCCCCTCCGGCCAAAACCCTACCGGTTCCACACATGGCGCCCAAAGAAGGAAGGATATCTACAAGGTTGCCCAGAAGCACGATATCTTCATTGTGGAAGATGAACCTTACTACTTCCTCCAAATGCAGCCATATAAGGGTGCAGGTGCCGCCCCTGATGCACCCCCGTCTTCCCACGACGAATTCTTGAAGACTTTGATACCATCCTACCTCAACATTGACGTCGATGGCCGTGTCTTGCGACTGGAATCTTTCTCCAAGGTTATCTCCCCGGGCTCAAGAGTGGGCTGGGTTGTCGGTTCCGAACAAATCGTTGAGCGGTACATTAGACATTCCGAATGCTCCACACAAACCGCAAGCGGCATGGCCCAGATAATCCTGTACAAGCTCCTGGACGAGAGTTGGGGTCATGCGGGTTATTTTGACTGGCTGATAAACCTCCGCATGGAGTATACCAACCGGAGAAACAAAATGCTGGAAGCTTGTGAAAAGTATCTCCCCAAAAGTATCGCCAGCTGGAATCCTCCAGCCGCCGGGATGTTTGTAAGTTGGGAGCTCTTCTCTCCTCCTAAATTCCGAGTGACTAACTTTCAAATCTTCCACACAACAGCATTGGATCAAGATCGACTGGCGCCAACACCCAGGCTTCCGTGAAGGCAAAGACCATGCTGCTATTGAGGACTCCATCTTCAAGGCTGCCATTGAAGAAGGTGCTCTTGTCTCTGTCGGCAGTTGGTTTGTGGCAGACCACTCCATCCCTGAGACAGATATGTTTTTCAGAGCCACTTATGCTGCAGCGCCCGGTGATAAGATTGACGAAGCTATTCGACGCATTGGTGTGGCGTTGAGAGCTGAGTTCAAGCTGGAGTGAAATAGCTTCAAAAGGTGGATTATTGGTATTCGTCTGTCAAAATGCGAAGTAATCAAGAGTAATAAAGTTCCTTCGATTCTTTGGGTAATTGACATGGGTCAATTGCATATTCTTATAGATGCTGGAAAATAGTCATTTATATATATGCAGAGAACAATTGACGATAATTACTCATATAGACATGATGGTGATGCTTTGAATATACCGAGCAGTTTATTAAACAGATCAATTCAATCCCGATATTTCCCCTAATATCCGTAGATAGGTATAGATCACTCACTCCTTCTCAAAAGACCCTAATATACAAAAGATAGCGCCCGTAATTCCTTAAAACACGTTGTCATAATCATACAAAAAAAAAAAAAATGAACAAAAATACAAAAACTCTCATCTCTGCATACCCCTTTACTGTTCCCCATCCTTCTTCCCTCCCGTAGTATCCCGCACAGACCCGCCTAGCCCCTTGGCTACATCGCCAACGCCCTTTGTCGCATCGCCCAGCGTATTGCCCACGCCCTTGCCGGCTGTCCCGACCGTCTCGCCCGCTGTGTTGAGGGTACCGCCAACAACACCGCCGGCGGTCTTTGCTATGCCGCCAACGACGTTACCCACTCCGCCAAGGATACCGCCGCTGCCGCTGGATTGGTCTTGGGAGGTGTTTTGGGTGGAGGATTGGCTTTCGTATTGGGTGCGGTCGGTCATTTTGGCGGTTGATTGTTTGAGAAGTAGATAGGCGGTCTGGAGGGATTTGTTTGGTTGTTCTTTGATAGCAGTTATGCGTAAGGCGGTTTGGTATATAGATGTCTTTCTTGAGGGTAATCTGTGGACTGTAGATAGGTAGATTGGATGTTAATTGAATAGCTGGAAGGGGAGGGTTAGCCTGGCTTTTTATAATTCATCATTTGCTCAAGGATGACAGTTTCCATAATTGTATTTGACGTCACTAGATGACGATGCCGGTTTCAATTGAGGGGGGTATCTCTCTGCAGTCTGCCCCTTACATGTAAATGGAGACTGTCCTGGAGAAGAACATCCATGTCATGGCACATCATTTATCGGCAGGCTTGTTATAAAACTGGGAATATGACGTTAGAGGCTGAAGTTCGAGGTTAAGCCAAGCCTGGCCTGTAAGTTAGATGCTAACCAGGGCGGGGAAGTTTTCCCGAGTTCCAAAATAAACTTACTGTAATTCCGAGAGTCCGGATTAACCAACGCCGACAGTCGGGGTTCACAGCCAAATGTCGGGCGGAACATCGAAGCTTGAGAGGGCGAGATGGATAGCAGCGCGTTTCAGGGGGCGTTTGGAAAGAGAAAAGAAAGCTGATATTGGCACTTCTCCTTTCTTTTCTCCCGTCGGTTCTCTTTTTCTCTATTCTTTTTGGTATCTTGCTGCAACAGGAGGGTCAGGTTTGCTTTTTCCGCTTTTTGGTTTTATTCCCCTGTCGCTTTTTCTTTCAAGTTCCTTTTTGGTCCGAGATAGAACGCTTGTCGTTTTTGCTTCTTCTTCTGGTAAGTTGTTATACTATATTTTCTCACCCCAACAATTCCTGGTGACAGCAAATAGCCGGGGGCTTTTCCATATTTCAGTTGGGCGGTATATTCTGCTATTTTATTGCTTGTAACTCGTAGTTACTTAAAAGCTTTGATACCCCTGGCGTGGCCGCCATTGTCTAGCGATATCTGCCCACCCACTTTGCTATGTATGTTGGTAAAGTCAACATACAATTTCCGTATTTCCCAAATGGCTATGAATATATGCCGGGCAGTACTGGGCTCGCGGTGGTCTCATCATTGCGGCCCTGAGGCTCCGTGTGTTATCAGACATCCCCCGCATTTTGATATTGGGCTATTCTATTCCCAGTGTCTCTGGCTGGTGTTATTATTCTGTCTTCTGATATTCTATCTAGACCTGCAGATGTGTTAGCAAGCAAGTTCTGCAGGAACTGGGATAGAAGGCACTTGCTGCTTCTCTTTCCCCGCAGTGCAGAGTGTTGTTCTGGTGTTCTGGTGTTCTGTTGTTCTCTGTCGCTTTCATTCACTGCCAACACAGTCATCATCTGTTTCCTCCTTTCCTTCCTTCTTTCTTCCCCAGTGCCATGCCTCAAGATAGAGTTAACACTAAGGACTACACTAGACTTCTTTCGTGCACCCTCCCCAATTGCCCCAACTGTGTGCCTGCTTGAGCTGGTGACATTGCTGGATCAGTCTGTGGTCCTCTCCAAGGTATCTATCCCATCCCGTCTTCCTGGCTGAGCTTGTTTACAGCACCCAAAAGGATAGCTGTTTCGTAGAGGCAAGAATGCTGACTGTAGTAGGCATCAGACGAGAGGGCGGCAGACTGGCCTATAGAAGCCCACCTGCCCCCTATTTCCCCTGTAAAGGGGTAATCCCCGAAAACTGCCAGAGCAGCAAGCCTGGAAAGGTTCCTGTATCTTGATCTCCATCAGATACCATAGCATCGTCCATCAGAGGCGAGCGTACTTTCGCTTGCTACGTAAGTGGATTTATTTCTTCGCACACTCCTTCTCAATTCTCTCCTTTACCATCTCTCTCTCAAGTCTTCATGACGCCCCGTTGTTTGGACGTGTATCATCTCCCTTTTCGTTGTTTTCCGTTGTTACGTTCCATGTCGTGTATCTCACCACCATGGCGTCTCCCAACAGCCGTGTGCGAAACGCTCGTTTTTACGGGTTCGATTTTGTCCCCCCTGTGTTGTTTCTTCCTTTTGTGCGTTGACAAAAGCTAACCTTTCTATTCCTTTTAGCGACCAGTTACAATCCGGTCTAACTCGAGGACTTCATACCAGCCAGCGGGATATCCGTGCAGCAAGCGCGTACCCCGTTGCTGCTAGGGCGTCTAACAATCCGGAGCGTGGGATTGACGCGGACAATCAAGAGTCCTCTAGCGCCCGCCACCAGCAGCTAGAGCCTTCGCACCAGCAATACGCTGCAGAGACTCTCTCCCATTCAAATTCGTACTCGTCTGGCTCCTGGGAAGACGACGTAGTTGAAGAATCTCAATACTTCGGAGGTGACGAACCTGGAGTAGAAGTCTCCGAAGACGCCGAACAGGACTCTGACCGAAATTCTTTTGACGAACAGATTGACTCTGTTCTGGAACTCTGGCAAAGAGGAAGCAGGTAAAAATCTGCTCTTTTCAACGTCCTGGTCGATTGTATACTGACATAAGTCATTTTAAAGTAGCCCAGCAGAAGGAAACCCTGCATCTGGTGTTGAAAGCTTTCCACCTTATAATCCCGAGCCCAATCAGCAGCAGATCGGTGAAGCAGACTTACACGACAGCGCTCTACCCGAACTCGACGCTGCACCCACTTCATCTTTTTCATTTGACGCCCCCAAGACTCCACCAAGACTCGCTTCACCGTCAGATACCATCCACCTAACTGAATATTCTCCTAATCTTCCTGCTCCACGCGCATCCTTCCCAGGCTCACCACCTGTATACCGGCATCAAGCTCTACGTCATCAACCTTCTTATAATTACTCTCCGCTGCCTAATCAGTCTTTTGAAGACCCGTACAACCCCCCTCAAGACTTATATCAAATTCGTTTTGATAACCAGCTCCCTCCTCCATCTGAGCGGAGACCTTTTCTAGATTTCTCCTCCCCTAACCAATCCTTTGGCTCTGAGAATCAGTCTTTTGAGTCCCAACGCAACTCTCGAAGTAGGTTTCGCAAGTCGAGCAAATCATTCCCAAAGCCGCGAAATCGGGAGAATTCTTTACCAAGTGCCCACGACTTCCAAACACTCGACGGAAAGAATCGCTTTGATCCCTTAAATTACTTTCCAGAAAGGGAAAGTCGGGGCCCCATTCGCTCACCACCAGTTTTCAATTCGCCGCCTCCTGAGAGATTTCCAAAGGCACCCCCTTTTCAATTCAGTGAGCCGGAACCGCCCGCTCCCCAGGCTTATATTGTTCCCGACGATAAGGCCTTTTCTGTTCCATACTCTGAGTTACCGGTTGAACCAGGCCCTGTAAAGAGAAAGCATAGGAGAAGCTTACGTCTTGCCGCATCCTTGAAGAAGATTTTCATTCCAAAACATAGGAACAGCAAAGAATACTCGTCCCCCGTCACTTCTCCTGGCGCCGTCACTTCTCCGCAGCTTCCGCAAATTAGGTTAAACGACGCACCATTTAGCCCGGACGAGTGGGATGCACTAGTGAAAGCGCACGAAGCGCGCGAAGTACAAGAAAGAGCTGTACAGGCTGAAATATATCGCCGCGCCATGATGGATCCCAGACATTTAGACCCTTCATCGGCCGTGGTGGCCCTGACTAAACAGAAGTCAGAGGCTATGCGTTTAGCGCGGGAACAGGGGGCTGCTGTGCACGAAATGTGTCGGAGAGCCAAGAGTGATGTGCCTCCTTATCGATTTGAAGAGCTTATCGGAAAGGGAGCTTACGGGAGAGTTTACAAAGGGTTTGTTGTCCCGGTTGTCAGTCTTTGTTTCTACCTTTACTGACACATTCATATGCAGTCGCCAACTTCGGAGCAACGCTTTAGTCGCCATCAAGGTCCTGGAGATTGATACTCTTGATTACAAATCTGGCCGCGACTTCAAGGATGAGTCGATTAAAGACTTTATCAAGGAAATAAACGTGATGAAGCAGGCTAAGGACGCCGGGGCCAAAAATATAAACATGCTTGTTGAAGCCGTTTCGATTCATTCTCAGCTTTGGCTTGTTTGCGAGTATTGCCCTGGTGGAAGTGTCAAGACTTTGGTATGATTGTTCCCCATGTTGCCTATTGCTTTTCTCATGGATTCCTATATTAACAGGGATATTAGATGCGAGCAACGGGTGACAAGTTGCAAGAAAAATTCATAATTCCTATTGCGAGAGAGCTCGCGGAAGGTCTCAAGGCAATCCATAATGCTGGGATCCTACACCGCGATGTTAAAGCTGCCAATGTTTTGATTCATGAGGAAGGTCGCTTGCAGATTTGTGACTTTGGAGTTTCTGGCATCCTTCAAAGCAAGACGGACAAGCGTTCGACGTGGGTTGGTACTCCTCATTGGATGCCACCCGAGATGTTTTCAATAAAAAACGGCGGGGTATATGAATATGGAAGTGAGGTGAGTCGTTTGGCACTATTACTTTTGTTAACTCTAATCAAATAAAGGCTGACGACTCCTTAGGTCGACGTCTGGGCTTACGGATGTACGCTCATTGAATGTGCTACAGGCAATCCACCAAATTCAAACCTAAGAGAGCGGATGCAAATCGGAATGCAGCTCAATAGGTTCCCTCCAAAGTTAGAGGGTGATACCTACTCAGATGTCCTGCGCTCGCTTGTTGCGTTTGCCCTTGAGGTCGACCCTAAAACCCGCCCTTCCATGCAGGAAGTCCTTCAACATCGCTACATCGCTAATACCAAAGAGTCTCACCCGACTTCTTCTCTTAGCGAATTAGTGAAGATATATTATCAATGGCTTCAGCGTGGCGGCCAGCGAATATCCCTATTCAACCCAGGCGGTGCAGCAGCAGCTGAATACCCTGACGAACAGGATCCATTGGACCGCGAGGATTGGAACTTCAGCACCACTGCGGGATTTGAGAAGCGATTCTCTCTGATTGACCTAGACCAAATCTCAGCATCATTGGTGGACTTTGAGAAAGACATGACGCCCACCTTACCTGAACCAACAGGAGACTCATTTGACGAAGGCCACGAGACTGAGTTGACCTCAGAAGATAAAGTCAATTTCAATAGGCGGGTCGAGAGAGGTGCTGCTGCTATGGAGGGACTTTTCGATGAAGAGAAGCCTGACTACAAATACGAGACAAAGAATGATTTTGTTCCCGTACAGCAAGAGCAGAGATTCTCCAGCTCTTCAGACCTCCCTCTCAGAACGGACACTGATAGATCCTCGGTCACGTCTACTCTCATTGACATCAATCTTGGTGTTTATGACTCTGCGCATTATGCTGCAGGCTCATCGAATCCGCCCCCATTCCAACTTGCTGACGCAGATACAATCCGTGCGAACCGGTCAAGCAGCCGCTCCATTCGCAATTCTGCTGCGAGCAGTGATTCCGGTGATTATCAGCCGCCACGCGGTCCTCGCCCACCGACAATGGAATGGACTTTTGCGTCCGCAATGGCAACAACAGCCACAGATGATAATAATCAAGTTGACGAAAATGGACCGAACTACGAGCCCCGGCAACGGGAAAAGAGAGATACTAGAGCCTGGACCTTCCCAGTGATGACCCCTGAAGAAGATCCGGTGCCCGAGGAACCTGAGGACGATGTAATGGCGAGACACTATCCGCCCCTTGAGCGTCCGGTTCGCGATGATGGGCCCCCCGACTCTCGGCCATCAACAGCCACGTCGTCTCACTCGGCAGTGTCTGATGCGGACAATGATCCATTCAGGTTTGATAGACCCGTCACCCCTTCTGGCGAAGATGCAGACCACCGTGCTTCCTTTGATAAATTCCCCTCTATTACCGACTCTGAACCATACCCGGACTACGAAGCGAGCTCCAGGTATCCTCATCTAGGTGCTCCCTACCAAGAAGATGGGGCTGGCCGTAATGGCTCGTATACGGGCCCAGGTCCTTCAGCTCTTGAACATGGTGAGCAGGACACGCAATCAGTCGATGCGGGTGCGGATATGGATCAATTGGATTTCCCGCACCCAGTCCCCCCAAGCATGGAGAGTTTGATGGAAGGCGCAAGTGATGAGACTGTTGCGCAAGAGCTGGACCGGCTTCTCGGAGACTTCCTGCATGGCTTGGCGGTTACTGGCGAGGCTCTTGTGAGAACAGATGTTGGTAGAGGTGGTGTTAGTGGTAACAATGCTGGTGCCGGGAATCACTTGCAGCAGGGGCAGGATGATTGAAGGTGTGTCAGGTCGATGTGTGTCACGGCAAGGAATGCCGAAAGGTGAGGTTCTTTTTTTTTGTTCTTTTTTTTTATCAGATTTCCGATCTTCTTCAACGTTCTGTGTTTGTTTTATGACGAAATAGGAGGAGCATGTCAGCGCTAAAGCTGCGAGAAGCAATCTGTGAAGGCGATAATGACGTTGGCATCTGCTTCCAATCTTCTTTTTCTTTTTTTCTAATGCTGTTTTATGTTTTTGCTATGATTTGAGATACGAATGTCTTATATATTGTAAAAACAGCTCATGTACCAACGGCGCCCAATCTGCCACCGTCGCTTTGGCAGAGGAGACTCTCCCGTTCGCCGTTGTCATGGTTGCTGTTGTCTTATTCTCTTGACTTTTGATTTCTGATTTGCTGTCTTTCTTTTCTATCGGAGTTGAAATAATGGGTTTCATGGAGAATTAATAGGTGGAACCGGACGGGAAAATGGAAAAGGAAGTTACGGAGTAGTCTAACGATTATAACTACTGGTTTCGAGATGCTATAGCAATGCGATGCGATTAATTTGTCCTATGAACACTTTATTGTGGCCGTCAAGTGGTAAATAATCTGCGTAATAATGCAAAAGTGTTGTTTGCGGACAAGGACAGGACGAGCCGGGCATCTGGCCAGCGGACGATCAGGCTTGGCGGCGGGGGGAGACATTGCGACGCGCCATTTTTCATCCTCACGATTGCACTTTGCTTGGTTATTATTATTATCGAGAAAGTTTCCACGATTCAGCTATCTAATTCAAAGGGCCTCGGTGGTAGCATCTGCATTGAGAACATTCCTCCACAAGATCTTCAGAAAACGCAGATGAAAACGAAGGAGCAGCCTGGTTGCCAGTCTACCATCACCGTCTTTTACAAGACGCACGCCCTCACCACCTTTGCAAGGTGGAGAGTTTAACCCATATTGAAGGGAGTGTCTATATCACTTCTTTAAGAATTGCTTCACTATTTCATTTTCTCTTCTCGCGCCGTACGATTTTACGGGCGCCTCTCCATTGTCCTCGTTAAAACAGCGTGCACTCTACCGAGTACCTACGTACCTGCATACCTGCATAATATTGTCCAGAACTCATCCTCCGTGTGTAGCATGAGCATGGCACTGGAAGAAAAAGAAAAAAGCGTCGTGCAACTTGAAGGGCTACCTGCATAGGTACGCTACCTGGAGCATCCAGGAGCCCACTACCATCGCGGTTCGAGAGCTGTTTGCAATCGAATATTTTGTTTGATTGCCAGCTCAGATGATGGGGTGGCTATTTTTCTTTGAATTATTCCCTTATGCATGAGGTATATATTTATTCGACTCCTGCCCCCTTACATGCCATGCGGCGGCTTCGAGAAAAAGAAAACCAAGCTTCCGGTTCTGGATGCAGAAATTTGAAAATAGAAAAAAGCGTGGCATGGCATGGCATGAGCAATTGGCATGCAGGAAGGAATCTCGATTGTTTTATGGCTCATATAATGCGGAATGAACCTCTTTCTTTTCTTTTTCCTGTCTGTTCTTTTCCGTCTCTTCTTCAAAACACCGAGAGTAGAAACTTGTGCTTTTCTCTACTATTATTATTACTTGCGGCAGTTAAGTACTTAAGTACTACGGAGGTTAGTCCTCTCTTCCCGCTTTCTCCGCATTTGATTGTTTACTTTTGTTGCTAACTAATCTATGCAGAGTAACAAAGAAAGTTATCTCGCCTCAAAGGGAACATGGAAATCAAAAGGTATAAAGACGCTGAAACTGACGCGTTCTTACGTTCCAATAAAAAACTTGCCGCTGTTGCTATGCTGCATCCCGCCATCTGCTTTGATAATGATGGGTGTTGTCGTCGTTTTTGGCCCAACACGTCTCGTCGAGTCCAGTACTTGACTCTTGTTTACACGATTTAATTTCTGTCTAAACCTTTATCTTCGCTCAAATTTCTTTGTTACTTATATACATTATCTCGACTTGACCGTTTGATTCATTCGCTACCCCGTTGTTACCTACGTATCTTGCCCTACCCAACAGTTGGCATCAAATAGTGGTCGCCATGCTGTGTTGGCTAATTATCAAAACTGCTTCTATCGATATTTAATTTTTGAATGTACTTTTTCCCCTTCTTATACATATCTTGATCACATCATGTTCCCATCTATCTCAGAGACCCTTGTAGTATACGAAAATACTACCAATACATTACAACTTTCCAACTCTTCAGAGCAATGGAAGATTTCTCTTCAAGAGGTCAAACTCCTCTATTTACAACGCCAATACAAGCAATGCGCTGCCAAAGCTACGAAATTGCTGCGAAAAGTAGATGGCCAGGTAACATGCTCCGTATATCCTTGGTACAAGATGTTTGTTCAATAACTGATCTGTATATATATAGTCTTTACCAATTCACAAAGCATTCCTTCATTACTACAGCGCCATTTCTTACGAGACACTTGGACAAGCTGCACACAAATACTCTAGCAACAAACTCCCTCTTCTTAATCTAGTCAAAGACAACCTCGTCGCCTGCAAATCCTCCCTCACAGCAGCACTGTCTAAGCCGAAAGAACATCCGCAACTACAACCGCCACGGCGGAAGCCCAGCAACAGAAAACGCGAACACGTGTCGATGAACGAAAAGAGGAATACATATCCCGCAACATCTCCTACAAAACTTCGTCGTGATGATGACACTGCGCTCATTGAAAATGCAGTCAGCCATGCAGCTCCCTCGCCAGAGCCAGCTCAGCAGCCCACCACGTCTGACAAGTTGCCACGCCAGGGACAAAAGAAAAAGAACGAACTGATGCCGTCACCCCTTCGCATTCACAAAGTCTACTACCGTGGCGGCCAGGTCCAGTCAATGGTCGAATGGGATCCGCCCTCATCACCGCCACCAACACGCCCACTACCCGAACTACCGGCAGAAGCCTATCGCCGTCCTTCCCCGCAAGAACAGCAGCAGGCCGAAGAAGCAACCATCTCGTTGTATCGACCCCTCGCTCCGCAGTTCTACCGACACTCAATCGCCACAGGCCCGAGGCCCAGAAGCAGAAACAACAGCTCCAACCACAGCCGTAACCGCACCAACCAGCGCTCCCCCTTCCCGCTCCCCGCCAACTCGCCCCTGATCCCCCTAATAGCCTCCCTCTCCGCCCAACTAGACGCAAACATCCTGTCAATCACCACTCGAATCTCCCAAACCCACGAGCTCCAGCGCGCCCACAAGTCAAAAAAGAAAAACCGCCTCGCCTCCTTCTGGAGCTTCACGCCCACATATGACGACGACGGCGGCGGCGACAATGACGGCGACAATGGACATAACCACGGCCACGGCTACGGCTACGGCTACAGCTACAACTATACCAACAACTACAGCCATGGTGCTGGTGGTGCTGGTGGTTTCGGTAGTCGCAATAGCAGCGGCGCTTCAACAACTTCAAGCTCAATAAACGGTATCGCGAACATTAATGGCTGCACCAGTAGTAGTTCCCCCTTAGCACCCACAAGCGCAACCAACGCGCGCTCATCGCCTTCGCCCTCTGACGAGTCGCGCCAGCAGCGCATTGCGCGGTTGAAAGCTGAGGGGTGGAAGACGGTCGGGTTGCGGTCTAGGGAGCGCGGTTGGAAGGGGGCGGAGTATTATGAGCGGTTGTGTAATGAGGCGTTGGCGGAGCTTTATGGGAAGGGGAGGGCGGGGTGACGGGTGATGAGCGTGTGGTCTCTGTGCAAACTGAGGGATTGGGTAATGGTTTGTTGGTTAAGGGGCCGCCGGGTAGGAGGCAATGGCCGCCTGTTTTTTTTTAATTTTTTTTTTGTTTAAGATATTCAACTGCTTTTTTAATGTTTTATTTTTTTTATGCTTGTATGCTTTATTCTTTTTCTTGTGACGTTGCCTTTCTTGCTTACCAATTTTTTGGTTTTCTTGCTTTTACTTTTTTCCTTTTGCGTGTGTGGATATATGGGCTTTTGCTTCTTGGTAATCTTTAATTATTAATTTTGAGATGATGATGACCATAATGTACCTTGATAGGTAGTTGGTGCATGGATATGTACTTTCAGCTACCAGGGAAGATAGTGAATACGATAATGAGATACTAATAAGACGGAGAATAGAGAATGGATAGTGCTATTTGTACGTGTACTGTGGTAGGACTGTTCAAAAACATTGATTTTACGCTGCTTCTGTGGAAAAGGTGAAGGGAGAAAGAGGAGAGCCGGCTCAATAAGGGGAAAGGAGAAATTTGTAACGAAGAAGCAAGGAAAAAGGGAGTACCTCGTCATCATTCCAGCGTTCCCAATGTTAAAATCACTAGCAAAGCAAAAAGAGAGAGAAAGAGAGATAAGAAAAGGGTATCGTATAACCGTATGTAGGTAGATATAAACGCTTCCATAAGCCAGTGTCCTTTGCTATGTAAACCCATAAACATTAGATCATAAAAAGTAGCGCGAGTAGAGGAAAGACCAATTATAAGCATAGAGACAACCGAAATAAGAGAAAAATTTAACAGAATAGAAAAAGGATAGAGACTCCCCGAAACCCAAAGCAATAAAAGCATTTCGCTTAAGACGTATATAAAAAGCGCTACATGTAAAACCAGACAATAAAGGTGAGGTGCGGATGTGCGATAGCGGAGACCACAGTGCTCCGCTCCTCCCCGCCCCGCCCTCCTTCCCAGTAACCCCCCACCCAAAACACCTCTCCCCAGGTTACATCCATATATATATATATATCTATATTATACCGTCGAATCGTCATAAAAGAACCGAATATCGCGCGGCCGCTGGCGGTTCCTAGCCACAAAGTCCGCATCACCGGGAGGTCGTTCGTTTTTCGTGTTTCCCGCTAGCATGCTTTGGATGCTCATGCAGACACTCTCGACGGTCTGCACGGGTGACCAGGCTGTGCCTAGCAGGTCGAGACATATGATGCCGTTGCTGTAGATGTGTGGGTGGATGGGGATAGGGCGGGGTGTTGCGGGGGAAGTGGAGGCGGGGAGAGAGGTGAATTGGACTTCGGGAGCCTCTGTGTAAGAAAACGGTGAACGTTAGTGATGTATGTGCGAAATGGTTTAAACTTTTTTTGAGAATATGTAGCTTGCAGGAGCTTGGGGGGGGAGCTTGTACCGATGGGATAGTTTTTGCTAAATGTGAATTTGAGACGGTAGGTTTCGTTGAGGTAGAGGGGATTCGAGTCGCCCACGACGGCTATGTCCATTAGCCATTCTTCGAAATTATCTGCTTTAACTATGGATATGCCAGGTGGGAGGGCGGATTGCATCTGTGAGAAATGGATAGTATGTCAGGGTCCGGCCAAGCTCATTTGTTTCGAGATTAACTCCGCATTGCATGATGTAATTATCAGTTGGGTTTGGTGAGAGGATGGGAGCGCATCTACCTTCATAAGCTCCTGTTTGATTTGGTTAGCTAGCCGTCTAGCAAGAAATGATATGAAGCTATTGGAGGGAGATCTTACTTTGCCCAAGCGCTTGGATGCAAACATGGTGAGGGAGATACCACACGGGCAGACCTAGCAGCGCGCGGGAAAAGGGAGCTATTATTCGGGGCGGAGCCCTCAGCGCGGAGATAAATGGGGAGACGATGTGGACAGTCCGTGGAGCGTACGCCCAGCCCTTGGGCTAATGAAGGTAAGTAAGTACGGTAGGAAGTATTGCGGGGTTGGTATTATTGCAAAGCCAGGATAGAACAATGCCTGTCGCAAAGCGGTTAAAGAGCAAGTGGTTATAGTGAAGTTGCGAGAGCGAGCAAGGAAAGGATTTAAGAGAAAGTGGTATGTCAAGACATTAGCAGTTGGAGATTCGGATCAATCTTCCTGCAGTGTTTACTAAGTCGAGTCGAGGACTTAAGACATGTCATTATTATTATTTGGCTAAGGCAAACTTATTATTATTATTCACGGGGCTAGCTCGGTCTGGGGAACCTTGGAAATGCCGCCGCTAGTCTTGTTCGGGCAACTCGGGACTGTCGGGGGGGATTTACTACTATTGTTGATATAGAGAAAAAGAATGGGAAACAGAATATAAAGAACAGCCGTTTTAATTGGTGTAGTAATAATTATATATGCACACTCCGTACAAAGACGAGCCAACGGCCCCTCATCCGAACAAAGAGCATTGTGCAGGTCAGCCCATACTGAACCAAGATAACCAGTAACGCAAAAACGTCCAATTCCAACCCTTTTACCGGTTACTACTAGTAGACAAGAGCGGAATATCCCATCATAGAGCTTTGCCAACTGCATTGCCAATTCCCCAGCCAGGGCCTCCCTTTGCAAATACCCCGCCCAGATTGTTTCCAAACCGGTCTTGTATCTTGCTCAGGTTCTCCTCTTCCGTAAGCTTCTTGCCCGTCAAGCTTCCTGGAGAAAGCACGGTCAAATAATGTAGAGATTATCAGGAGTGACAGGTAATAGTTTACTCTTCAGACCGTAAGACACTTTAGTCTCTCCCATCATGTCGAGAGCAATTTCCTGCAGTCGCTTCTGGTAGGCGTCGAGTTTCCCGGAAACCCAGGCGCCCAAAACAAAGAGCACAACTGCCGCGTATGCGAGAAGTTTCAACGTTGTAAGGAAAGACATTGTGTCAAGACAAGTAGTGCACTGCTGCTGCTGAGATATAATTTATATTCTTCTCTTCCTCCCTGCTTTGGGTTTTGAGCTGAGAAACTTCCCTGTGCAGTCCAAAGTCGCGGTAGCTGCTATGTACCACATATATGTTAGATGATAGTAAAGACAGATAAAACTGGAATCTTTTAAAGCGTTGTGTCCAGCCTTTTATAATGTATGCTGTAAATTCAGCGTTGGAAACAGGATTCTATCACGTGCTGCGGCTCCAAGTGTGGCTGAGATAGGTGGTGTGGCGCAGGCAATAATTCGTGCCTGTGATTGGCTGGCAGTCTCTCCGCCCTGAGCCCCTGCCGTGTGTCTGTCTCTGCCCCGCCATCCTGACTGATACCGATACGCGAATATCTACCGGTACAAGAGTCGTTCCTCGCCCTCCTCGCGAATCCGCCGCTGTTGTCCTCCTGTCATCCTGTCAATTTCCTCCCTGTCCAGCAGTGAGCCTTGTGTGTGCAATTGCCGTTGGCTTGCTGCAACAACCCCACTATTAGCAACAGTCCGCGTTCCGGCGTGTGTTTATCGCCTAGCTACTAGGTCGCCCGCTTTGGCGCCGTACTGGATCGACTCTTTCAGCCTGACCCTGACCTTGACTCCTCCAACGCTGACCCCTTGCCATCTATATTCTCCCTGTGCGGCGATATAATTCCTTACTTCGACATCCCCAGCTTGGGTGTTGTATCGTCCTCGTTTTCCCTCTCCCCGCTGCTCCTTGCTATTGCTTCCGTTTACCCCTCCTCCTCCTTGATAACCGTATCTCGAAGATAAATTAAGACAACCCATTCTGAGCATACAATATGAGCTGTAAGTATTGGAATTTTTTTCAGTCCATATATTTCTTTTCAGGTAGCCGATAGTCTTAAGCTTTGAATGCTGCGCTGTACATTGCTGTCATACACGGCGGGTCCTCCCTATACCCCAGACCCAACCATTCTACATATTCTTTAGTATCAATGGAGTTGCCTTCGATTTGCTATTACATTGTATCTCCCAACACACGACATGTTATGTTTCATTTCCCTTTTGCTGAATTGGATTCTGTTGAATCTGTGTTGAACATCATGTCTAACTCCTGAATCATCTGCAGCCTGGCTCAGCAAGCTACAGGGCCAGCCCGGAAGCTACGATAAGAAGTACGACCAGCCTTCCTAAAAACATAAAGCCCTTCGCTCACACATATCAGATCTCAATATCGATTCGGGAGGACCTTGGGTGCTGGTACATATGGCATCGTTCGTGAGGCGGAGTGCCCAACTGGAAAGGTCGCTGTGAAGATCATTCTGAAGAAGAATGTCAAGGGCAATGAGCAGATGGTATACGATGAGCTGGATATGTTGCAGCGTCTGCATCACCCAAACATCGTCAGATTTCACGATTGGTTCGAATCTCGGGTATGTTTCCAATTATACAATACAAAGACTGCAATTTCTCAAACGCTAACATGGGAGACAGGATAAATACTACATCGTAACACAACTCGCAACAGGAGGCGAATTGTTCGATAGAATTTGCGAATATGGAAAGTTTACGGAGAAGGACGCTTCCCAAACTATCAGACAGGTTCTTGATGCGGTGAACTACTTGCACAAGGGTGACGTCGTGCATCGAGGTAGACACCGACGCGATTTCTGCCATTTTGTGTATATTTTTGCTAACTCGTTGCTTCATACAGATCTTAAGCCCGAAAATCTTCTTTACCTTACACCTGCAGCTGATTCTCCATTGGTTCTTGCTGACTTTGGAATCGCAAAAATGCTTGACGATCCTAAAGAGGTGCTTACAACCATGGCAGGCTCCTTTGGCTACGCAGCTCCCGAGGTCATGCTTAAACAAGGTCACGGCAAGGCCGTCGACATGTGGTCAATGGGTGTCATCACCTACACTCTTCTCTGTGGCTACTCCCCGTTCCGGTCGGAGAATTTGCAGGATTTGATTGATGAATGCAAGAGCGGACGTATCGTCTTCCACGAACGATACTGGAAAGACGTATCTAAGGATGCCAAGGACTTTATTCTGTCCCTCCTTCAGCCCGACCAGACCAAGCGTGCTACTAGTGAGCAAGCCCTAGCCCACCCCTGGCTCAAGGGCGAGTCTGCTAGTGACCACAACTTGCTGCCTGAGCTCAAGGCATACATGGCCAAGGCACGCCTCAAGCGCGGAATTGAAATCATCAAGCTTGCCAACCGCATCGAGGCCCTCAGAATGCAGGAAGATGATGAGGAAGATATCCCAAGCACAGCGAATATCTCTGCTGAAGCCGCCGCAGCGGCAACTAATGAGCCTCCTTTTAGCAAGGCAGGACACTCCAAAAAGCCGTCTGAGGGCGGTGCAGCAGCGGTTGAGGGCGCCCCGGCCGATGGTAAGGAAAAGAGAAGTCTTAGCAGGATAGCACGGGGGCAAATATTCCGTCAAGTGGTACTTGCTAAAGTACGAGAGATGAAGGAGGCCGAGCAAAAGGAGCAGATTGAGCGGGAGGCCAAGGTGAAGGCCGGTTTCATCTAAAGAATCTGACAAAGAAAAGAGAGAAATAAAAAGAAACGATATACTGTGTGCACGATTTCGATTTCTCCTGATTTCAATTTTTCTCTTTCTACGTGTCCGCTTTAAAATTGCCCTGACGATTTGGTTAATTCTCTCGCCCCTTTGACTCTTCTCTCTTAAACTGATCTCATTCTTATATCTCTTCTACATCTCCTTTTTTACCCCCCATATTTCTCTGCTTGCCCTTTTCATTGTTAATACGGAACGGAATTTGATATATCAATTTGCCTCTCTGATTCTTCTTCAGGGCTTTCATTAATCATTATCTACATGTCGTCTGTCCTATATCTCTGAGACCCCATTGAATACACTATCTCACTTCCTTCTCTCTTTATTCATCCCTCCGTGGTTGAATACTCGTCATGCTTGGAGGATGAAAATATATGATAGCGGATATTATATAGCTCATCGCTAGATAGGCATTATCTTTTTTGGGAAATGAAGACGGATGGCACTAATACTTAGGCTCGAGTCGTAGTATCTATTATTTAGGTTTTCAGGTTGCATCAAATCAAAATTCCATTTATGCTGCGTATTTACTGGAGACAGGGTAAACAAAAGATAACGAAAGGGAAAAAGAGAAACAGGTCAGATGTAGGATATGACACGCATGAGGAATAGAGCTACATACAGAAAATGGGAACAAAAGTAAAAGATAAGATGCGAAGTGCGGAAAAAAAAGAAAAGAAAAGAGGAAAAAGAAAAGAGAATAAAGCTAAGCCTTTGTCAAGTTAATAGCCAGGGACGGGCAAAATGGTTCGATTCGCCGAATATGTATAAAGAAATCTATCCCCAAGTTTTACATACTTTTACACAGGGGGGGGGGGGGGGGGGTCAAGAGAAACCTTTTTTTCGATGTTGTGGAGGATAAGAAATAGGATGTTGTGTCTAAGTTACTTTCTTGTTTGTCCCTTTCTGTAGGGGGGGAGGCGCGTCGGGTTTGAAAATGCTCAAGAAGTAACTTTTCCCATGATATATTATTGCGGAATTTATCTGTCTACTTCACCGAACACAAGATCCATAGTACCTAAAAGGAGTCAGAGTATTAGCATGAAACGGAACGCGAAGCCTGCTTGTGAAAAATGATATAGGAGAACATACCAATAATCGCGACAGCATCAGCCAACAAATGACCTCTGGAGACCTGGTCGAAAGCACCCAAGTGGGCGAAACCGGGGGCACGGATCTTGCATCGGTATGGTCGCTCGCTACCGTCGCTGACAAGGAAGACAGCCATCTCACCCTTGGGTGCCTCAATGGCAGAATAGGTTTCTCCGGGAGGAACAGAGTATCCCTTTGTGAAGAGAAGGAAGTGATGGATGAGGGCTTCCATGTTCTCCTTCATGGCAGCTCGTGGTGGTGGGGAGATCTTGTAGTCCTCCACGCGAACGGGGCCGGCGGGCATCTTGTTCAGGCACTGGTGGATGATGCGGAGGGATTGGCGGAATTCCTCCATGCGGCAGAGGTAACGATCGTAGCAGTCTCCGTTGATACCGACAGGGACGTCGAATTCGACTTGGTCGTAGGCATCGTAGGGTTGCGATTTGCGGATATCCCATGGAACGCCAGAGCCGCGGAGCATGACTCCTGTGAAGCTGTAGTTGAGAGCTTCAGCGGCAGACACAACGCCGACACCCTGGGTTCTAGCTTTCCAGATGCGGTTGTCGGTGAGCAGTTCTTCGGTTTCGTCGATACGGTCACCGAACTGAGTCGCCCATTGATAAATATCGTCGAGGAGGCCAATTGGCAAATCCTGAGAAACACCGCCTGGCCTGACATATGCAGCGTGGAGACGAGCTCCGGAAACACGTTCGTAAAACTCCTATAAGGGGGGAGAGGGTTAGAACCTGATGCGCTTGAAGGACGCGGATATCAACCTACCATCAACTTCTCACGTTCTTCGAAACCCCACAAGAAAGGAGTCAACGCGCCAACGTCCATAGCGTGTGACAGTACGGACATGAGGTGGTTCAGGATTCTGGTGATCTCTCCGAACATCGTTCTGATCCATTTCGCCCGCTCTGGAATCTCCACGTTCAACAACTTCTCCACTGCCAATGAGAAACATTGCTCGTTCGTCATCATAGAGACGTAGTCCAATCGATCAAAGTATGGCAGGGCTTGCATATATGTCTTATATTCAATCAACTTTTCCGTACCACGATGCAGCAGCCCGACGTGCGGATCTGCGCGAACAATTTCCTCTCCATTGAGCTCGAGAATCAACCGAAGCACACCGTGGGCAGCCGGATGTTGAGGACCGAAGTTAACTGTGTAATGGCGGATCTTGCGGCCATGGCCAGCTTCGGATTCGAGTCCGGCGGGTTCGGGTTCTGCATAAGAACCAGGCGGCTTGCTGGGCTGATGCTTAGCACCACCGGGTGCAAAGTCCGGATCGGTAGGAATGAGTCTGGTAGGTCGATAGGCAGGAGTGGCATTGAGGGCAGGGGAGTTAGATATCGATCTTAATCCCGCGATTGAAGATGCTCTAAAGGCGGAGGACGAGGGGCCGAGACATAGCCTTTTTGGCGCATGGCGGGCCAGGAATGTGAGGGAGGAAGCCATGGCCGCGGGAATGGGCGGTATACAGAAAGAGGCACACACGAGGTGCTTTATGTGTCTTCCTTGACACTGGATATAAAGAAGTCTGCGCTGGTCAATTGGCTGTCAACAGCTTCCTGACGTTGTTTGTGTCGGATGAACGAAAGAGATGGCCGGTGGTTAGCATGTCACGTGGTCGGGGCCTCGCTCAGCAGGCATTCCTGGGCTGTTGATTGGCTGCGGCAGTATCAAAAGCTAGTCCTGATATGGCGTAGCGGAGTACATGTTTTCCGGGCAAAAAACAGGCGGGAGAGAGGTACCGCTGGGCACCGCATGACGGACCATCGAAATTTATCATCGCCGGCAGAAAAAAAAGATATCACCACCAACGCCGGCGAACATCTTGCGCATATCAACAGCTTCAATTAAAGCGCAATCATGGCGCCCAGAATCGCTTCTACTGGAGAGATTGATCAGAGGAAGGTACGTACTGTCGCCTTTCTATTTCTGCATGCTCGTACGCAATACGTTAAACTGACCTACTACTATCCAGATCATCAACATAAACCCGGAGACTGTAACAAATCTCTCTTCGACGGATTTCCCCGGCCATTGGCCAGGTGAAGACCATGCGTGGTCTATCCGGGAGTTCAAGAAGGTGAGTGGAGGAGAACATATTGCGCAATTCCTATCTTGCCAACGCTCATCTTTCGGATCTAGAACCTCAAAATTGAATTTCACAAAAACGAGCCCTACGAAGCTTCCTTCTCCCTAGTCGGCGTTGATGCAGCAATCGCAAATGCCTTCCGCCGCATCCTTATTGCCGAAATTCCCTCCCTTGCCATCGAAACAGTCTACATACACAACAACACCTCCGTCATCCAAGACGAAGTGCTTGCCCATCGCCTCGGTTTAGTCCCGCTTACAGGTTCTGAAGAAGGCATCAACTGGCTGCGCTGGTTCAGACAGCCAAAGGAAGGCGACCCAGACTCTGGCAGCGAGCTCGCCGATTATAATACCATTGTTCTCCATCTTAATGTCGAATGCACGAAGAACCCCAAAGCCAGTCCAAACGAAGAGGATCCTCAAAAGCTCTACAACCATGCCCATGTCTACGCCAAGGACATCTCATTCCACCCCGTCGGACGACAGGAGAATTATTTCCAGGAGCCCGATGGCGTAGTCCGGTCTACGAACCCTGACATTCTCCTAGCCAAACTGCGACCCGGCCAGAAGATAGATATCGAGATGCACTGCATCAAGGGCATTGGGGCTGACCATGCGAAATTCTCGCCCGTGGCCACAGCTTCGTACAGACTTCTTCCCGATATCCGCATTCTACGACCCATCCTTGGCAAGGATGCTGTCAAGTTCGCCGGCTGCTTCCCCAAGGGTGTCATTGGGATTGACACTGTAACAAAGGAAGAGGCATCAAGACGCGGAAGCGGGTACGAAGGTCACGAAGGTGAAAAGAAGGCTGTTGTCGTTGATCCGTTCAAGGATACAGTGAGCAGAGAATGCCTAAGGCACGAGGAATTCCAGAACAAAGTGAAACTTGGGCGGATACGCGATCATTTCATTTTCAACATTGAGAGCACGGGTCAATTCAAAAGTGATGTACTATTCCTCGAGAGCGTCAAGGTTCTCAAGCTCAAATGCAGGAAGCTGAAACGGGATCTGGCGAAGCTTGCAGACATGACGGAGGCTTCATGATTGTCGAATACGATTTATTTTATTTTCCTACGTCCTTTTCTGGGAAGCATTTTCTGGCGTTGGAGCCGTTGTATATATAGGGTTTCGTTTGAACGGAGTTAATAGGTGGAAAAGGCTCTAAAAAAGCTGCTAGAATTGATTCACATGACAATAAAGCTATGTATCAATGACATTTATTTTGCTTCTTATTCATGTGTCTATGTAGCCTCTCTTTGTTCTCGTGGAAAACTGCCTAAGGAGCCTAAATCCGCACTATCCATATTTTGAACATGCTAATAATCACTTGAATGTCATCCTGAACCGGAAATCAATCGTATAGGCAGGGTCGCTGACGGCAACTTCGTCTCCATCTCCAACAAGCTCTTTCAACTTCCGTTTCAAATTCGGCCGGGTATGCTCTTCCAGCTGCCGTGGGGCACGCTGATAAAGCATTCTCTTCTCTGACCTCAAGCTGGGCATTTTGAGTTGGGCTTCTGGTAACTCTCCTAGAGTCTGGATAAACTCCTCCAATGTCGACTCGGGGTCAATTATAATCGGCTTGGCCAAGTTGCCGCACACGGGGCAATCGGGCTTCTGCTCGGCAGCAAACGTGTAGGTATAGACGCCCTCCTCTCCAGCATACATCATGTAATTCTCCAGATACGGGTTGCAAGAGGTGGCGATTTTCAATGCTTCCGAAGTGCAGGCGGCGGCGATCACAGCGTTTGTGGAAGCGATGGCTGGAATGATGTTTTTGACCACACCTTGCGTCATTGAGAAGGTCACTCCGGGTATATTGAATTGCTTCGCGCGCTCCAAGGACGTATTGTAGATCCATGTGACATGCTCCATGTCGTCGCCGTCAAACTCTTCATCCTTTCGCTGCTCGCCCCATGCGATTTGATGTGCCCATTCAATACAGTGCTGTGGCTGTCGGGGGATCGTCGCGATTGTACACAGCGGTACAGCCGCGCGAGGAGCGTGCATGTCCAGCTGGCACTCAATACATGAAGAAAGCGTAGGGAGGATAACTCGCGCTTGCCCCTTGAAGCCTATATGTCGTTTTTTTAGATCTTATATCATAACGAAAGATAGGAATTCAAGCAACTCACCTTCAGTTCCACCGTCAATTAGCGGTTTGAGGCTCTCGAGGTTCTCGCCATCGACCATCCCAACCAGGGTCGAATTTATCCAGCGTCTCGCTTCAATGGAATCAAGTCCACAGACAATCAATTTGAATTGCATGTAATAATCTTGATCCTTGTCTTGGATCTTTCCAACATAAGGTGTAATCTTGACTCCTTTCACTCTTCGCTCTACAAAAGATGCGGCTACTTCAGCCTTGGGCTTTCCAACATCATCTTGGCGAAACAAAAACTGTCGGTTCAGGTTCGATATATCGATGGTATCTGAAAATGGTTAGTGTCATTCAAACTTGAACATATGCGGTCGCCTGGAACATACCCATATCAATGACATGAATGTCTTTGAAACCTGATAGTGCTAAATTCTTCAGGATCTCACATCCTAGACCACCAGCCCCTCTGGGAGTGTCGTTAATATAGCAATAGCATAGCTAGCAGAAACGAGATTCACTCACATCACTCTGTGCAGGTTCTATCAGTATCAATTCACGAAGCAAAGGAGCATTATGGGCAGTACGTTCTAAATGAGACTTACAGGATCTTAGAAGTTTCAAGCCCAGTAATAGTCTCAGGACCGGGAACCCAGTCCTCATCACTGAAAGGACCTGAGCGTGTGAGAATTCTGTAAAGTGATTTCCTAGGTGTCTTTTAGTAACCAAATACTGTATAAACACCTACTATGGAGCACTAACCACCGCTGAGGTTCTTGACTAGGAGGGATCTCGGTAGCGGACATGTTCAGAAATCGTCGAGTATACCCGATAGAGGCCCAAAGATATGCGGCAGATTTCGAAGTGGTTAATCTTTATATTACCGCACCTTTCTTTCGCTGGATAGTGTAGTACTATTGTCGACTTTATGAGAACTTGCTTGACCTTGGCCAAGTTATATATTGGCATGTAAAAAAGGCAGTGGCCGCTTGACTGTCAAGTAAATTATCACAAATCAGAATTATTGATATGGCTAGCGTAGTTATAATCGGGAATAAAAAGCACTTTTGAAAGAGTAGTATGGATGTTGGTTGTCGAGTAACACCTGCGACCCTACATCATCGCGGCGGTTGGCTCCCTCGACGAGGGTCACGTGATATCTCGGAGATATCAACTTGAACCTTTTGCAACTTAGATGTTTTCTCCCTGTTTTGGGAACAGAATGCAATAACGCTTTGGCGTATAATGATGGTTTTCGACGCTTTTATATTTCTTTATGAGTTTGACTTCAGCGAAAGATAGGTCATGGATGGTCTTCTAACTGCTGTGAAAACGGTGGGAAACCGTCAGGAGCTCCCGGTTTCAACACCAAGCCAACGCAGGGAACGCTCCTCACCCGCCAGAGGTGTGCAAGAAGTGGCCGCGCAGAGCAAGATAAATTCTCCAGAAGATGCACTGCAGGTTTTACAATCGTCTCCAGACAAGGCTCGTGTTGCTCAAGTCTTAGACTTCCTTGACCCTGCGCGAGCAACCCAAGATGGTTTTAATATCACTATCCCAAGCGCAACAGCTGCCCAGATTTTACATTCCCTGATTACCACTATCATTCCCGACCATTGGAACAGTTTGAGAAGTGTAAACGATACAGAGTCACTTCCGGAAGGAGGCCACATTAAACCAAGGGCAGCCTTGCTCAGATGCTTGAGCAGCGTTGCGGGCATCGGCGCTCTCGTGGCCCAGTTGCGCGCCCTACTTGCCAACCAAAGTTCTGCAAAAAGCGAAAAGCGCTCTGGCAATCAGCTGGTTATTCAAGATCTGATTGCAGTTCTGTCGTCAGTGTTAAAGCCTCATACTTTGCTATTCGACTTATACGTAACGGCTTCAAAACATGTTGAACAGCCAGCCCAAAGGCAGATTATGTGGAAGGAGCTTATTTCACTTCTCGCTGCAGGAAAGGTGCTGTCTGTCGCTTCTGAAGGTTTTTTTACTATCAAGGATCTCGCAGTGCCTCGTTCAATACAATGGGTTGGGGATGGCAGCTTGTATGCTTCATGGATTGGGCGATGTATTCATCACATGGCTTCAACTATCCAAGTAAAGGATTCAAACGCGTGGAATTGTTTGGCCCAGTTTACTGCTAGGTCACTAAGCCTCGGTTACACCGGTATTCCTTCCCCCCCCCCCCCCCCGGCCCCCGGCCGTTTAAACGTAAAAAAAATAAGCTGTGTGCTAAGACTTTTAATCTAGACAGTGTCGTGAACGAGATATATGACGGCCTGTTAATTCAGGGGGATGTCTCATCTGGCCGGTTTGGAATGTTTTTGGATAATCTACGGCGTCATGATCAATTGTCTTTTTTTAAATCGGTGCTCCATGATCTGGAGAGAAGATATCTCCGGCCCCTTCCTGGTGGCTTGGAGAGTTCGCTTGACGACCCAAACAGACGCAAAGCCATCGGTGGAGTTTCAGCTATCGTAGCGGCGGTATTACGCGACCGAGATGCTCTACAAACCCAGTTGAGCGAATGGCTTGTCACGGGAGTAGAGACGAACATCAGGGGAATTGATTTTCGCCGTGCGCTCTTAACATCGTTTAGAGGCCATCAAGGTGAGCTTTCAATACTGTAATAAACCCAAATATTTCCTCACTGACCCCTAGTATTAGGGTCTATACTAGATATATTGAGCAAATCGTTAGACATATTTGGTGATAAGCTTCATATTAAACATACGCCAACGCGCGGACAAGAAGGTAAGGCTTCCGCCGTGAAAACAGGAGCCTTTAGTACCAAATCTTACAATTTCCAGCCAATACGCAGGTTATTCTTCTGGCTGCCGGGCATGTCCACCGGCTGTGCCCAGATCAACTCCGTCCCTTCACGCAGTCAGGAACATATCTAACCGCGATATCGAACCGACTCGCAGCTTCTTCACACCGGTCCCGTTTTCTCGGAATGGTTGTTGGAATGGCCTTGTCAAAATTAGTTGACCCACCAGAAAAGGCAATGAAATTCGACCTCGAAGAGATGGAGGGTGAAGAAGCGCAATGGTATATGCGTCTGACGAATGTAGAGGACAAAATGGGTTCTATTGATGACCTGAAAGGTCTCGAGAACAACAATAGCGCTGAGCAAGCTCCGAAAAAATCAAACCAACATACACCGAAAGCTCGTCGGAAAGGTCAAACAAGACTAAGTGGGACAACATCAAAGATAGTTTCTATAGAAGAGATATCTGAAGAGGAGTCGGACGACGACCAGTTCCTGCCCTACGAAAAGCCAGATACGGATGCATCTGATTCAGAAGACGATCCAACGTTGATCAACCGGTCTAAGCCTAGTGCTCCAGTGTAAGGTTTCCATTATATGCCTGACCATGACTAAATTGATGACTTCGTTTGCTGACGTATAATGATAGTTATATACGAGACTTGTTAGCTTGCCTACGGGATACAGATAATGCAGAGCGATACAACTTGGGAATATCTACTGCACCAACTCTCATACGGCGCAAAGCTTCGTTTGGCACCGAAGTTGCAGAGAACTCTGAGGCACTCGCGCTTACTGTCGCAGGTCTCCAGGACAAATATAATTTGCCAAAATTTCAAGAGTACAAATTACAGAGCGAAATCGCATTACTGGTGGCCTATCCACTTACTATGGGCCAGTGGTTCGTGCATACACTTTTTAACGCCGACCTATCTCAAAGCCAGCGGTCAACAATACTTGTTGCGCTTGGATTGAGTGCTCGCGAATTAGCAGGACATGGGACCAAAGATGCGGATGCTATGGGCCTCCCACCTGCTCCCAACTCTCCGTTCCCATCGAAGCGTCTCCCTTCGAATCTAGAGGCAACCTACAGCACCACAACAAATCCGATCAGTACCATATCGAAAAAGCTTTCGCAAGCCACCTTACAACCTTTGGCTCTTGATGCCGCAGATTCATTGACAGGACCCAATGCTCTCAAAGTTCGAACTTTTTCCTCCCGCATGGAAGTTGAGAAGAAAAGAAGAGAGAAAGAGCAGCAAAAACGGCAAAAGGGTATTCCTAAGGATCTTCACAAAATCCTTTCCAACGGTTTCTTTTTCCCGCTCACGAATGCCTTTGCAGTATTGATATATTCGACCTCGTAAGTCATTTTCTCACAGTTCATCAAATTTCCAATCAGACGTGGGACATTTGGGTTACTGATTTACATATTGACAAATTGTCTAGATCAACCAACGTACATAACCCCTTCCTCATCCCACAGCTCCTCCACCTCTTCGTCCAAACAGTCACACTCGTCCTTTCAACACTTGGTCCAAACTCTCCCAATCTATTCAACCTTACTCACGAGTCTCTCGCGCTACTTATCACTTTACACAACCTACCAGTCGCCACAGAACCGACAGTATTACCCGCAATTCTATCCCTCTTCCTCGCTGTTGTGGACTTGAATATATCATCTGGAAGTACTGGGGAGGAGAGACTTGTTACCGAATTTGCGACGCAGGTGATTGAGATGCGTGAGTGGGTTGATGGTGTGTTTGAACGTGCTTCGAAGGAAGACGAGGAGGTCAGAATGCTAGCTGCGGGCATTATGGTCAAGCTTGGGGAGGTTATGGAGAGATATCAAGGGCGGTTGTTGGGGACGAATCTTGGGTTTGGTTATTAAAAGTGTCTTAAGAGTCTTATCTAAACCAACTGTAGTGGCAAAAGTCCCGCACTTGTATATTTGCACTTCAAACCGCAGCGTATGTGGTTCGAGAGGAGCCATCCAGTTTCGGATTTTCCACTTAGCTAAGATTATAATTCTATCCAAGCACTGAACTCTTCGGGCAAGCTTGAAAAATAATAACTTATGCTACATGGATGTTTGTGCTTCAGGCGACGTAGCAAGCCAGCGTCGGGATATCTAATAGACCACAATAAAAGCGAATGTAAAATAAAAGGCGCTTCCATAAACTCCTAAGCACTCCCAGTACTAGACTTGGCGAACCCCTTCGTCTCAATCGCCCCTTTCAACATCCGATTGCCACTTATGATTCCCGTCGTACAAATGACGATCCGTCGTCGTGCCGATTCCTTACTTGCAATAAAACGCAAGGCAGCAATTTCAGTAAATGTAATCCCCCCAAGGAAAAACACAAAGACCGTCTTGATAGCACCCGTGCCTGAGAGGGTCTGTCGTGCTCTTGCAGCCTTCTCATCGCCCTTTTGAACAATGTTAAACGTGACACCCCGTGCGCTTTTAACCACTTCCTCAAATCCTAGCCACCCGGGCGAAGGTATGTTAGCGGATGCGCCTGCAGCTGGAGCAGGAACGCCCTTCGTTAGGGATAGAAGATATGGTTTCTGCAGCACGCATTGCACGAGACGTATGCTAAGAGGTGCATAACCGCTATACACATATGCGACATCGTCTGGATTTTGTTCGTTCACTTCATCGACAATAAGTCGTAGGCTCTTGCGAAGATAGCTATAGTTGGATTTTAAGCCGGCCGGTCCACCTCCGGTCGGGAGCAACATGGCCGTCGCCGAAGACCGTGTCTGGAGAAGCTCCATTTTCTCAAGGGCGTGGAAAGTTAGAAGATGTTGGTATCCATATGCCTGTAAAATTTGCTTTTTGAAGTTTTCCAAATCCCTCGGTCGAAGTCCGCCAGTCATACAAGACTCCAGGCACAGTAACCGGAGGACTATATGGATAGGGACATCACGCGCGATGAGTTCTTCGATGGTTTCGTGCTGGTATGTGGCATCCGACCCAGTAGCTATGTTCTGTTGAATCCCAAGCGTTTTCCTGAATATATCGGAACGGGTTTGGCGCATAATCTCCTCTGCGAGGTTTGTGTGAATTTTGAGGCTGGTATGTTCCGCTTGGTATGCTGGCAATTTGTTGACAAATTCTCGGACCTCAGTGGTCGACTTGGCGACATGACGACTTTCGTAGTCGCTTTCCAAGCGGCGGGCCACTTTATTCAATATACCTCCAACTATGACAAAGTTTGAATCACGAAGCTGGCTGTATAATTGATCTGAGGAGTCCAACTGTATCTTCCGTTTTAGACCCTGTTTTTGGGCAGCTGAGGACGTGCTAGGTGAGGTTACTTGGGAAGAAGACGGGGTAGCGGCAGAAGGGCCAATAACCGTTGAGTCAACCTCAGCCTGATTATTTGAGATTTCAAAAAACTCATCAACGAGTCCTTCATATGTGAGTTGAGTGAGTAGAACAGTCGCGAAGTCTACGTCTCTATCAATTATGATTAAGCTTTCCATCGTGGAGCTGACCATGAGTCCTCTCCCAGATCCATCGTTCAATCCAGAGGTCTCTTCGGCATCCAGCTCTTTTCTCATTCGCAGTAGTTGATCTGCCAGCTTTCTCGCATTGTCTCCTTTTCCAACGATGCGAGGGAAAAAGCCATGTCGTAGCTGTACATTCATTAAGGCTTTGGCAGAAAGGTAAACTGAACCTGGGTCCTTGTGCTACACTGGGTTAACCCAAGAGGCCGACAAATAAATATGAGTAAAGCAGAGCATACCAGATATAGGTCAGAAAAAGAATCGTCCAACTCCAAGGAAAGAACGTCGTTTTCCAAGGGGAGAAAATAAAGTGGAAATTCAGCGATAATAACATCCCCTATAATACCCTCGTCCTCTAATATTTGATTACAAACAAGCGTACGACGTGGAACCCAAAATATGGAAAATTCATGTTCAACAGTGCCATTGCGTTGGAGTTTTCTTATTTGGTCTAGGAGCATGTCAGCGCATACTGATAGCCATCAAACCATAGGAAAGTACAAAGGAAAGAAAGCTAATGAAATGTGCTACGAGAATGATTGATATGGGGGCAAAGACTGGCAACAGAGAGTGGGAGAAAATTCTCTGGAGCCTACTGTATGCCCCGAATTATTTTTATCTGCAATGGAGAACACGCAAATGAGACAAGCATATAATGGGAAATTTAGAAAGAATTCAACATAATACAAGACAAAAAGAGA
Source organism: Helicocarpus griseus UAMH5409 (assembly GCA_002573585.1). NCBI lineage: Eukaryota > Fungi > Ascomycota > Eurotiomycetes > Onygenales > Ajellomycetaceae > Helicocarpus > Helicocarpus griseus. Next base: position 93,353 of record PDNB01000007.1, on the reverse strand, counting down.
AGGTATGTACGGCAGAATAGGCATACCGGCTGTTGATTGTACTTGGACTGGTTTTTCAGCATGTACGAGGAAGACAATGTTCTTCTGGGAAGAATCGGTATTTCCATTTTCAAGCAAGAACACACGGTCCACTCCATATTCCTGAAGGACCGAGAACTTGACAAACAAGCCAACCGGGCCGGCTAGATCCTTGCTGATTACAAGATTCTTCTTGCCTCGAACCTATAAGTGCTATCAGCGTACAGGTTCGCCAGTTATGGAGGATATTGATGTGGATGCAGCCTTACTCACGCCTTCAAGAAGATTCAGCAAATCCCTCCGAGCCTTATCCCTTACGTAGTCTGCTTCTGACCCCGGATGAGGAGCCATTTTGGTGTACAGCTGGAAACAGCTGGATACGCACCCAGCGCTGTTGGTTGAGAATGGTTGGACATGAGGTTGGAGCTCGGGAAGCTTGGGGCTCTTTGGGCGAACATTCGGCTGCCCAGGTGGTTTCCCGCTACGCCGCTTCAGGACTAGTTTTTCTGCTTCGTCAGCCGCCACAGCCCAAGGTCACGTGGATCCGATACGATAAGCCCCAGGGGGCTTGTCTCATCGCCTTCATTGAACAACTGCCTGAAACTCCAACTATTCCCTTCCTTTCTTTTAGTTGTCTCATACAAATACTAAATAATTCGATTCTGGAAGTAATACCTGTTTTCCCTTTATTCTGCGTATACCTACATTATGGGGAAGTTCGGCTTTGGTAGCAAGAAGAGCGAGACCGGAGACGACGATAACAGCCGCTCAGCACTGTTTGGTTCCAGATCCAAGAACAAAAGTCCAGCAGCGTCGTCAAACCCTTACGCGCAGCCTCCTCCACCGTATAGCGATCCCTATAGTCGTGGTCATGGCGGACCTCCTGGCGGACCTCCGGCTGGACCCCCGGGTGCTGCTTATGGACTCCCTCCTGGTCCTAAGGGCCCTCCTGGCATGAACCCTCCCGGCCCTCAAGGAAATCCCTATGCAAATTTGGATAATAAATATGGCCGTGCTACTGGCGGATATGCTCTGGCGACAGCGCCAGAGCCAGCACCAGCACAAGGCTATGCGCCAGGAGGGCCAGGATACCAAGCTGGATATGGAGGTGACAGATATGGGGGAGGCAATGCCGCCCCGCCGGCTCCTAGATCTAGATATGGAGCTGGTGGTTACGGCGGACTTGGTGGAGACCCAAACGCTGCCGATGATAACAGAGACGCTCTTCTAGGCGGCGCTCGAGAAAGATTTCAGGAACAACGTCATAACCCTGCTTTGCAAGATGTTCCTCAGGGCGGTGCCAGCGGCGCTGCTTCTGATGGAACCAATGGCGCCTACGCTCCGACTTACCAAGAAAGACAACTCACAGCAGAGGAGGAAGAAGAAGAAGACATCCAAGCAATGAAGCAGGATATCCGGATGATAAAGCAACAGGACGTTGCTTCTACCCGCAATGCTCTCCGCGTTGCCCTAGAAGCAGAGCAGACAGGTCGCGATACTCTAGTTCGCCTCGGGGCTCAAGGAGAGCGGATCCATAACACAGAAAAGAATCTTGATTTGGCCTCAAATCAAAACAAACTAGCAGACGAGAAGTCCCGTGAGTTGAAAAGGTTGAACAAAAGTATGTTCCAGATGCATGTCAACAATCCGTTCACTGGTGAAAAGCGGAGGCAGGCTCGTGACGAGGCTATCATTCAGCGCCACCAAGAAGAGCGTGCTCAACGAGAGGCTACCCGACAGAACGCATTCCGATCAGAGCAGCGCATGGACCAGACTTTCAAAGGTTTATCGAAAAAAGCTGCCAATGCGCCTCAGAAGCAAACCAACCTTGCGGACCGGTCCAAATACCAGTTTGAAGCTGATAGCGAAGATGACGAGATGGAAAATGAAATCGATACCAACCTTACTGCTATTGAGGGCGTAACGGGCAGGCTAAATATGCTTGCCCGCGCCCAAGGCAGGGAAGTTGAGCAGCAAAATACGGATTTGGGACGCATCATGGGCAAGGTATGCTACTCTTCACTTCAAATTTCACTTTCAATAAGCCCAACCTCGTATACTGACAATGTCATGTCACAGAGCGATTACGTGGACGATCAAATTACCATGAACAGCGCCCGTCTCGGCCGTATCCGCTAAGCGTCTTAGTTTCTTGATCTAGAGTATTTATATGGCGATACCCATTTCAAAAACACCTCTGTCATAACTCCATTTAAATCCGACAACAAATGCGTCTTTCGACAAAAGAATATACCCTCGAGTTACCGTATCTATCCGTTTCCTTTCCAGCACTAGTACTAATACTGTCCAAATTCCTATTTCTCCTATTAAGCATTCCCTATTCCCTCCAAAGCGACATCAAACTCCTCCACGTAGACCGTGGATGGCAAATGATAGACATTGCTCTTTGGCCTTTACTCCTGGATTGCTTCGAAGTCTTGTTGTGTTTCTATCCTTGCAAGTTGATGTTGTTTCATGTGATGCAGTTTTTCTCTCATTATTCCATGCACCTCTCCATAGCAGGCGTTGAAAGTTTAGCTTTACATTGAAATTACCTTGGAGCATATGACTAGCAGTGCGGTATGGTATTCCAATTGGAATTTTGCTAATTGTGACTCCATACAATCTCGACAGTCCCTGCACAGCACCGAGTTCATAGTAGGGAATTCCGTAGTTATGGTAGGCATCGGCGAACGGAGCTATTGAATTAGGCAATACCGCAAACTCGAAATAATACGTGATAACAAGATTCCTTTCCACAATTTCCAAGCGAGTTTATTAGACATGTACCTTCTCATTTCTCCCGTAAAGCATGATTTTCAATGATTTTCTTCTGTTCAATAACGTGGAGCTCAAAAAACCATAAAACGTATCGATAATATCAATCAAAGCAAAGTCGTTAAAAAGAAGAGTTGGATCTTCCTCCGCCCTTGGGATTCCCATTAACCCAACCCAACACCTTCCATCCAACAAGAAGTACAAAAAGTTCTCAGCACTGTTCTCCATGAATCAGAACCACGTAACAGGGAATCAACAATAGCACGAATAAAATCATAAACTCAGGAATATGAGACAAAAAGAATTAACAAAATCACGCCGGAATAGCATTCAAAATCTCATCAAGCATATCATCCGCCCAGCCAGACGGACCGTTACTCACCCCATTGACATCTCTATCCTCCCCGCTATCGTCAGTGCCAATGCCAATCTCTACACCACCGCTCAGAGTATCCAGGAGCGGGCTTTCAAGATCCAAGAAATCGAGGTTTACTTCGCGGAAATTACCCGGTGAGGGCGTGGAGTGGTTGTGGAGCGATTGGTCGTTCGATAGCTGGGGAGCCAGCTTGTGAGAGACTGGCGTTGGCGGAGAAAATAGGAGAGGATGAGTCTGTTGTTGGTGTTGTTGGTGCTGTTCTGGGCTGGGAACCTCAACCATGTCATTGACGCCGTAGTATACATCTGTGTTTTGAACAGTAGGTTGGTCTCCTGATTGTTGGTGCGTCTGTTGTTGCTGGGACTGTTGCTGTTGTTGTTGCTGTTGAGGCTCCGGTATGGATTTTGTTAGTGGTGGGAGGTTTTTCAGCCGGAGCTCTGCTGGTATAGTAGTTTGTACAGTCTCGATGGCTGGGCCACCTCCATCTCTAAGATGAAGCTCGCGAACAATTGCGGGCAAGTCTGCATCTCGCGGATATTGCCCTCGTGCAAACGCAAAATCTATGGACAAGGAGAGACGGAGATACAGGCGAGGCTGCCGAACAAAGACTTCAGCCCAGCTCTTTGTGCCTTTGCTTGCCTGCCTACTCGTTCTCTCTGTCAATGCATTAGATAGGTTTGTGCCGTTGCTGCTGTTGCCGTTGCTATTGTCATTGTTGTTCGAGGTTGACATAATATTCGCCTTGCCACCAGGCTGAAAGGATATCGTGAGATTTTGATCCTCTGCCAGCCTGAGAACTTGCTGAATGAGGAGGGCGACGTAGTCTGTGCCATCGTAACGGTTTCGATAAAGCTGCATGACTTCAGCATAGTAGCTTAAGCGTCGTTTGCGGGTTGCGGATTGTGACGTTGTTCCGGAGAGCTTTACGTCAAGTGCGTTTAAGACCAGGGGTAAAGCAGTGTATGCAATGCTATAAAATCTGACTTTTAGCAAACTTCTTCACTTAATAGGAAGGGGGCCTTTGGGAATGAAGTAGTTGTGTAGAATAAAACGTACGCGCTGATAGGAAGATGTCGTGCCACTCCACGCATTAACAGCCGTTTAACGCTTCTCGTTATTCCCAAGGCTGCATCTTCCAGTTCATCTTTAATTCCTTCTAGTCGTTTGGTATAAGTATCCGTGATAAACTTTTGATGGGCTTCCACGGTGAGTGTCTCATTGTGGCATAAGGCCACTCGAGCGGCACTGAATAAGTACGAAGTATTAGTCCCTATCCAAGACAATGTAATGATCAAGCAAGCAGTTGAAAGATTTGACCCACTGGTAATACATAAATGTCAGGTTAGAATAAAGCGTGACGGATTCGTGGACACTGTCAGATGCAAAAATTGAACCGAACGCCGCTTTGGCTTCATTCGCCCACTGAGCAAGACTAGCTCTAATATCTTCAATATCCCTAAGTGTCTTCAAGAATTCCTTTTCAGTCATCGTTTTGGGTTGCGAAAATCCGTTAGGCGCATAGACAATCATTATAACTCCAGTCAGCACAATAGCTAGCTGACACTGAACTCTTAACACGTTTGCAAGAAGGCGTTTCGTTTCCGGGTTATATACTTCGGAGTTGTAGATTTCATCCTGGAGATCCTCTTCTGTCATACAGTCAAGAGAAAGGTCAAAGTGTTGCGGAGTGAGCTGGAGATGTCTGCGCAATCCTAAAGGCAGGATCCGGTCGCGAAGTAAAATGGACCACCATAATCGTTTTTTCGTCTGTCGTTGAGGGTCATTAACGTTGGATTTGCTATTATACAAATGTGCACCGTAAAGAATTGCGTGTTGAATAGCATTTGTCAGCCATAAGCTGCCGGCGTGAAGATCAATAGAAGAGCTTTGGTAAGTCAAGAGGATGGCACCTTGGGCTTTCGCCAGGGCATCATTTTCGGCATTTAGATCAAAAAGAAGCTACACAATGCGTGTCAGTCTCCGCTTTTCCCATGGGATTTCCAATAATTACATACCTTCGCTCTGCGGTATAGAATATTGCGGGCTGTTCTATTGTCATCAAATCCGGCGGATTTGATGACATTAGATGGGACAAACTACGCAGAGAAACAGATTAGAAGAGCTTTTCGGTTTGAGCGATGTAACACCCTGGGTAATGCTTACTGCACAGCTTGCAAAAAACATTGCCTGGAAAATGAACAGTGACATGGCACGCGGCTTCGTTAGTCCATCTGTTCTACTGGAGTACATACTCCAGAAGTCTGCCTCATTCAACACCGGAAGACAAGGATGGACATGCAGAAAATACTGGCGGACAAACTCGTCGAGGATCGGTCCCGGCGGAACATGTAAACAACCTTTCATCTCCAAGAACTTGACATCTTCCGTCGGTAAGGTATGGAGATCACGCAGTTCGATAAAACGATAAAAAGAAAATATCACACTTGAATCTCCATTTGACCCATCTGACGAGGACGGTAAAATGGTTTTAGGGATCTGAGGGTTCATTGAACCAAAAGGTTCAAACGGGATTTCTCCTGGAAATGGTCAGTCTCGGTTTGCTCCTGATGTAAGAGCAAAATACAAGAAGAAAAAGCAAAACTCACTTTCTCTCCACATATCACCGAAGAACGTCTGTCGCGTAGGGTCAATATATTGGGGGAAAGTAGGCTTCGACATCATGGTTTCCATTGGTCTCATCCTACTTGTCGGATCGGATTTGTGCACCAGAGCACCATTTTGGAGGTTTGCTTCTGGCCATGGCATCTGGGTTCTCACACCACGGCTAAAATAAAGACATGTCAGGACGATCTCATGTATGAGAACTTAATGATACGAAAACACGCAAATCACAACGCTGCACTATATCCGGAAGCTCTGGCTAGATAAACCAAGCCAGCATTGCATATTCGCAATGGCCATGCGGTAAAAGGAGATAAATCAAATCACTTACCCTCGACAAGCACTCGATCGGATAGCACACTCATGGCCATCGAGCCTGCAGTTTGTGCAGGGGCTTCCGTGGATAGAGACGTCGCAACGAACCTTGCGCTCATGGCACCAAGTACAGGCCATCCGAGCCCGTTTCCGCGGTCGCTGTGAAGGATCCATTGTGCGAGGTTGCTGGGGAGGTTGGTGCAGTTGCAGCTGTTGGGGGTGCTGAAAGGATGAAGAGCTTCCAAGTCCAAAGTCCATCGTCCTTTTGCGATCTGAAAGAGGCACTTTCTGGTAGTGGGGTGAGGAACTGGACCGTCCAGCAGACCAAGGGCAGGGGGGAGAGAAGCGGGTCAAAGCCGAATCGTTTGGGGTAATGAAATATGACAATCAATTATGTAGAGACCCCAGTTCCGAGATGTGAGGCGAGAGAGCCGTCTTCGTAGTAGTAGTGGGAGCAAGTGGACAGTGCAGAGTATTAATACGATTTATACCCGCTATGTCATGCCACAGCACGCCGCTTGCAGGCTTCTTAGAACCGAACCCTAATACGGGAACGGCCTAAACAAGGAGGATTCTTGCGCAATAAGGATAATGTCGATGTCATGCCCCTTTTCCTCTGCGTTTCCTGAAACCAAAGAAAATTCGTAGAAGTCAAGAGATGTAAGATATCGACAGAGCAGTTCACACAGTTCGAGATGCTTCCTCTCTGGCGGGATGCTGGGACCGGGGATATCTGGAGACGTTATTTCTTTTTGGCATAGCGAAACGAGGACCCTCTCTGGGCTGCTGTCTGTGTCTGTCGTAACGGCCGGCACTAAATTTCCCCACCATCTCGTTTTCGAGGCGTCTCCGGACTTTCGAGGTTCATCCATCCATGTCGAGATGGCGGGCTTCGTAGTGCAGCCTGCCAACAGGCTCAGCACACAGCTTGGTCCGCCTACTAGTGGGCCGCGGCACCAGTGGATTTCGAGATGTTTGGACCAAGTGTGACCGCTTCTCCATAATTGCTGCTCCATCTCAGAGGGAAGATCCCTCGTCCGGTCTCCCCCATGCCCACTGGACAAACGGTTTCTGTTGGACAGTTCTCAGCCAAGCCCTGACGGTCCCTTTCAACCTGTGTACAGCCCCAAGACGCGAAGCGATTGCAGAAAATATTAAAACAGTACGTACTGCGAGTGCACGTACTGGCCGTTACTGCTCAAAGCTCCGAGATTTGGCATATTATTTCATAAACGTGTGGGAAAGCACACTACACGCGTGCTTAAGCCAGATAGTTGCATAAGCAGACACTTCCGAAGCCCGTGTTAGTTTGCACTGACCGACTGTGATATCATTGGGCGGTTGCAACGCTACTACGAACGACGACTGAGGTTCCTTTCGCCACGCCACTTATGTCCCTCCGCCTAAAAGCCACCAGAAAAAAAGGGGTGTGAGGGGGGAGTGATTATGACAGTTTTTCTGGGGAGTCTCTGGGGAAGGGCGAATGCTTGGTTAACCATATGTGTCCAGACTTCGAATCGGCACAGAACACACACCCCTATCGATCGAAATCTCTCGATATTGACAACAAACTTCAAGACTGGCGGCCTGTTCAGCACTATTCAATACAATTCTAACTGGTTTGAGCGCTCAGTCTAAACTACCACAGGTATATCTATCTACTGTACAAATGCTCCGATCAAGTCAACACCCCACACGGTCACGCGCAACAAACCCCTGCTTCATATTTTGAAAATTTTTGATCTAAAGAGGTATCTTGAACTTATCCTTGTACCATTACCACACGAGGGATCAGCTATGAAGAAGAATAATAATAATAATAGAAATCATCCTGCTTTGAAATGACGTGGAAGTTCCTCGACCCCCCGAAATGCTGTGGAGCATGAGCCTTTCAAAAGAGGAACCGGTATGGCATTCCCAAATCCCCATAATGTCGCTCGCTAATGGAAGCACTCAGGAATGTCACTCTCAGTAGCTCAATTATCTACACGGTCGTTACTCAGAAGTTTATGCAGCCCATGCGTATTGGGCAAAGTAAACCCCGAGAAATTTCTCGCAACTCGTCTACGCGGCATATATACAACCCAATCATTATTCGAGCTGGTTTGACGGAGCGGACTGTTGCCGAATGTACATTACAGTTCCCCCAACTGATGGTCTGACGATGCTGTTCCTTCGAAGAACAATAATAATGTTCTGGAGGCTGCCGCAGTATAAATACAGCCATATCGTTAATATCGGATCTGCTCTCAAGCAGCTCATCATATTCCTGGATGTTGCTTTGAGGAGATTTTTGTGTGTTAACAATTTGACGGAACAAAAATGCAATAAACTTATTGCAGTGCATACTACTGATTCATCATCAAGAACAAAGGTCCCGTCTCCCAACAAAGGCACTGCTCCTGTATCAAAACTCATAGGCAGTAGAATGAGCTGGAGAAGATGAGTCTGGACAGCTGGTTAAACAAACCATGTCTAGCTCTAGCTGATCGTCGAATCCCAACTAGCCGGTTGTTGGTCAAACTGGAGTATCCTCGATAGTACACGGGCTTCCCGTCCAGAGGCAAACCAGCGGAACTATTACTTTTGCCCTGCTCTTGAACAGCCAGAGATAAGTTGTTTACAGTCACTCTCAGAAGTCCCGGGTATGATAATTGGAATCCTTGGTCTTTCCGATAATGGCCATCTTCCACCAGCAACTACAGGTATACCATTTACCGCTACTCCTAATATACTGCGCATGCACATATAATATTACAAGATAACAAGATAACAAATTATTCTTCGTCATCATTTAACGCAGAATCTTTATGTTAATCTCAATGTGCGTGAATACATTTGGCCTTTGGGTGTTTAAATAGAGATCACCAAAATCGTTTTAAGATGTCCGGCGCACATAAAGGCCTTGGCAGAAGCTTTTTGGCTTGCCTACCCCAGATTTGTGGGGTAATTGAACCAGAAACAGATAACACAGTTCAGCCGGGAATTCGGAATTTCGGATTCAAATTCTTCTCTTCCAAGTTCAGCACCCAGAGCTCTGCAGCAAATTGGAGATATTTCAGGAATAAAAGTTACCAGCTCTTTTACCTTTCCAAATTCCTATTCACAACAAAGCCTCCGTAACCGGCTAAAGTTAGAATCACCGATCAACTCAACCCCGTGATAATTTCAGCTATCAGGCGGCTTGTACATTACAGCATCGAACAAAGAACTTCATGATGGCTTAGGTTTGAGAGCTTTTTCGTCTCTTTCTGAAAGTGATGAATCCTTGTTCAAAATCTAACCCCCAGACAATCCCTCCTCGCCGAGTCAGGGGCGGTACCTTGACTCTCCGTATGATAGGACAGAATAATATCCAGCTGAGCCAGGCCTGTCCGGGGCGCTACTGCTTAGTACGACTGCCCGCGTTCGGCTCTCATGCTTCGGCATTTCCAACAATTGACATGTGAATGCTCGGTACTGTTTTCGAGATTTCTAGGCGCATTCCTAGTGCCAACCTTTCTACCGCTGCAGCTGTGTTCAATCCGTTTCCATTTAATATTATTAGTCTTATTTTGTCTCGAATTCAAGTTATTCTTCACTTAAACAAATACAGGACGAAGAGGGCCGTTCTTAGTTCTCGTCATTTCCTGTCATGTCCCTGGCATTAAACACAGTATTTAAGCATAACCTGACATCGCTTCGAAGAAATCCACAGTTTGAGATCATGATCTGCTTGAATCTTTGCGCTGGGTGGGCGTGTTATGCAGGAGTCAGGACGGAACTTCGGTCCATCCAGGGTATCTGATGGGTCAGGGGAATAAACAATCATTATTGGGAAAAAAATACAAGGTCGCTTTTCTACCCCAAACGCATTCTCCAGAATCCGCCCGCGCTAAAGATTTTGCCTCTACATTGTATCCGGAGTAATGTGACGTCAGTGTTCGTACCCTATCTCGAAAAGATTTGCATGAAGCATCTAATTTCTATTATTATTTTTGCCTCGCCGGAGAATCACCGCATGAGATGGCAGTGGAGTGAGGTCATGCTAATCACGAGCATGTAAGGATCAGGGCTGGAACTTGGACACAAATCACATACGGATGGCCGATTACAGGCCAATTTTGCCTATATGGATGTTGCGCTCTCCATGCTGTCTCATGGCAAAGGACGATTGATTTCCCTTCCTTCGCAGGATTGATTTGGACAATATGTCTGATTGAATAAACATGAGGAAGAGATTGGGGACAGACAAAATTGCTTGTTGCCTGCTCTGGCTCGTTGCTAGCACGTCCTTGTGCCGGTCAATTGATTCAAACTGTCAAGTATGAAACGTCACATGAATTCTATACATGTTAAGGCCAAATGTCCCCTCTACTCTTCTCTATTGAAGGGATGTCAGATAAAAGTTCTTGATTGAAAGTTCAAAGATGCAGTATTAGCCCTAGGGATGGGTAAAGCACCAATGCTGAACGTTCGGCAAATATTCGTCATATCTCGAAAACATGAAAAGACGCAAGGATTATATCCGCTCCCCCGTGCCATCCATACCTCCATAGGTGGGCGGTTATTGTCATGCGATGGGAAACAAGCATTCCTCTTTCCGGCGGCTTAAAAACTTCCCGCATACAATGGCTAAAGAGATTATGGAAAAAATTTCAAACCTCTTTTCTACTGCATTAAGCCGGATGTTGTTCTGGTTAAATCAAATTGAAGTTGACATATCATCTGTACCGTTTTAAAACGATGACTATCTATGTCAGAATCTATTTCCCCTTACCTCGCTTTTCCCCGACGGCATTAAAACGAAACAATGGGCCGTTTACGGGTCAGCGAAAACGACATAGATACTCCTGACCTCAACTGCTCAACGCCATGTCAAGTACATGATAACCCTGGGTCATTTAATATGAAGCAACCGGGGCTTTCTATATGGTACATGTTTCTGTGGGCCATGACGAGCATTGTTGTCGAGTTCATTGAATTATCCTACGGCTAAGGCCTGCATGTGTCCTTAGCCCCAGGCCCCCCAAATAGGATTGCCTGTCACGTAAAGCCTCGTGTGGGAAACAAAATAGAGAAGATGTACATGAGTGCAAGCAGTCAAGGTATCATGACATTTACCCCAGTTGGGCATATATAGCTAGCTAATCCGCATTTCAATTTTTGCTTAGCCGATTAATCACCTTCGAAGTTGAAATAGAAGAACTGCTGCCATCGAAGAATCTATATCATAAATAGCTGTCCAAACCCCCCAAACCAACAGCATGTTGTTTACAATCGCCACCATGCTCATGATGGGCCGCGCCCTTGCCATGCAACCTGACAATTTTCAAAAGAGACAATCATGTCCAAACGTCCATGTTTTTGGAGCTCGAGAAACCACGGCTCCTGCCGGAATGGGCTCCGCTGGTGCCATGGTGAACATGATCCTTCAGGCCCATCCAGGTGCCACTTCGGAGGCGATCGACTATCCCGCCCAGGGAGATAGTAACTACGGTTCATCTGTTCAGGCTGGCACTCGCGCGGTTGGTCAGCAGGTCAATTCATTTGCTCAAAGATGCCCAGATACGCAGATTGTTATCGTTGGGTATTCGCAGGTAAGGGATATCTTAAAGCCCTTTTCGGAACCCCCCCACCCCAATTAGTCGAATATTTCACCTTCTTATTGGACATATTTGTTCTTCAATAAGATTGAAAAGTAAATTTGGCTAATGTCGTATCTTTCAGGGGGCTCAAATCACGAACAATGCAAATTGCGGAGGTGGTGACCCCAACCAAGGGTACACCGAGACCGAGCCCCTCGTCATCGGTACCGTGCAAGACCAAGTCAAGGCCATCATTCTTATGGGCGATCCCCGGTTTACACCGGGTGAATCTTTTAATGTCGGCTCAGCCACCGCTGGAGGAGTAAGTTTTTCCCTAGATACCATTTAGATGAGCCTGTACATTTGACCGGGACTAATATTCTGCTTTTCTCTCGCCAGTTTTCCGCTCGTGAGCCCGGATTCGTTTGCCCGGTGGCTGACAAGATTCAGTCATACTGTGATTCGCCTGATCCATACTGCTCGAATGGCAACAATGCTCAGACTCACCAAAGCTATGTGAGTGTCTACGGACAACAAGCATTGGAATTTGTCAACAGCAAACTTTCATAGGGTTTGCTATGAGATAAAGCCAGGTCAGTGAGCTGGTTTAGGAGGACATGGCAATGTCTTTGAATCAGTAGCCTAGTTTTTGTTTCTGTTTCGAACTTCGTGATCGTCCTAACCGTTATGTTTCTATGCCCCTGATATTTGCTTTGAACTGAGTCATTGTATATTTCCAACTCCGAAACTATTTTGAAATTTTCGTCAGGCTGGTGCAAATTCCTTTACTTACGAGTATGTCGAGCAAGGAAAGAACGTTTATTTTGCTAAGCGAAGTGAAATACCTTGTGTCGTTGCGAATTCGCAGTAGATGAGAAGGGGTTGACTTCAGCTGCGTTTGTCTGGCACAGAGCAGCGGCTGATTGAATAAAATTGAGTCTATATCAAGTAATGTTCCCTATAGGAAGTGGGTCCCTTATGAAGGAGACAAGCACAGCTTTAGTTTGAGAAGGTTCATTTGATGCAGAGCACGCCGTTTTGTTTTATCTGGAAAACTGTATGGAAAGGCAGCCTGAAAAGAAGAGGGATCTAGAGGCCGAAAAATTCCAAGGTTCTTTGCTACGCGAATTGTCTATATATCTAACCATCCTGGGCAACATTCGTATTCTTCGGAAGCTTGGATCCTTTTAAATTCCTTCAGATTCGATAATGAACATTAAGATACTATGATATCACTGTAATTGATTTCTCGTGCTGTGCTTTTTACCAGAATACTCCTTCGATTTTATCGGACCGCCAAATTGCTATTATAAATCTATGGCAAGTGAAGCAAGATCTAAAATAGAAACACTCGGATTGTTGTAGACATACCCTCAAGATTCGAGGAGCATATTGTTCGTAAGATCGGGAAACGCTACTATCTCTTCATTCATAAATCCGTATAGGAGATCGTCAAAGCTTTCCGTTTGGGTCAGTTGCATTGTGGCAGGAGATCGAGAAGGGAACATGCGCAATATAGCGTCTAGATCCAAAGATGACGGTGATTGGATGTCGGCTGGGGGTTCTGCAAAGAGTAGATATTAGCATTATATTCATTTCAATTGCTGTAGGCTTCGAGGGCATATGTCAAGAGAGGATCTTGCTTACCAGATGATAGCTCCAGACCATTTGCTACCATCAACTTGCGAATAATACTTGCGGGTTTTGAAACTCCCGAATTTGGCATCGTCAACTCATCCAGGCATTTCAGGCTCGCAGCCAGCTGGGACGAGTTTTCGCCTCTCTGTAAACACTCAGTCGCTGCTGCGTTGCGAACGTGGATGGTACATGCCACATATACAGAGTAGCTGAGAAGGTAGGGCGCTGCTCTGAGAGTATATGCAGATTGGTAAGACAAAACAATGCTGGTTATATTCGTTGCAGCGGATGAGCATAGTTTCCAAGAGCTTGCCGGAGCAACAGCAGTTCTCAGATGGCCGTCCGATATAAAAGGTCTATGGAGGAGGATCACAAGTGAGTAGTATACAGCATTCAGTATCATGATATTCGGAGGCGGTCTGTACTGTGATACAGCTTGAATGCTGGACCACGGCTCGAAGGTTAGGGCAGGAGGAAGATTTTCCTTCCAGGCAGTAAGAGCATCATTGATTGATTCAAGGCTTGTACGTGCATTTTCTGCTGTAGCACCAACGACGTAGAACCGATTGATGATTCTTGTCATTATACGTGACAAGAGACATAGTTGCTGAAAAGTCGACACTGAGTATATTGGCGTTGGCGTCATCGGAAGCATAGGGGCCGGTTCACCTATGCTTTTCGAATCGATGTAAGGGGTCCATAATTCCTTTTCCTCCATGGTATCCATGAAATTGCGAGACACATGAGCATCCCTCAGGTGGATTGCCATGGGTCGACCTAGGTAAAGGCTTTGGAGCTTGTCACAAATAAAGGCCCCCCAAAACACACGCCTTCTAATTTCAAGCTCTTCAGCATTTGCCGTCGTTTCCTTGCTGTCAAGGTGGAGACCAAGGTCATACACCATTCGCAGCGCATAGCCAGTGTAGAGCCATCCTTTTGAAGTTTCCCCACGTGCGTTGTACGTGGAACCCAGAAGAAGAAGTCCTACCAACGTCGGGATACTTGAACAATTTAAGAGAGACTGTTGTGCAAGAAGCTGATCACAGCGAATGAAAAAGCGTTTTCCCGACGAACCGGGATCAGCCGGGTCGTCCCTCACTTCAATCCTTTGGGAGTATTTGCTGGAGCTTGCAAATATAGCATTGAGTAGGAATTTAGAGCAGTAAGGACCATCCTGCATAAGGTCCCTCATCATGGTCGGCCGGTAGGTCAGTAAGAAGGTATGGTGTTGTCTATTCCAATGAAGATCAAGAAGATGGAGTGCCAGATCTGCTGGAACGCCGTCGATCTCCTGCCAGCTATGAAGGTCATATTCACGCTGGCGCTGTAAAACAGCATTCGCGACGAGCTGATTGCGAACATGTTCTGCTACTGGATATTCGGGGTTTCTCAGCGGCTTCGTGGGACCTTGCAATGCAGACGACGGCCCAAAGCTATCTACCTTTCCTCTTTCGTCTATAGAAAGAAAAGGCAGGACGTCCAGATCCTCATCTGAAGAATTGACACCATCGTCGTCGTCTGCCAGATACCGATTTCCTGTTTGCTGGCAAGACCTCGTTGTACTCTGCGAACCTGCTTCCGGGGAAGGGATGCAAGTAGGTCGAACTGACCCATCGATTATTGGCACAGAATCGAGAATTTTATCCCTATCCTCAGAAGACGCTAGCTTGAGACGTATGAGAACTTCCTCAATAGCTTGTTTCTCGCTCTTCAGTGTATTAACAAGGGCTGTTGATGGTCTGCGGGCGAAAAATTAACCTCCAATCAACAGGCATGCAAAATGGAAATTATAATAAAACTACCTTCGTTTCGGAGGCTCCAGAACGTAGACACAATGCCTTTTCTGGCTCACACAAGAACCACAACTTGGCCGTTGAGTGTCACATTTGATCTTTCGAACGCGGCAAAATTGGCAAGCGCGCGCCAATGTCTTAAGTTGGTGTGACTCCTGGCGTTTGCTCATCGTAGTTCTGACTTGCGTAGCAGGCTAGGATCAAGTGTTGAACCCGGTATATAATCCTCAAGTAATGCATATATGTTGTCGTTAGAGTTTCAACGCTCAAAAGCTATGTGTCATCGGGCGTGAATGGACACTTCAAGAATCCAGGTAACGAGACGGCTTTACCGACTATAGCTAGATCAGCTATTGTTTTTTTACCCTCGATTACCGAGGTCCATGATATAATTGAATAGAGATAATGACTTTTCTTCTCAGGGTAACTTTCATGGACAATGGAAAATCTGATATATAGGTGGCTACAATGCGCTGAGAGTGTATGTGTTGAATATTTTCGCAGGTGTTCTGAAAACTAGCTACAAACTTGACTTTTCGGTCATTCAGAATATTTAGTAGAATCCTACTCGCGACAAACTGAATCATTTACTTTTTCTGTTGTTTAACAGGTTTTACAAATTTCTTTAAAAATAGTTCCTTGTTGCCATACAATAGTAGGTCTGGTGCAATTGTCTGAATAGCGACCTCAGTTCACAAAATCCGCCGCTACTATGTACGCTGATTCAAACGGCCAGTCTCCCTCCATCTATAGGTAGGTTCACCCCCGTAACAAAAGAAGCTTCGTCGCTGGCCAAATAAATCGCCGCAGCAGCAACGTCTGTCGGTTCCGACATGCGCCGTAGAGGAACAGACAGGGCGAAGCGGGCCCTCTCTTCAGGGGTGTCGGGGACGCCAGAGAACATTTCCAAAAGTCCCGTAGCCCCTCGTAAGGGGCATATAGAATTGACTCGAATACCTTCTGGCCCATATTCCGCAGCGAGGCCTTGCGTAATCTGGAGTGGTTCAATCAGAAGACGTAATGCGTATCTAACAGCAGAAAACAAAACCAGGCACGCCGTAGAAGAAAGAAAAAAAGAGCCATGCACTTACTGTATTAACAAACCCCTTCGTGCCACCATAAAAGACCTGGCCAGGCCGGACTCTCGTTCCCGCAACAGAGGACGTGTTCAAGAAGACACCAGATTTCCTGTCCGCAAAATAGGGAACTATCACAGCAACGCTCTGATAGATACTCTTGATATTGACGGCAATGATCTTGTCAAACTCGTCCTCCGTGACTTCCACGCTGGGTTTCTTCCTATACGTAGTTCCGGCATTGTTGACAACGATATCAAGTTTTCCAAACCTTTCCCTAGCTAGCTCCAAGGCGTCCTCCCAGCATTTCCTGCTGACGCAGTCGAATTCGACAAAGACAACCGCACCCCCTGGAGAGGACTCCGCTTCAATCTCTTGAACCACTCGTTTGCCACTGTCAACTGCAATATCCGCGACGAGGACATTGGCACCCTCCGCAGCGAATGCCCGAGCAATAGCTTCCCCAAATCCGGACGCCGCCCCCGTCACAATTGCAACTTTGCCTTCTAGACGACCCATAATGCTTTGATGGGATGCGAACTTGGCTATAGTGGGGTTTAAGTCCGATTCAACAGCAGCTTGATACCAGCACGCAGTATGGAGTGGTATACCAGAGGTCCCACCAGGACGCGAAAGACATCAAAGTCCTAACTTGTCGTTGGTTAGCGATATGCGAAAGAATCATTGCCTCAAGTTTTCTTCATGGCGTGATTTCGGGATATCACTTAATGCAACACCTCTTCCCCGCACTATTGCGGGGGAAGGGCCAGCCCAGACAGGCATCCGAAATGACATTTACCGAATGTCTAGCTATCATTATTGCTGGCTCTGCCATGGTCGCCTGGAGTCTGGACGGTTAGTCGCGTTGTTCAAGCTCATGGAAATGTTTCTGCCGGGCCTTTCTCGCCCTCGCTTATCCGAGACGGAGACAAAGTCTCCGTCACAGCCAAGGCTCATACGGTTGAGCTAAAAAGGGAGTGGACAAAAATCGCAATATGACGCAACAGGAGCTCTAAGATCACAGAAATCTCCAATCCCAATGCGTTTCCACCATTTCGTCCGAGACAAACTTCTGTTTTGTGCCGAATTCCTCTGCCATATTTCGCGGAAAGGAAACCAAGCATCGAGGGAATCGGAGGGATGGCCCGGAAGGGGGCCGCGGAAGCGAAAGCTTGGCTTGATCTCAGATCATATTCCGTACATGTACATCTATTTCGAAGTTTGGAGATGAGACGACTTGGGAGATATGGCAATTCTTCTTTAGTTAGTTCTTGCGACGTAGCATTAATTCAGTGGAGAGAGAGGGTAATTCGCAGTCAGTGCCTTGATTAAAAGAAACAGAGCCTTAGCTATACTCTTCCTGCGTACTCCGTACTAGAAAGGCTCCACGCAAGCTACGATATTGAAACAAAATAAAAATGTATATATAGAAAGCCAAACATTCATACTAGTGTTGGTCGGGCTGAAAACAAGGATCTCAAACCCCCGACGGACCGGCTAGCCGAGTAACACAAATAAATAGGATGACCATGCTACATCTCATGAGAAACGGATGAAGTGCCAGGAGAACAAAGACCGACAGACAGTAAACTTTGAAAGGCATGTTGAGATTAGGACTCAATGCGAAGTATTCAATTCAATTTGCAGATTATATATGAAGTATTATGTCCATGCAAAGGCACGTAATGCATACAGTGACGGGTTTGAAGGGGGGCGGGGAGGAAGGCGGGCCTTTGACGGTGGAGGTGCGCGCGGAAGACGGATATTGTAGTTATAAACGCTGGCAGAAGGTCTATGTCAAAAAGACATGAGTTTTGAAGACGAGCTTGGAAAAACCTCAGATTGCGGGGAAGACGAGGGGCAGAGGCTATATGCAAAGGCGGGATATAGATTGGGCGGACAAGCAATGTGCGGGTCAATGATGCATTTCGGGTTTCGGTTTGGCTGGGGCTTTTGATTCTCTTCTTCCCAACCTGTCCAGGGGTCTGTTACAGATAAAGCTTCTTTCCTGCCTTGTCCAGCGCATCCCGCAGCTATATCTCTTGCTGGACGCGCGTACAGCTATATATATATATATATATATTCATAGGGAAGTGGGATGGGTGCCATAGGTGCGGAGGACAGCGGGACAGCGGGACGAGGAGATTCTATTTTTGGTTATATTAAAGCGAAGTTTTAAAAAACAACAAATATACAACTTATTGCTGCGTAAGGTTAACTGGTTCCTTGATTGGGTTCGGCCCGAGAGCACCCCCAGACTCTGCACACTGGCTTACTGAAACTCAACGAGGACGCAATGCTCAACAATGATATCTCCAAGCCAACCGTGAGGTAACCCAAGGCTTCTAATATTTGACAAGCTATGTAGAGTATATCAAAATCAGATAATGGGCGCAAAATATAACAACGCTCAGTATATGACAATGGGCTCAGCAACATGAACGAGTAGTCACGTAAAAGTAACTTTCAATTGTAGAAAGTATGATGGGGAGATCCATCAGGTGGTCCATATTTTATCTCAGGGGGTAAAACAAAAGGGAAATGTATAAAACATGAATGAGATAATATCCACCAATATAAATTAGAAAATTAGATAATAGATATGTAAGCGAGTGAGTGAAACCAAAGCAAAAATGGACAATGCAAATCCAACAAATCGGGGAATATTCAGGGGCAATCAAGCACGATAAACAAAAACGACAGCAATCCATACCGTGGTATCAGGAAACGGCAAAAACAAGCAGACGTCAGAAGACAGGGGCATAGGAAAGCAAGGCAACCTGACATAGGAAAAGCATCCCACCAGTAGAAGCGACCGACCCTAGTCTAGCGAGGGTATAGATGTTAAGAGAGATATGAAACCGGTCCGTCCCCAATTTAAAACGAGCGCCTCTATCGTCAAAAGACAAAAACAAAAATATCCAAAATAATGTCCCCTTAATCCGGTGCAATCCCCTGCCTGTGCCATCCGAAAAAAATATTTTTCCTCATTGGGGTATCTTTGATTCCGGCCGTGAAAACTTGGATCGAAAGCTCGAGCCGGGCGAGGCGAGAAATGAAACGAAAGCTATAGTACAGCATTAAGTGGGTTATTAGAAGCGAAAAACGTTTGCGCCAGCAGGTCGTGTATGACGACTTGGACACGGGATCATCGAATAAGAATTAGTGTGTAAAACCAAGACGGTTTTTCGTGCATATAGAGATTTGCCGAGGCAATCCCATGTAAAAGGTCATTAGAGATAGGAGATAAAAATTCGGGGCGAAAGCAGAGCAAATTGAACGGCAGCAGCCATCACTGAGAGGATTACCGTTCATTCCTCCTGCTGCTCTGGGGAGCCGGACTCCTTTTCGCCCTTGTGGACTTTGTTGTGTCGACGAAGATTCGATACAACTGAGAAATGACGTCCACAGCCTGGGAATTCACAGGGAAACGCTGTAAGCCGTAAAGCATGAAGTTAGTATGTCTCTTCTCACACAGAGATGCAGCACAATTCTGGGGACTCACGCTTTTCACCCGTGTGGCTATACATGTGGGTTTGCAGGGAGGAAGGACGAGTAAATCTTTTGTCGCAGATCTTGCACTTGTGCTTCTTTTGCGTGTTGGATGGGATTTTCGAGCTGAACTGGCCCATCATTGCCTGCGGACCGGGTATTCCGCCGGGTATAAGGCCGGTCGGTCGAGGAAGGGTTCGCGATGGCATGCCGTCGTAAGATTCTGAAGTCGTGGAGCTATAGTCGGTGACGGAAGAATCGACGGAGACAACAGACGCACTGTAATATGGATAATTGCCCGCAGAAGAAATTGACGAGGCTGAAGAATGTGCTGACGGAAAACCGTAGGATTCCCTCCTTGGATTCTGAGGTCCGTAGATGTTTCGGGGAGTTGTCAGATCCTGACTCAGCGCAACCATTCCTCGACTGGCATCCAAGGCGTCACCATATGTGGAAGCTGGTTGTGGTTGCGACTGAGCAGCCTGCGATGGGGGCTCGTTTCTGAATAGAAGTTAATATTGTGCTGGGGTCTCCTTATTCTTTGGCGAAACTCCAATATAGGAGAAATCCGTGGAGTGAAGAGGGGGAAACCTAGACTAACCCTTGGGGTATATTCCTTCCATTCGGATGTTGATGATGGTGCTGTTGATGCTGTTGATGGTGTAGGGAATGCGCATAATCCATGGGAGGGTAGTTGGCCGGAGTGAACGAATTTATTGGGGAAGCAGAGGTATAGCTCTGAGCTTGTTCAAAGGTCGTCCGTGGGATCTCTGGAGGCATAACGATAAGCTGCTCAGAACCACTGTACGCAGGAGCGGAGCTGCTATAATTGCTACTAGTTGGCATCGAAGGAGCAGGCACAGGCACACTTGAGTATGGCATGGAGATAGCAGTAGGTCGAGAGATCTCTTCGCGCTTCGGAGTCACGGCGACGGAGCTTGCGGGCAAAGATGTAGGGTAAAGGGATTGCGGAGGATGGGGAGAGGAATGGGCAGCCCAGCCCTCATTGAAATGGGGAGGGTTGGGGTGAACATGACTCTGGTACGCATTGTCATAGCCCATTCCACCGCCGTACTGGCGGTTTTGGTTTTCGATAACCATAGTCATAGAGAAGGTTGGCCGTGGTGGCAGATGCGAATCGCAACAATGGTCAAGATGCAGAGATGGGTCTGAATGACCTGAGCGACAAAAAGGTAGGGAGAGACCTCGGACGGGCGATCAATTGACGAGTTGAGCTTCCTTTCCCCCTGTTTTCTTTATCTTCTTCCAATCTCTTTTTCCTCTTCACGAGCTTGTCCAGTTAACTCTCCGCGTTAGGCAGAGACCTCTCGCCCATGTATGTAGCTATGAATAGATGTCAATATGTACGTTGGACTGCAGGAAGGAATGCAGTACTCGACGGAGACAGAACGTAAGTAGGTAAGAAGCCGGCTCAGAGAGGATTAGCAATGTAGGACTGGAGGGGAACAGCTCGTGTGGTTCCTGATGCACAGCGCGGAACAAAAAAAATAAAAACGAGGTCAGGACGAAGGTCTGGGGAAAGGCGATCGGCGTAGTTAAGAGGGAGAGAGGAAGATGGGAGGAGAGCAGGCACAAGTAGATGTGGTACTGTCAGGGAAACCAGGTACACAGCAACAAGACCACAGTGATAAGGAGGTACCTCCTGTATGTATGTATGTATGTAATACCGGTGTATGTATGCAGTATGTAAGGACGTTAAGTAATGCCCGTTATCGAGGGAATTCAATAATACCAGTTGGAGGAGTGGAGCCGGACCAAGTAAGTGAATGGCCAATGGCTTTGTTTTCTGCCAAAAGCTGCAGGACAAATAATAAGAATAATAATTGTAATTTGGAAACCCCAGTCAACAGAGGAGACATGAAGCTCGGGTTGTTTCTGGCTTCTGATATTGAAACCTAGGAAAGAATAGGGAGACAGATGAGATGAGATGTATGTTATGAGTGAAATAATTAGGTACTGACTATCAGAAGAGTACAGTCAGGTACCGCAACGGTATTTCCATTTACGGCACTCCGTATCTCTAGTAAGGAAGAAACATAGAGATGACGTGATATGTAAGAAAATTATTTCTTCGAAGAACATGTAATTTAAAAGATCTTTAGTACTCTGTACATACTTCTGAATTCTTCTACTTCTGCCTCTACTAAAATACTCTTCTGACTTTGAAATTTCAAGTTGCATCGCCCTCTATCTAATAACTCTCAAACAACCAATGCCGTATTCAACAATTCAACAGCATCATTTTACATATACAACAACAGACCTCAGCTGCTCAGCATCAAAATGCGGTGGATAAGAACTTAGAAGGGTGGAGATGGGCGCGTTTTCCTGGGCGGGCGGGAGGATTGGCCAAGCGATGTCGGCAGGGATGGTCAGTGCCACTGACGCGGATTGCTTTGGGGAAAGCTGCAGATCCTTACTTGGGTGGCTTAGACTACCCAACGGCTCCACTGCGAAGAACGGATCGGAGGGGAGGAGTTAGGCTTGCTGTTAGTGCTGCTGCTGTTGGTGCTGTTAGGCTTGTTGGCTTGCTGGGATGCTGCCGAGGCCTGTTTAGTGGAGCCGCTGCTGAGGGTGTGTGGTGTGTTTTCAGATTCGAATTTTGCAGGGATCATGGTTCGTGGTTTGTCGTTGCCATTTTTTGCATCATCAAACTCTTTTTGCAATTCTGCAATGATGTTGTTGATATTCGAAACCGTGACTCGATACTTCGTATACTCAAGTGCGCTTTCAAGCTCAAAAAATAATAACGATGCATCTATCGACGAGTGAAATGTCTGTTAAAAACTTGCCTCAGAGGGATGCACCTGTTCTTGAATGTCGTGTAACCGATGACGAGGGAGTTACGTGAAAAGCTGCCCTTCGCCCGTGAGATGATGGCATCTTGAGGGCGATTTTAAGTGCTTGAGTCATGATAGAAGGGGCAGCCGAGAAACATTTCAAAGCTTGTATGCACAGTTTATGAATAACTCTACCGGTCGTACCTTGGCTGCTCTTGCTCGGCAACGTTTATCATGGATATCGGCACACAGGTCAATGTTTCCCGAAGATATCCATGCATCTCGCATAGGCCATACGCTGGACAGTGATAGAGGTCGTGTAGCCGTCAAAGGGAAAGAAAAGCTTCACCGTCTTCCGACTCCCAGGGTTTGGCAATCGTGGGAGACGGTATGACACGACATATGGCCTCCTGGTCGCTGGCGTTGAAGGTCGGACAGCCAAGATATCAAATCATGAATTTGACAGCTGTCGAAGGACGATCTTTCTGGCCGCTTCCCGCCTGAGTTTCTCAACAGTTGTGATTCCGAGTACTACGACTGGAATTTGTTATAACCGGAAGTTAACAAGGGCAAGCATAAATAATGACAAAATCCAAGCAAGGCTCATTGACCACTGGCTGAGATGAGGGACAAGTGAACCAATCATGCCTCACTTCGCAAAGAACAGCACATAGACACCATGCATCAATTAAAGAAGAAATTCATTATTATTAAACAAAGAAAGTGCCAGCATTGTCACATTACATAGAGAAGTAGTGATTCTTCAAGTCCTCGACACAGCTGGAAGATAATGATTGCGCAACATCAACTCAAGCAAGCACACATAGTATTATTTTACAATTTATTTTTCAATCTCTTTCGCGCTTCAAATCTGATTGAGTATTTCATGATGTTGTTCTGTCAAATGATATCGTTCTCGCGAAAAAAGACTAAAAGAAAAGGAAAGTAAAAAAAGGAAAGAAACAAAGTTCAAATTGAAAAAGGAACTAAGTAAATGCCAAGCTTCGCGCAATCCTTGTCATGAAGAGGCCGCGTAAGCTCAGCAGGGGTGTGCATGTTGCGGGAAAACAAGCAATCTTGGGGCGATGTTTAGTGGCTGCGATGGCTGACGGGCCTAATCTAGCGCTGCCCAGCCGCTAGAATTAGTAGGTGGGAGGCGGGTACCTCAGTATTTATGTGACAAGTTTATCAAGGAACTTGTATTCCGTACGCAGATAAAAAGTTCATATTCAAGTGCCAGTTTATTTGAGTTCAAAAGATCAACGGGAGAGAGCAGCTCAATCTGACTTTTGGTTTCAAGCAATTGTCAAAACTATACTTTCATTTTGAGACGACCTCGGGGTGCATTATTTTTTTACTCTTCAAAAGAAAGTACGTATTTACAACCGTTAGTACTGTACTGGGTATCATACTTTGGAAATGAATGTTACAGAGCTAATAACCTCTTAAAACTCAATTACTAGCTCACTTACAATTAATATTGCAATCTCATTGGCTGATAATAAAGTTTGGTAAAATTAAGTATAGTATGCCTTTTTCTCATCGAGGAATTTAACTCCCCGAGCAGATTGCATGAAATTTGTTATTATTCAGAGTTTCAAAGCTCTGATGATACTACGGAGTACTTCATGTTCATTTCGAAATAATGAACTCCGCCATCATTCTCGTATTGCTCAATATGGTCCGCGGCTGCATTTCCTTCTGCCCCTTGTCAGCACCCCCTGTCATCAGGAATAACGTGGGAGTCGTGATCCCTGCAAACTGTCAACTGCGTGAAGTTTCGAGATGTTAGCTTGACTGACTACTGTAGCGGGGTTGCGTGAGACTTGAGTGGCTCGCCGCTGATTATCATCAGGCAAAAGGAGGCGCTTGAGAACGTTTTTGCGCATGAACAAATCAGGTTATAAACTGATCAAGGCGGAGTGGAGAATTGATGTTTTTTGAATTTTGATATTTGCGTGGGGATCCAAGCCAAGTATTCCAAATCGTCGTCTTTACTGCCCAAACGGTCGTGCTTCTAGTAGTAGTTGATAACCAAAGCATATTCTGTCAAGCTCTATTACAAGGGTTCATATTCGGGAAGTAAGGGTCAATGCAAGTTCAGATAGACAGAGTGAATTCGACAAGCCATTGGAATGTTGACTGCAAAGCAGGGAAAAAAGTGAAGATACGAATTCAACTTGTGACTGGTATCCAATTTACCATTATTATTGCCAAGGCCTGCAACTACATGTAAAATCAAGATTTGATAGGCAAAATCCACCCGCATCTTAGCGCTCAAAACAGTTGCCGATAGATGGGCGGTTTGACAATCTTTCGGCCCCAAGCCTGCCAAGCGTCTAAGCTAAACCTAACCTTGAATTCATTCAGCCCAAGACACGAATCCATGATATCCATCGTCTTTTTTCTCATCTTTTGCGATGCGTCGTCACTCCTTTGGAAGAATATGGTATGAGATTGGAAAGGAGAGAGAATTCCTTCGGCGCCCCTCACCGCCTTCGTTTCTCCATATATAAACTCAGGCGTTTCAGCACCGCCGTTTCTTATCATAGAACAACTGCGGGGCGTCAGAAGGAGCAGCACATATGAACCAAGCTCGAACAAGTAATCCCGACTTGCCACCTTATCACACACTCCTGTCCAGTGTCCATTGCCAGCCCCTGGAC
The DNA here is from genome assembly GCA_002573585.1 of Helicocarpus griseus UAMH5409. NCBI lineage: Eukaryota > Fungi > Ascomycota > Eurotiomycetes > Onygenales > Ajellomycetaceae > Helicocarpus > Helicocarpus griseus. The sequence continues at coordinate 68,211 of PDNB01000007.1, read as the reverse complement.
AGCGAATCTGGGAGTGATGATTATCTGAGACATCGTCTGTCGCAGAAGTCCCTCAGGGCTCAGGAAAGGAGGAAGATGAAATAATGAACAGGCGGGAACGCTTCTGAGGCTTTTGTCTAGGGCATGCAAGCGGAAGAAGAGGAAGTTGCTCCTCTTTAGCCCCCTCGTATCTCGTGAGGTACGGGAACGTGGCCCCCTTTTCTGGTATTGCGACTTTTGAGGGGATTATGTTTTTGCTGGCTCTTGGAGCAAGGCTGCAAACGGAGCCGACACCTTTCTTTCTACCTCCTTTTTCCCCCTTTATCCCATTATGTTACTATGTAGCTGTTACCCTGATCGTTGTCGCCCGTCTTATTATGCGCAGCTTGCAGTTTTTCAGCCGGGGAAACCAAGCTTAAAAGTCCTCTGGCAAGTTTAGCCTTGGGTACCATGTTACTGCAGAACCCTTCTGCACTACCTCATCTCATCCTTCTCATCTTCCGCGCTTTCTTTCTGATCCTTTTCTGCATATGCGCGATTTTGAAATACGGAGACATACTAGAAGGGGTACAGAGTTGAGAGGTCTATTCCTCTTTGCATTGTGGTGCGTGGTCATTAAGGATGCGTACTTTATGCAGAGTACCTAGGTATTCACAGGCCCCATATAGGTATCTGGCAGTACATCCTGAGTTTAAGCTTACAGCGTGAGTTTGGTGGTGTTGGACACCTACTTGACTGCAAGTGCGATTTGGTAAATACCTAAAAATTTTCACTTGACTGCACCGGGTATCTATATCACATTCAGATATATACATGGATCGACAAACGACAGACAGGCAAATGAATATTGTTGAGGGTTGCCAATCGTCTGGGGGATCTGCCAACGCCTTCCGGATAGCGGGGAGATTTGCGATCCTCTCAACCAAGATCCGAGAGAAAGGATTATGATTATCAATCAGAATGTAAATCTCAACTTTGTCTGTGAACCAGAGTGGTGGGATGGATAACGACAGGTCGTTCGCTCAGAAATCTCGAAGCTCTTTTCAAAAAAGCCTTCATAGTAGCCTAACCCGTGTATAACTAACTCCATGTAAACCAAGACGTGGTCCTCTAGATGCCATGTATGCGGCGTGATATACCCTTGACCATCAGTTTCTCCGTAATGCTTAATAAATCATACTTCGGAAGATAACTTTATGAGTTCTCTATGATTTTCTAATCAACAATAAACGTGACGTAGTATGCTTGCCCGAGTATGCTGGAGAAAGTATATGTTGTGTCACAATACAAAGCATCCAGCTGTATGCAGCGCTCCTTTATGCATCAAATTTAAGCTATGGACAATGCGCAAGATAAGCGTATAGAGCATAGTTCAAGGTAATAATAATAATGAACACTAAATGCTTTTGGAGGATAGATTCCTGATGTAAAAGTAATGAATGCTTGAATAGAGTCTATTAGCATACTCTGCAGTTCGTTCTCAAAGCAGTCATGATAAGCATTCAAAGTGTAACCTGTTACTTGAATTCAACAAGGACTGAGGGTTTGTCTTTGCCGAGTTTTCTCATGTCTTATTAGTTTCCAGGGGCGTTTTCTTTTCTTACTATCTCAGCTTCGCGCATTATCCACTGCGACATGGGCAGGGGCAACATGCTGACTCGCAGGCACAAGGCGGGGATTGAAGGGCCATGGAGGATTTATGCACTCACGTTTTCCCCTTGATTCGAGCATTAGCTCACAAGGTACCGCCATCTTCAATCGTTTTCTCAGCTTGTCAGAAGTCGAGGAGGTAGATTGCCTGCTGCCGCACGTTGAAACTATGACGTCAACAAGAAAAACGGGGGATTGCAAGTAGTCTTTGACTGAAGCGTCGTACGCACATACATCCATGCAGACGGGCATGTGCATTCTCGTATTAATTAATATCCGAGGCTTCGTCTCCCCCGCCCTGGTAAAGCTGGCTCCCCCTTGTTCTTTGGCTCCGATGCAGCGATGCTTAAGGGTTTCTTCCAACCGAGCCAGACAAACCAGTGGCTCGCAGCGTTCTGAGTACTGCTAGAAACCAGCTGACCTTTTCTTCCTGCAGCATGAGGGACACGATCCCCTTCCTAGCCTTGGTTACTTTGGGCTTCTTCACCCCTCCTCCCCCTTTTCCCAACCCCCTATCGTCTACCAAGGGATGCGGCCGAACCTAGAGTTGAAATCTTGCCATCGGCTGGACGGAGCGCCATTTTTCTTCCCCTTGATATCTCGGAACCCAGTGGGGACAGAGGAAGTCACAATGAGCTTGTTTATGGTCTTTATGCTAAAAACGCAAGGCAAGATCCTTTGGTTGAGCAAATTAAGAAATAGGGCGGGGACTGACTCCGCCGGGGAGGGGGATGCGGAATTTCCTTGGCACCAGCAGCGTGGGCCAATCCACCTGATCCCGAAATGGGGAAAGGAATCCGTCAATTCTTATGGAGAAGAAATTCGGTGTGTATATGTTTTGTTTCTTTTTTATTTTCGCTCGTAATTGCAAAAAGGATGAAGACTGTGAGAGGTATTGTCGGCGACTATTCGGAGACAGTGCTGTGTAAATTACTAGTGTAAATTATCATATTTCGTAGGTACCTCGTAACGTTTTACAACAAGATACAGATAGGTAATGTATGTACAGACCGTGACAGGACGACAGACACATGATCGATAAAGCCATGACAGCCATCTACCAATATTATTTATTATTATTATTCACAGTCTGCATCCCATTTATCGACGATTCCTTTGTTTAGGGACGCTTGTCCTGCTCTAGACTCTGCGCTGCTATCACACCTGGCTGAGTCCGACTACGAGAAAGAGGAAGCAACGCTTGATTCAAGTTCGCACTTCTGGCGGTCTCCGCGCATTTTATTGACAGACGTATATAATGGGGCCAGGGGGTTTGATGAGTTGTGACTATGGCTGGGGTACGAAAGCTTTTCGCGGAAAACAACTGAAAGCCACAAAGTGTATCTAGTATCGAGACCCCGGGCAAAATGTCCAAGCAGCGGCAACATCTCCCTGCCCTTCGACAATTTCTACCTCCCTCTTGACAGTCCTTGAACGACGGGAAGCTCTGCAATAGCACATTATCCTGGTTTGCTATTAACACTGCTGAAAATATACGATACAACTGCTTACCCCCACTATGTATACATATTTGAAAATGATCACCAATGTTCCAGAAGCACAAAAGAAAGCCAGGACAATGTCTCAGATCTATATGATCGCCCTCAATATATGATCTGTATAGGAAAAAATCGTCCGTCGCATCATCAGCCAAGTACCTGGCGGCAGATCGCCATGGCGATTTTGACAGATCGCTTGCTCCCTCTTTTCTCGCATCTGAAACATAAATAATCTTCCATAACCACGTTTTCGGTCCGATCAGTTTCTTATCTTGTATACGGAAAACGTTTATTCCATTTAAGCTTGTGCGGATCAAAGGGAGATCGACTGCAGATTTTCTCCGCAGCTCAGGAACACCCGCATAATCCATCTATCTGTCTCTCGAGGTGTTGTTTTGTGCCATTATTATTATTATTATCGCACCCGTATATCACTTGCTCTCTGATATATCTTTTTCAGCTTGCTAAGATATGCCCCTCGAGAGTCGAAACTTGCTAGCGATGTGAGCAAAACCAAAGAACGAGGGAATCAGAATCGCGTGATCATTGCTCGGCCAGGACGTTTATCTCTTTCAGGAAGGTAGGCCGTTTTGAAGTCATTGAATAAATATTTTATTTTAGCAGCAGACTGACCAACTCAAGGTCAACACATTGTTCAGAAGCCCGATGTCAAGGCAAGGTTCCCCGTAGCTCGGAAGGTAAGCATGAGACCCCTGGTTCTTCGACGAGACCTCAACATCAAAATCTCACCCCATGATGGTTATTTATTCAGGCGTGCTCTCGATGATGCAATGACAATGCTGCAAGGAAAATAATATCCGTTCAGCGGTGGAAGACACTACCGCTCAAAAACCTCCGTCGCCGTACTGTATTTCTATCTCATCTTTCGCAGTATCAATGATACCGAAACTCAAATTCTGAAAAGGAGCCAAAGAGCCAAGCAACGCCGAGGCGCCATCCCCTGTCATGGCCCCGCTGATTACGTTGCCCTCCTTCCCAAGGTCGGGAAAACCCTGGTTTTGAAGCTTGGCTAGTGCGGCAGATAAACCAGATTCACACACACGTTGGGCTGTCCCCAAGGTTGCAAAAGCCTCAAAGCCGGGCAATATGGCCCATGGCGGTGGCCCCATGGGCATGCTTGTTTGCGCTCACCAGTCACCACCCAGAACGCGAGCAGTAGCTCCCACGGTATCAATCCGTGTTGCTTACCATGCTTTTTGCCAGGGTGATTGTGACCTCCACTCCGAGAAGTTCGGCCCTGGCCCCTGGGTAAGTTTAAGCGGGGGAATCGGAAGTCTCCCCTTGATGACCTTATTCATCGGTTCTTGATATAACTCCGCAAGAGTGCAGGAGAAGAGCCACAGCTACCTTGCAGCAATTATCTTGTGGTCTTCAAAAACCATCAGATAAATAAATGCCCTAATTACTGAAAAAGACACAAGAGACCACAAGCCTGCTCTTTAGCTGAACACGGTTGTCACATCTAGATACGGGCCGCTAGTTTGAATTCCCGATAGTCGAGCTTATTTTTCCCGTTTTAGCCTTTTCCTTTTTGGGCTGCGATAACGAAGGCGTCCGGGAGTGCACAAATCAGGGGTTTCGCAGATCGCCTCAACTTTCCCCTGAGCCCCATATCGCTTCATCCTGAAACACGCTGTCGATTCTCCTCGAGGGGCCCTCCTGCTACACTATATTATTATTATTCATTCATGCATCACCGCGATCAACCAGCACCACTCCTCCTCGCACTCCAACAAGCGTGCGTCTAATTTCTGTAACTTCGTGTCTTTTTTACGAACAGAGTGTGGGGTAACTGGGATCATAAATTGAGCTTTCCAAACTTCCAAAGTTCTTTCCTGACTTGAGACCGCCTCAGCCAATGAAATGAAGTAATTTTATTCATCAATAGTGCCACTATTATTTTCCTATTATTATTATTATTCTTTTTTGGAAGGTGGGCAAAAAAGCAAAAAGCTAGAAAAAGTAAAAAAAAAAAAAAAAAAAAAAGGGGGGGGGGGACTCGCATCTACATCTACGGAGGAGTGACTGGTTCCCGTATTGTTCCTTGCGTTTCTTACCAATAAATACCATATGGCATGAAAAACATTACATACATGCTTCCGTACTTCATGGATTTCGATTAACCTTTTCCTCGAGTTATATTTGACCAGTGATAACTTGGAATCAGCTAGTCTTCAGCATGCTTTCAGGACTGTCCCGGAGTCAGCTTCGGCCTCTGGCGACTCATGGATTATCAGTTCGGCATCATGCCAGACAACAAACATAAGGAGTTCTGATATCTCAAGCAAAACAATGCCAATGCTCGGAAAATAGAACTTTTTTTGCAAAAACTACATTTGTTGTTCAAATGGCCTTCACCACCTCTACCGATAGATAATATATGAACAATATACTCAAATCAACCATACTTGTTGTCACCCCTGTTGTGTTAATTGTTCAAGTAGCGGACATGGACAGGCAGTGTGACTATCTGTAGGATGAACATGAATATGCGCACGGGATGGGGCTATGATGTCAGAGGACTAAACGCTTCACCTTGAGGCTTAAACCAACAACAATTCTACTTTTCATCCACTGATAGGAGTTTGAAAGCACATGAGGTCCTTGTAAACATTTGGTGTATTTTTTGCGCAGAGCACATCTGTCTCCTCATATGGTTGAGAGAGTGGAAAATTCTGATTTGATCCTTGGGACTCTGGTGGGTAAAGGAAGAATTGACGAGATGCGATTCAATGGTTTGACCAAGAAAAGATCCAAAATCCTCATATGCTGGTAAATTAATATTCTGCAACCGGCCAAGTTTGCTATATATAGATAGATTCGGGAGATATCGTGAAGGGGATGTTCCCAAAATACGTGTTCGCTGACAGCTTATCATTAAGTAGTAAAAAAGATTATGCTTCAAGATCATCCAAAACGACATGCAATTTTCTTATTTTTTCCCCCCTTAACCCATCGGTTTTCCGAATCTCCATGCCAATTCGTCTTATTATTCCGAATGAGCTATTGTTGGAGTTTCTGTCGGCCAGTCTTAATCTTTGTAGGAACAGGAAGTTACCCCGGATTTACATCCCTGAGGAACCTTCGGCCCGAAACACTTTATAGAGTTTTGCGGGACAATGAACAAAAACTACAACGCAAAAGAAACACACTTGGATGAGGACCAGCAAAGCAAGCAATTGCATTGGCTATCGTCGCAATCGGCCGTTGGAGACCATCGTTACACGACGCGAAACTGCTATGATCGGACGGACGTTAGAAAGGAAAGCTGCTTTTGACGTCTTGGCGTGGCTCTCATCAACACTGTGAGAATCGACAGGGAAGATTTCCAGAAGCCCACTTTTCGTATGTTATATGAGGGGATAGTTTTCATAGTCCTATTAGGCAAAATAAACTCCGAATACATAACTTTTATTCTAAGTGGCTATCTAGTATATAATATATGCATTCATTGCTGATACGAAATGAAATCCGCAAAATATCAGAGCTTCTCTGCAGTTCTAGACTTTTGGGCTGTCGCTGCAGCTGCGGCGCCGGCCCTTCGTCCAAAGACTGCTCCGGCTGTCAATCCGCTACCACCGGGATAATTGCCGTAGAAGAGCCCGCCCAACATCTCCCCAACGCAGTAGAGACCCGGTATTTCCTGACTCGAAAGCGAAGAGATAACGCCCGCAGTTTCCGGATTGACGGTGAGGCCCCCAAAAGTGAACGTGACACCGCAGGAAACTTTGACGGCGAGGAAGGGGCCCTGATCGATCGGTAAGGCCCAATTTGATTTGGCAAGGTCAAGCTTCAGACCGTTCGATTGCGTGGATAAGCCGTCCTTTATAGCTGGATTCCAAGTTGTGTTGGGATTCTCCTTTCTGTACTGATAGACTGCCTCGTTGTAGTCTTTGAGGGTTTGGATGAACTTTTCCTTGTTCTGGAGACCACGTTGGGCGCACTTTTCTGCTAGTTCCGAGATAGAGCTTGCCTTGATGTGCTGGACGATTTCTTCGCGATACTCCTCCTTGCGCAGCCAGGGGATCATCTTCTGATCCCATACTTGGAACACGGTGTGGTCAGGCTGGGCAAGGATAGCCTTTCCGAAGCGGGCATATGTGAAATTCCGCATGTCGACTCCTTCGTCCACGAATCGTTCTCCATTCGTGTTAATCATTACGCCCAAGGGGTAGCCTGATTTGGTAAATTCGTTGGATATTTCCCGGTCACCAGAGTTGGCGGGAGCATTAGCATCCCATGCTACAGAGTGACATCCAGACCAGTTACCGGCTTGCTTCGCAGATACGTCTCGAATGGCCATCTCGAGACACTCGCCAATGTTGTAGGGGGTACCACGGACCAAAGCCATATCCCATCCGGGTCCGAGGTATTGCGCTCTCATACGAGGGTTAGCTTCAAAACCGCCGGCTGCAAGGATGACCGCTTTTGTCCTGATGATCTTCTCCTGGCCTCCATGCTCAACGGCCAAGGCGCATAAAGCTCCGGTGGCGGGATCCTTGATTAACCTTTTCGCAGCAGTCGAGTAAACAACAGTGACACCTTGACGAGCAGCTGCCTTCTGGTGATCATGAACAAGCCCCTTACCTCCATCCTCCGTCTTCAACGACATACCGCCCCAGAATTTGTACCGGCCGTTTACCTTGTACGCTTGGCGGTTAAATGACAGCTGAAACCTGACCCCGTTGCGCGCAAGCCATTTGATAGCAGAATTCGAATCTTGAACCAAAACGCGGCTAAGATGCGGATCCGTTCTGCCTGCAGTAATACGTGACAAGTCATTGGAGAAGTCCTGCGGCGTGTAAGGTTCCATGTCGATTATACTCGCAGTTTTGTCGTCAACATTATTCACAATCGGGAGCAGGTCTTGAAGACCGTGAAAGACGGTTCGGAAGGCACCGGCAGTAAAATATGAGTTGCCTCCAGCCCATTCTTTAGGGCACTTATCAATCAAGACAACGCGCTTTGCTCCCGATTGAGCTGCCGATATCGCAGCTGAGAAACCGGCATTGCCGCTACCAGCAACAAGCACGTCGCATTCGACGGGGAGGGCCATGATAATCTAGCAACGGGAAATATTTGAGGTAGTTTGTGTGACTCAGGCAGGTAGGAGAAAGAAGAAATATAAAAAACAATGACAAGGGATGCGGGCGAGTGCTCGGATCGCCCAGAAAGTGTGACAACAGGCTTTGCAGGAAATTGAAAAGTTACGAACTTGCGTCCAGGGAAAATAGTAATCTGGTTCCGTTAACAACTAACAATAAGTAAGCTTGGTATCTGGGGTATATATAAATGTTGTTTGCTTGATGTATGAGATGAGATTATCGATCGAGGCTTCAGGACGGAGATGTCCACACCGTCTACTGATGGATGTGTACGGGTAGTGGCTTCGAGTCAGACTAACGACGGTGTTCACCCGAGGCCATGAAGAAATCTTTCCGTGAGCGGTCCAGCTGGTCTGAATAAATCTGAGATTAGCTTGGAATATCGCCAGCATCAATGAATTAACCACGTCTCAGGTAAAACGGTCGAATTCATGCCGAGCCCAGTGCTTGAGCGACTTAGGGTCGGCGCTAACGGAGAGTTTCTGTCCGCTCCTGCATATGAGGAATAATCAAACATGAATTAGTACTCCAGTATCAATGACACTGACAGAGTCACACCAACATGATGGCCGCGGCATCTCGGATGGTGGATGAGAGGGGAATCGACTATCTAGCTCTGCCAGTGCGGGGATACCGTCAAATTCACCCGCCAATATAAGCACGGTCAAAGGACAGCGCGGAAATATGGATTCCGCTTAACATCCAGCAACTTTGAACATCATACGATAGAGGAAAGCCCTTGTTGAAGTGTAATAATGACGGGACTCTTGTTTAAGAAAATTCCGTACACTGTGAGGATAATCTCCCAAGATGCGCTTACATTACAGACGTAATGCATTCTAAATTGTTTGATTTATCTAGTTTCAAGACCCATCGCTACTTGATAACCGGGCATTTGTAGGCGGAAAATGGATAAACAGCATTGAGCGCAAGGCCTTCCCAGTGTACGGTAAGATTAAATTGTATTCGAAGAACATGCGCTTTAAAAATTGACATATGCGTATAGACCCCGAAGACAACCAAGAGATCTGTAAGGTTGCGGACCTTTCCCGGGAAGATGTCCGCACAGCCATTGATGCTGCCCGTTCGGCATTTAAGTCGTTCAAAAAGACCTCTCACCGTGATCGAAGATGGATGATCAGGAGATGGGCTGATCTTCTCAGAGCCAACAAGGAAGACCTCGCAGCTATCTGTACATTGGAACTAGGGAAGCCATACACTGAATCTCTAGCCACAGTCAAATATGGAACTGATTTTCTTTACTGGTTTGAAGGAGAAATCGAGCGTGTATACGGCGAGACTATCCCCGCAGCTAGGGAGAACAATAGGATCTTTACTATAAAGGAACCCCAGGGAGTTGTAGCCGCTATCACGCCTTGGAACTCTCCCATCGCCATGGTCACAAGAAAGGTCGGCGCAGCCATTGCGGCAGGCAATACTGTTGTCTGCAAACCTGCACCCGAGACGCCCCTCTGTGCGATTGCTGTGGCAAAGTTATTTGAAAGATCCGGTGGTCCTCCGGGTGTTTTGAATATCGTCCCCTGCAGTGCGGAAAATACAGCAGAGGTAGGGGCAGAGCTGTGCTCAAACAAGCTCGTCCGCCATCTCAGCTTTACCGGCTCTACTGCAGTTGGAAAGCACCTAAACGCAGAATGTGCGAAATCCATGAAGAAAACAAGCATGGAGCTAGGCGGTAACGCCCCTTTTATCGTGTTTGAGGATGCAAATATCAAAAGGGCCGTGGATGGTTAGTACATGTACAATTCGAAACAGAAATCCAATATACGAATCAGCTTTGTTGCTGATGAATAAGAATAGGCCTCATTAGCTCGAAATTCCGCTCGTCTGGCCAGACATGTGTTTGTGCAAACCGAATCTTTATCCAATCCTCAATCATCAACACTTTTGCCTCAGTTCTAGAGACCCGCCTAGCCGAGACCTTCACCTATGGCTCCGTCTGGGACCCCAAAGTGAATTACGGCCCCCTTTACTCTCCCAAAGCATTCGAGAAACTCACTTGCCAGATCCAGGACGCGGTATCAAAAGGCGGTAAATTACTTGGCAAAGATGTCGGCGAAGCTCAAGCCCATTACGGTCCCAACTTTTACCCCCCGACAATCATTACGGGTGCAACCACAGATATGCTTTTCATGAAACAAGAAACTTTTGGTCCTCTTGCTTTCTTGATTCCATTCCAAACCGAGGAAGAAGTGATTGCATTGGCAAATGATACGGACGCGGGGCTTGCGTCCTACTTCTATACTGAAGATATTGGACGGCTGTGGCGGGTAAGTGAGGCTTTAGAGGCTGGCATGATAGGGGTTCGGGTGGGGCTGGTAAGTGCTTGCGAGCAGCCGTTTGGCGGTGTCAAGGAGAGTGGGATAGGGCGCGAGGGCGGAAGCGGGGCGTTGGACGAATATTTGATTGTCAAGAGTATCACGGTGGGATTGTAAGATGTCTTTCGGATATCTTAAGAGCCTGTGGAGATACGTTAGCAGAGACGGTGAGGTAACCGTAAGGTAGAATATGACGAGACAACGTATCATAATCATCAATTTCTTACGATTGAAGTATACACGCTTTTAAATCAAGATATTATTTAGCGTACAGGGGAGAAGCTTGACAAAAACAGCCTGGTCAAAACGCCTAAACGCACGAAGTAAAAGCAAAAAATGGGAGGGAAAAGACTGAAAAAAATGCTAGAAAGCTGAACAACAAGTTAGAAAAGAACGAAAGCAAAGTAACGTTTCGGCACCCTGGCAGATAAGATATGAAAGACGCCTGTATCCCCTAAAAGATATCATTAATCACAGAACAATCGCCAGCTCATGCCTTGCCAAGCCCTCGTCCTCAAGGGTAGGATAATAAGGTACCATCGCATCAGCTCCCTGAACATAGGCATCGTTGTAGAGCCTCCAGTATGGCTGTCGTACTTTTCTCGCAGGATGGAACAAGCCTGCCCAAACATAGTTCATGACAATGCCAGTGCCGACGGCCATGCGAATAGCTTCGATAGCTTCGATTATACGATCAATAACGTGAGGACTCGTCTCGAAAAGGTTCGGGTAGAGTAGGTTGAGGAGATGGAGCATTGCATCTTCGCATCCAAGGCCAACAACACCAAGAGCAATGTGTTTCACCACACTGGCGGCTGTCTGTCTGTGCACTTGGTCGCGGTCTATCAATGCATCCTCAAGCAGTGGCGTGACGGCATAAACATAATCTTTTGCCATTTCGCCAATATATTCGAAAAGGAAAGACATAGCTTTTAGCACACCGTTCTGGACGTTCAATTCCGGTACCCTGTACTCGTTCATAAGGGCAGGGAGAACGGTAAACGGTGCGCAAGTTTCGGCAACGATACCGATTGCAACAGCGGTACAAACACGGGATTGACGTTCTTGTACACGGAGGTTATTGAGGAGAGTGGCAAGGACGTCTTGGGGACCAATTGCTTTGGCAATGAAACCGAATGTGTTATTAGCCGCACGACGAATGCCCTTCTTATGAGCTTTAAGCATATCAAGCAACTCAAAGCAAATTCGCATCCATTCACGAGCGTTAACGGATTCAGGGCCTCGGTCTGCTATACGACCAACTAAATCGATCGTATTCTCTTGTACCTTCTCGTGTCGGTTGCGCAAAATGGGCGTGAGGCGGGGTAGGAGATCCCGAATAGGAGGTTGCATCTGGTTGATACCAACAACTGTGACAATAGACCGCAACGCTCCAAGGATAGAGCCGAGAACCTCTGGGTATTCTTCACCTAGATATTCGTACAGGACGATACCTAGCTTACCCATCAAGGCATCTTCACCACACTGTTTCATAACCATAGCGATACGGGATATAAGATCGGCTGCCTGCTGACGAACCGTTGCTGACTTGTTATTCAGGCGCCAGAGAATCGTACTGACAATCTGCGGGAGATATGGCTTGCATCGAGTTCCAAGAGCATTGACAACAGTGCCAAACCCGTTCAATATCACGATATCTTCAATGCTCTGTTCCTGGAAAGCAAAGAGGACACCATCAATGAGTCGCTCTTCAAGCCTTTCCCCGATATCTGCTGCACCAAGAGACGCGATAACCTTCTCCACAGTCTCAACCGTCATTTTCCTATAAGCCTCGCTTTCATCCTTCAAATTGTTGACAATCTTATCCACGATTTCGCTTACTCCAACCTTCTGACCCAGATCAACAGTAGTCTCGACAACTTGTCGGTAGTTTCTTTTATCAAGCGCCATGCGTCTGACCCAGAAGCATTTGAAGAAATCAGCTAGCACATGCTCCTTTAGATAAGCAGCAGTTACACCATCTGTTCCCGCACACTGAGATACGACCTTCAAGACAACCTTCTTCATCTCTTCATCGGGAGAAGAGAACTCTCGAAGAAGAATTTCCATGATCTGGCTTGTGAAATAATTTGCACCCTCCTCGTCCATGAGCGGGATGATATAGCCAACGGCCTTGAGGAAACCAGCGAGACCCTTGCCACGCTGTTTCCTTGCTCCTGTCCAAAGTGGTCCTAGAATATCTTGGAAACTCTCGATACCATAAGGGTTTGCAGCCTCGGCAAGAGCGGCAATTGCCAAACTAGTCACGGTTCGAACTTTGGCTTGCTCATCACTAAGATTGTCTCCAATACAGTCTACCAAACCTTGCAGATGCGGCAAGACTGCGCATCCCATGAGAATGGGAATTTGCTGCACAATCTTAACACCGGTATGTCTTGCCTGCCATGACTTTTTGCTGCGACACACTGCCCTCAAGAAAGGGAGGAGTGCAGGAATACCAAGAGCAGATGCAACAACAGCGAAAGCTCTGGCAGTAGTATTTCGTACATACTCGTCAACATGATCAATATCTGGGCGCATGGTACTGATCATGTGCGCAAGACCCGCAGCCTTGCTAAGGTTCGAAATGATCTCTCGACCTTCAACACGAGCGTAGTAATCTTGATCAATAAGGAGGGGCTCGATGACGACAAGAATTTTATGAACGTAAGGCCGAACAAGGTCGTCGAGCTTGTAAAGTACACGATCGATGACCTTAACGAGCAAATGTCGCTCCTGATCTTCTAGGGACTTTTCCATAAGCAATGGCAAAATCTGATTGAAAAGAGGTCCTGCACCAAATTGACGAGCGTTGTCCGTGAGTTGTCGAAGGGCAGTTTTTCTCATGGGAGGAGTTCCGTTCTTGACCTTCAAAAGCAATCTCATAATTTTCCGCTCCTTTAGTTCGTCAACTGACATAGTATTCTCGTCTGCTCCATCGACAAGCTTCCCGAAATACTGCATATCCTCCGCCTTGAAAAATTGCAAATCTCCAACACCGGGGATGTCTGTCGGAAGCTGCTTTCCCATTGCACGAGCGTTCTCGGGCTCCTGCATCATGAAGCCCCCAAACCCACTTGCACTGGGCATTGGCGCTGGCGTGCTCATCAATTTCCTGGCTGGAGTTCGAATAGGAGCATATCCAGGCGGAGGTTCGAGAATCTTATATCCCTCGGAAGGAAGCATCAAGTCCAGCTCTTCATCGGATAAAGGTGCATTTCGACCTGAAATATCGGTCCCAAATGCAGGTGGAGCTAAGGGTGCGGCAGCCTGGGAAGGATGCATTGGTGTTGCAAGGCCTTCGTTGCCGACTGGCGTGGCCGCCACGAGAGATGGTGCTTGATCCCATCTTGATCGGCGTTTAGGGGCCTCTTCTGGAGCGCCAGGTACGGGCGTCTGGTCCCACCTGGATCTCTTGGGTTTCGCTTCCACTTTTTGGTCAACGTCCGGCGCAGGTGTTGCTTCCGAAGACACGTCCCATCTCTGTTTCCTTTTCCTCCCTGTAGCGACTGACACGGTAGATCCCGCTTCGAGATTCTCTTTGTCAGATTCCTCCAACTTCAGGTTTGGCTTATGTTCAATGGCGCCATTTTGTTGGTCTTGAGACTGCTGGTCTGCAATCAGCTTTTTTACTCGCTCTTCCTCCTTTTCAAGTTCACGAAGCGCCATGACATCTCGATAGGTTTGGCCTTCGGTCTCCACATTAGCATGCGAATTTGCGGCGAACGGGTCCGCACGCGTCGGGGTAAGAGGGCCACGATTAAATCGTCGCTTCTGATAGTCCGACTCCCGCTCCGAAATCCTCGCAGACTTTTCGCGTCCCAGGAGTATGTCCTCCTCCTCGACACCTTTGCCAGAAGCAAACTCGTTCATCTGCTCTTTCGTCGCCGTATACTGCCCAGTGAGCCGATGGCCACTATCTCCATCCGCCATTTCCTCGTCATCGCCATCGACAGGGATAGAGGTGTTGTAATCCGCATACTTGTCGCCGCCGTTACGATCGTAGAGAGTCGTATCAAAGGATTCAGTCAGGGAAGCCTTGGTCGAAACGTCAGTTCGTTGGTTGGATGCATCGAAAGTCTTAGAACCTTTTTTGCCCGAGGCTGCAGCATTCCGCTCAGCCTGAAGGCGTCTTATGGTCTCGAAGTCGGCTAGAAACGAAGAGGTTAGCCCCGGCGCAAAAGTCATGGGCGTAGTGATGTGCTTACCGTCAGACATGTTTGTTACAGGAGAACTGTCTAGAGCCAGCTAAGAGCAATAACTTGGAGGTAGCATGGATAAAAATCAGCAGGTTTGCACCGAGTGGGAGCTTATGCGATAGCAGCAACTTTCTCCTTGGTAATGCCGTTGAAGATGCCTATGGAGAATGATATTCTGAGGAGGCTTAAAACTGATATGCCCAGGTGCTGATTAAGGCTCGCCACAAATGGAATAGTGCATATATCACGTGACTCTATGCAGCCCCAGGTGGGCGCTGGAGCGGACGGCATTCTTGAAAGGTTGACATCATGTCAAGCACCCTCCATCTTCCAAAGACTTTTGCTTCGTTCTTATATGTGCTTTTATGAGAGCCTACTACACATGAACTTGAGATGATTTTCAGTTTCGACAATATATGCTTGTTGCTCGATCAACCTGCTCTTCGGGAAAGACTACTTCAGTAAGACATGAAAGCTTGCCCTTGCTTTAAGCTCAATGAGCGGAGTACTTCAGAGTTCATGGGCTTCGTCGACTAGCTTTGCATCTGGGTTAACTTATGGTTAACTCTCCCGTATAATCACTCAGCTTACTTGCAATTTCTGGCGTGTGGTTTTCAAATTCGCCGCCGGGGATTATGGACTCTAATGCCGGTGCTGTGCGCTCTGCATTGCCCATGGCTATTTCCTTTGTATGTGATATAATTGAGAAGTTGGTAGCTCATTTGGAATCGACGGAATGCAACGATATATTGGCAGCTTTCAGCAAAATGGCCAAAGCAAGGAATGGCATGAGATGATAAATTGTTTAAAGGATCATCCAGTCAAATGCTTCCCTAGGGCATTTTCTGAAGGATGGTAATGTACCAGTAGCTATTTCCAGTTTGAATGCCATTAGGCCAGCAAGATAGGTTTCTGAAGCTGTGAAATATCTTTTTGAAAGAGGCAGTTTCTCGAGTTGCCGTATGCAATTGTCATAATGCCCAAGGAGCTTAGGAATATGGCAAGCCATCTCTTTGAATTATGCTGCGTTTTTTTTCGGCTGCTGATTGTTATAATCTAACACTAGACACTAGAAAGCTGTTTTGAGAGGCACTGCGACTGTTTTTGAGTGACTGTTGACCGCCAGTCACGCTTCTCTCAGGGGTTAGAACCTACCAGCACATTCAAGGTTCATATGCATATTGCTCCTTGCAAGCGACAAACCCAATCAAACCACTTTATATCCCTCCTGTTCTCGCTTATGGGAAAGAAGCTAGTTTTTGTTCATTTGCTTTATGTGTTTCGTTGCGCATTACTAACAAATTCTGGCCCATAGCAAATCTACAACGTTCAAAACCGCTGGCGGTAAAGCATCATCCACGTGTGCAGGCATGGAGTTAATTCCGAGGTGGAATAATCAGGACAGTGTTGGACCTTTGGCTTGTGTCGGTGTTGTGTTCAGTCAGGTGTCATTGCCATTGAATCCGCGAGTGAGCTTACTATGTTATGGAATGCATCCGGGCGGGGGAGATATATGGGCTAGCTAATTTGTAAGAACTCTGGCCATCCCAATGTTTATTATATGCCGCATTTTCCGTTATGGTAGATTAGCGAAGAGGGATGTGATAGAAACTCGCTCGCAAATAGGGCAATCTTGAACGATAAACCTATAAGTGGGTTGCGCTTGTTTCCTATCTAACCACTCGGGATTTGGACAGCTTGAAAGATAAGGGCGTATATAGCCGTTTTTGAGTAGGTGCTATCATTTCTACTTGGTTTCGTGCAGCGCTTAGCTATCCCGCAACTCACAGCAGGCTGATATAGGACAGAAACAGGGAGTGGTGTATTATTTTTCTCCCCGGTGCTTTCAGAATCCATTTCAAAATGGTCACATTTCATTGACATCCAGGCCAACCTCAAAATGCCGACTGGCTTGTGATAGCCGTGTGAAGAAATTCCGAACCCCCAGAGAAGCACATTGATTAACCATAACGTCGTTTTAAAGATGCATGGGGGGAACGGGCCATACGCTAAAAGTGCATTTGTTTTCATGCATGCCATCAATCTGCTTAAGTTTTGCCCGTTTTAGGAGATTAGAGATGTTAAGTTGACGCCAAACTAGGGGAAAGGGTCGTCAGGACGTTCTCTTTGTCCTACTCATAAAAAGAAAGCGACGGGTTACAATATTAGATCGTTGGAAACACTACATTTTCATGTTGATCATATTGATATTAGTATTATCTGATTTTCTCATATGGACATGAATATAAGAAAAGAACCTTGCCTCATCACTTCAATGAAATGTTGTAACCAAAGATATCAACACAAGAAGAGTAATGGGGCTGCCATAAAAGCAAAGAAAATATCTCAAAATCATATAAAAACATGAGTCGTAAAAATTTCATCAACAACATTGGTATCACAGAAGGTCAATCATTTCAACGCTAGCCACCTGGAAATTCAGGAGAGATGGATGCAAACCGCTCACAGAGACCGTAAATGAAAAAGGTAAATACGAAAAATAGGACGAGACCAGCCGTAAGAAGGTATAATAGAAGCTGAAAAGGCTAGATTTACACAGCATTCAAGAAGGGGTTGACCGCGAGGTCGAACAGGAAATCTTCATCATGTCTGGTTTTTGTGCCGTATCATATAGATAAACTCGTGAGATAGGCCGTTAAAGTCGTTCATCGTTTGTGGTCATGTTTGATTAGTAAAATAGGGGAGGAAGATGCGTGTTCAGATCGTGTTCAAGTCGTAAAAAGAATTAAGTCGTAAGACTGAGAAGTTCATCATGAGGACTTTGCCAGCTGATTGTTTCTGAGAGAGCCGTAGCAAAAGTATAACGCCAAATACATCGATTTGGTTGGCCCCTTAAACTGCTGCACTTTTAAACACTTGCCGTCCTTCGAGGCTCGCTCGGCTTTTGTGCGTAAGCGATCAATAAGCGAAAGCCCGTTCCACGTCTTTGGCATTCCCGAAGTACCCTTCTATCGGCCCAGATACTATAGTCTGGGTTTCCGTTGGGAAGTATCGCGGCCTCGTAGCAGCGAGTATACCACCAGCGAGCAACTTTGGCCACCATTTTGGTTATAGATTCATCGTTAGACTCAGAAGGGGCTTTATCAGAAAGAAGATCACCAAGGGAAAGATTAGGATCGTCGGATGGCGGTCGTCTGGATCTGCCGTTGTCTTTGACAGACGAGGCAGAATCCACAGTGTATGGGTTTGTTGGCGTGGGAAGCGTTGCGGTAGATCGGCTGGAACTGGATGTATCAGAGGACCGCTGGATAGTACCTGCAACTGGGACGCCAACCATGCACCTATTCAGATTCTCAAATCCGCGTTTGCCAAGCAGCGTTTGAATATTATCACTTGCGGGCTTGAGACTTATGCTTTGATCTGCCATGCAAATACGCTCTTTCAACATGCGAACTGCCTTTCGGGTACGATTTCCCATGTTCACCATGTCCAAGTCCATAACATTCAGTTCCAAATATGCACCCGGTCTCAGAACACGCTTGCATTCCGAAACCGTGTTGCGCAATCCGCTTTCAGAGCATGCCGCCGGGAATCGAAGAACTGCTGCAGTGAAAAACCCCTTGGGAAATGGGAACGGACTTTCGATATTGGCATGGTGAATAGTGCGGTGGTTGGTCGGAGGCTTCCAGGCGGCAGGGTTGCTAGAAACGGTGGAAGGACTTGAGAAACCGAGACTGTATATAATCGCAGCAGGATATGTCAGAGCACAGTAAAACGACCAATCGTCATTTCCTAAGCCGTCAATAACAAGAACTCGACCTTGGTCTTCGTCTCGGAGGTGATTGTGCGCAGGACTAAAGAGGACACGTCCAAATGATAACCAACGGCTTGTCATGAGCGAGCCAGAGCGGATGTTTGTTTGCTCTACTGTGCCATTCCGATCTTGCTCTGCTTTATCCAAAAGAAAGGTATTCCTGCGACGGTCAGCCTCATTGTTCCTAGGTGTAGGAAGAGGCGATTCTGTAATCGTGTCGAACTTCGAATCTGGTTGTCGCACAGACAATGCACTACACTGATTTATCAGCTCTGTGCTGTTCTTATTACTGTGGCCAGTGTCATTGAAAGACATAGGACTGGTTTGCGTCATAGATGCGTGTAGAGCGGAAAGTATCATAGACCTGCGTAGGCGGACTGAGCTACCGCTTGACCTAAAAGAAGAAGACATTGATCGATGCAACGACGAATGCTCTGATGGGCTAGAAATAAACCTCTTATCATTACCCAATCCATCGAGCTCCACTTGTAAGGTTCTACTAGCCCGAGCGGCTAGTTTAAATGATTGTTGGGAGGAGTTCGACCTTCTCTTTCTCTGTGGCGTTTTTGGAGACAAGGCTGTTTCAATTAAGTCATCATATTCGTTCCAGACTTCATCTTCATTAAGCTTCGAGCCTGGTGGCGGCTCGACAGCAGTCATGGCGGTTAAACTCACGGGACCCTCAGAGCTACTAGATCCTGAAGTCACTGACTTTCTTCGAGGGAAAGTCAAGAACTCGCCATCCTTCCGTGTATAGATAGGGTTGCTCCCTGAAGGCAACTGAACGGCAGGGTCTGAAATTGCAGAACCAGGGTGAAACTCTCGGCTGGCAAGAACTTCAGTTTGAGATCCCACGGGAGAGCGACCGGGATTGTAAAATTGGCTAGCTTGCTGATTGGCCGTTGTTGTTAAAGATGGAATTTCGACCCTACTAAAAGGGCGAGAAAATGACGGAATAGGCGGATTTGCCTGCTCTTCACGGCTTGAGACAACTTGGGGAATTCGTCCGACTGAGGTGAGTCGATTAGCTCGCCGGTCTTGCTCGAGTTCGGTCTTCGGGTCAGCGTTCGATTTCGGTTTCTCGCTGAAGATGTTTTTGTTGAAAAAGACCTTGGGCGACGGTGATGAAACAGGCTGTTCAAAGGTATATCCAGCTAATAGGGGAGGAGATGGGAGCAGAACAGAATGGCCGTGCTGTCTTTTTAACCCCAATCCCAGAGGTACTTCTTCGCCATGTTCCTCGTCTTCTTCAGTTGGTGGCGATTCCTCAATCCTGTGGAAGATACCCTCAAGGGAGTCCGAATCGATGTGCTCATTTTCTAGAAGAGCATAGTGAGCAACCTGCCTTGCAGCTGGAACTTTGGAAATGGAAACGGGCACCTCCACTGCAGAAGTTGGTTCCGGAGTTGACCCCTTACGGGATGTTTGGTGACTCCTCTGAAAAAAATTCCATCTTCCTTTCTTCTCCGGTTGCTTGGTCACTTTCTTATCCAGAGCTCGATCAGTCGCCGTCATAGACACACTGGATTGGGAGAAAGATGTGTGACTAGTGTTACCGCTATCAATCGACGGGCGGGACTTGGGAATATCAGTATTGACTGACAGCGGTAGAGCCACATCCTTATTTGTCCCAAAGATCTGAGATTTGCGAAAAGACCGTCGGTGAGCTAGGCCGGGCTTCTCGGGCTTCTCCTCATTCTGGCGCATCCTTTGAAGTAAAGAATCAAAAGTCTCAGCTGGCTGGGTAGCGGGTCCTGTGCCTGAGGCGAGAGAGTCGCAGGAGTCCGAGACGTTCTTCGAAATATATAGACCAGGGCGTGATTCTGCCATTGACGCCACGCTCACGCTACTCGCACTCTGCTCACTTTGAGTTCGACTCAGCTCTGCGCCATCCATGCCTCCACCACTGATGATGACTGGTTCGAGACGATTTAGTAAGAAGTCATCCATTTCCGAATATGCACGGCTCGCATCGCTGCCCTTCCTTGACGAGGTTGCCGCGCTTGTAGAGCTAGCCCTCCCATTAACACTACTTACACTGGACCTCCGTCCCCGTTGGGCGTACCTTCCGTAGCCTTCATGCCCGGTTCCCGCGGCGGGGCCACGTCGAGCGGGCTTATCCTTCCGATCCGATCCAGCTACCTCCGTGTCTACCTTTCCTTTCCTCGAAAATATTCCGAACCGCCTAGTCCCTCCGGGTGTCGTAGTCTCTTTGGGTTCTTTAGGGTCCTTAGTCAAAACAGTTTTCGTGCGGGATAACGAGTCCTTTGAGGCCGTTGCCAATTTAGAGGTGGATGAATTCTGGCTACCAGCAGGATAAGGGGAGGCGTATCGATTGGGGATCCGCGATGAACTTTTTGACTGGAAAGATTCGGTTGATGAATTGATATTGTGAGTGGGTCTAATTTTGCGATGCGTGGAATCACTGGACGCTTGTCTTTTGTGTCCAGGATATTTCAAGCTAGCCATGTTACTCTGAATTATGGGAGAAGGCTTCAGGTCTAGGTCACTCGTACCCGCTCGACTCGGTCTGGAGGGTGGCAAAGTTGAAGTGGGAGCGGGAAGCCGAGATACGCTTTCGATTTTGCTCTGGCATGGTTCAATGCTTCCCTTTCTTTCGCCAGTTCTAGAATCATTACCTGACTTTTGAACATTATCGTCTTCCTTCTTTCTTGGAGATTTGAACTTGGTGGATGATTTGCGAGGCGGGGGACTGTGGGGAGGTATGGTAACTTTCCTTGCGTCTTCTTCCACATTCCGTTCGATTTTCTCTGCATTAACTGTGGTTATGGGTGGGTGAGTTTGACTTTTAACCGGTTTCTTTGGGTAAAAACCCGTGGCACCTTTGTTGATGGGGGTAGTGGTAGAAGGAAGAGGAGCAGTGGCTTGTCGAGGTAATGGACTTCTAGACAGGTTTGGACTTGGTTGTCGTAGCCGTGAACCGATCTTTGTTGGAGGTATAATCCCAGGAGAGTATGAAGACATAGACGTCGGAGTGGACGTTCTACTACTCCATACTCCTGGTGACTCGGAGTACCTGGTAGATGGGCTGCTGGTGGAAGCAAAATTTGGAGTTGGAGGAGGTAGGTTCGTAGTATTTACCGTATTTGCGAGTCCCGCAAGTTCACGTGGAACTTCCCTTGGGATCTGGGGGATATTTGTATCGCCGATTTTACTGCGCATTTGAGATTTTGATGGTAGAGGGTCTGATTGGGATGGCGGCACCTGAACTTGCTTTTGCGTCTGACTTCGAACATCCTTCCGAGGGCCTTCCTCAGAATAAGGATCCGTACCAAATTTACCTTCATTATCTTCCGCTTTCGACAAAGAAGTATTAGATCCATAAAGGCCAAACTTTGATGTGTCTAACCTTGCCCTGCTACGCTCAGCGTATTGCTCTATCGATGGGGCTTTCCTCCGCAAAACATTACGGGACCGTCCCTCTGTCAAGATCGGATTTCCAAAACTAGCAGGTGATCCGAGAACTGGCTTCGGTTGAGATTGGATCGGTGAACCCATCTTGTTCCCTGAAGGTATTAAGTTGTGGGCCAGGCCTGGACCAATTTTCGAGGGTTGCGGAATACCCGAGGACTGGTCGATTTCTTTCAATGGAGCCTTTGCAGTTTGAGGTGTCGGAATCCGTCCTCGAAATGGATCCTCGCTTTCCGATATTGAAGATCCCCGCCTGGCCCTAGAAGATACAGAGGGCCTAGGGACCTGAGACTTGGTTATTGCTGAACCTGAATGGCCAATATTTGATATACCCGGAATTCTAGACGAGTAGGCATTTTGAGACGGTCTCGTTAACTCCTCTTGTCTTAACTTCCGCTCACGATCAAACCTGTAAGACGACATTGTGTGGCCTGGACTGATATTACCCGCCCCAGACCGAGGAACGAGCTTTCCAGAAATTTATTGTGACCAGTGAACCGTAGAATCATAACGATGGGATCATAGAAATTGCATTGAAATCAAACTTGTATAGAACCTGCAATGGAAATGTCAAAATACGAGCTTCAAAGCCGAAGGAAGGTAGATTTGTCACGGTTCAGTAACTCACAAGCAGAGCTATTTTCGTCCCTCCTTGCGTTATGTCCGGCCAAAAGGGCATTCGATAGAGAATTAATATCCGGTTCGCCCACTCGCGCTCAATACTGGTGTATAAAAAGGGGCCCCGGGTTTGAAAAATATACAGAATGAAATGAATAATAATTAGAAGTGCATAAGAGAAGACAACGAGATGAACTATGGGCCACCCTTATATGAAAATATATTAACAATCGTCAGAGAGGTTTGCGGCACAGAATGTCCTTAGTATATACGTCAGGGCGCTCTGCACAGGAATATTGCATATATGCAACTCCGCCACACACGGCGAGGCCGTAAGGTCAAAGTGCAGCGAGCTGTGGCTAAACAGACGTGGCAGGGACCTGAAAAATCGGTAAGGCGAACGACTCGAGGACGGCCACGTCAATAATCAGACATGGCGTGCCATCATCATGCAGAGTGATTCCCTAGGTCGATGTGAACGCTTAAAATCGAGGTACGAAATGTAGAGATCTGTGGGACGCTCTCTGACAAGCAGAAGAGGGCGAAAAGGTACAGAAAATGTAGAAACAAGAGAACAGAAGTGCCGTCGACCTCTCTTTAAGGTCCGTGGAGGGGTCAATGTGCCCTAGGTTCTGGGTCAAGGACTGGACAGGGATGCACATAGTCGGGCGCCTGTGAGCATTCGACAATAGGGTCTCGCGTCGAGCGGGCGGGAGTGATTGGGAAGACTATAGTTAGTGGGATCTAGTTCCTGCAATGAGTTGAAAGGTAAGTTCCGGATATCGGTGCGGTACGGAGCACGGCTGCTAAGGGGGTCTCCGCTAATAAAACCAGACATGTCTTCGGCCCTGGCTTATTGGCGGTCTGGCGGTGGCAAAGGCACGGGGGTATCTCCACAGCCAAAAACCCAATATGCTGGGGCCTGGCTGAGTGAGTACATATCTGCACGTCGAAGATAAGCTGGACATGGCATCGCAGAGCTCTGATATGCTGGCGCTGGTGCTACAGTGAGCGCCAGTGGACTTGCTGGAGAAGGTTGAAGGGCCCCATGGTCTGCGAACAACGAGACTCTGTCTTCTTTAAGTGCGGGCTATCTTATTTTCTGTTCAACGACCTAATCAATCATAACTGCAAGAAGTTGCAAGAAGGATTTGAGGCAGTCTGGGGCAGACTCTATCCCAGCCAGTGGTTGTTCGAGGAAGACCAGCCGTAGACTTTGGTTCTCCGACGTCGAGCTCGTTTAAAACCTCCGGAGCGAGTCAGCGCTTGAGAATCATGTGGTTATGATTGACAATCCTCGGCAAATAAAACATATAGAGACCGTCGCAATTATAGACTCAAGAATTCACGACATCTGCAAATCCCTCAGCTGTCTTCAACGCCTATGGTTTGTTTGTGTACTACGTACTCCATCATTCGTACAATTCGTTTGGAGTCGCAGGTCATGGTTACGAGGACTACGATACGCTCCTCCATAGGCTCGGCCTTCGTAACTCCCCCATGCGCTGCCCCAGAATACTAGGCTCGCATGATCCGATGCTTCAATATATGCTGCCTATCAACTTTCAGAGAAGCGCAGGAGAACTCCGAGAGATCGCCCTGACACAGACTACCAAACGTGCCGTGCCGTCAGCGACCAGTCTCATACGACGATCTGTTCAATCTTCACAGCATAAGGAGCTTCAAGTCGTCAATCAACAAGATGACTGTTGGTGGACAATCCATTTCTATTACCGCCACCCTTGTCCCTTCCATTTGCTATCGATAAGGGAAAAATCGACTCATCAATGACAAAGAAGGTATCTCACAATCCAGAATCCTCTGTTTCGCAAATGATATCTACGGCCTTTTGACTTGGACTTTTACGCGAGCAAAGCAAGATATGTCTGGCAAGCACTCTCGTAGATTCTGACGAATCTGAGTGAGAAAGAAAACTCTTCCCTGCAATTTTGGGCCTGTCAGGCCTTCGCCGTGGGCCTGCATGGATCTTAATTCGCTTTGTTCGGAGCCAATTGCGTCACGAATCAGCCAAACGGCTCAGTGATTCGCAGACAAGGTTCTAGAAGCTAGGAATTAGCGTGGCGCAAGAATGCGACTCTGGCTGCGCACTTCTTGCAGGGATAGCAGACATCATCTCGTTCCCCTCGAAAGGTTCGAGTTCCAACACATTTCATCCCGCTCTTTTCTTGTCAAGACCATCCCTCCAGGATATAGACTTTCGATGTCTTAAACGAATTGGGTTTTACTTGGTAGAAGGAAGAGGCGCTTGGATTTTGGCGGAGATTCCTGGCCTCCTCGGCTTCTTATCATCGGCCGATATAAGACCTTGTCGTTTGGATCTTGATGACATGCAGCAAGACGCGGATTGCGCCAGGTTGTTGCCCAATAGCGAGAGATTCTTGAAAATTATACTATAATAAAGATTGCTAAATACGCTTGCGTTCATATGCACAAATATCACACCGGAGTACTCACACGTCTCATCCAGATGAGTCTCGTGTGGAAAGGAACAGAGCGATTACTATTGCTAAAGGAGATGTGTATCCCGACCCGCCTTCAAGATACGGAGAAGTACACATAACTCGGAGAATTATTGACGGATAAAGCCCCTCTTACCGCCAGAGAATTGGTTCAATGCGGCTTTGGCCGTTTTATTCGCCAAACTAAATTTACTGGTATTGATCTCCGCTCTTCACTCTCCACCGAATGAGGATTCGAACGGGAGCGGCGGCAAAAGTCGAAATCGAATCAACCAACTAGTATATGTGCCATAACGGGAGAGGTAGGGTCTTGCAACCATGCAACTTCGCGATCATTTGCTCGCATAATTCAAGAGGAGTGCCATGATTTTATCTCTGTGAGGGTGTATATCCGTCTTAAAGATAGACAGACGGTGGCGACCTCGTTGGTAAGAGGGAGGTAGTATCAAATGGAAATGGCCGTTGTTTGTTGTTTGGCCCCAAGCTGAAGCTCCCTAGGACTCCCTTTGACTCAGTTATTAGCATCCACTCCCTCGCAAAAATAATGGACTCAAAATATGTAAGAAAATTTGCAGTAGTCTGTAGCGCTCACTCGGCCATATTATCATTTGGCAGCCCTGTCAAGCATGGGAAAACCTTGTCGCTGAAACCAGCGCCTCCGCAGCAGCTATGATATAGAATGGAACCGAAAGTTATGCAGCGTATATGCACGATTCAGCTGCGTAGGGACAAAGGCTACAGCCTTTCCCCACCACTAACTGCCAAAAGTAAATGCACATAATGGTGCTAGAAGCCGCTGGGCTTTATGCATGAATCGTCACAGCGCTGTATAAGATAACGGGATTGGTGCTTGCTTGAGGTGGAAATGTTAGGAGGTCCTTGTGGCCGGTTTCGAACCGCCCAGTCAGAATATCAATGTTTAGTGAAACTTTTCTATGATAATAATATTGTCGCTAAGGCAAAGCTAACAAAGACATTGCTTATGGGTTCGAAACCACTAGATGCATGCATGTCTGGGTTTTCGGGGAGGGCGACTTATTTTTATCCTGAATCCTTGATCGGCCGTCAGGCTGATTGAGCCTTGTGTCATCAATATATACTTCATGATTTACGGAGTACACGTTTGATTAACCAACACCTTGCCAGAACGTTGTAGACTAATTTTGAAACCAAAAGCGAGGAAAAAAAAAACTCTTCCTGCCTCCTGTTATATACATCGTGTTTGCAGATTCCCTGCGCTTTCATGCCTCCAAACACATAATGATGTGAAAAAGTTCCCCTAGGAGTGAAGGAATTAGGCAACATAGTAAGACGATATAGGAAAAATATTCCATTGACTAAGGTATGAGACGTGCGGTAAAAAGATAACAACCATAACAGAAAAAATCCCATGCCAGCAAACTCCCAAGCCACAGTGGTAAGAGATCAACAAATGTTAATAGCTGAAACTTGATAGAGGTTGTGAGTAATAGAAATGACATATCCGAGAAACGAAACAGTGAAAGATTCAATAGCAATGCGAACACTTAACCAAATCGATTCTTCCTCCTTTCCATTGCAATGCGATCCTGCTCGGTCCAGCTACTCTCGTTGCCCCCGCCATTGCCTCCACCGTTGCTTTGTCGAGGTGATGCCCGACGTCCTCCACCCTTACCCATGCGGCCTCTTCCCCGTCTGAAGTCTCGTCGCTTCCCGCCACGGCCACCTTGGCCCTCGTCGTTTCCGCGACCCCTCTTCCTTGGGCGTTCCGGCAGCGCCTCATCCAGGCCCTTTACGACTGATGCATCTTCTGTGACTGTCCCAAACCGTTTTGCCCGTTCAAGAGCCTTCTTAGCTTGCTCCAATGCAGTTGTCGAATCCTCCACTATCCCGAATTTCTCAGCGCGAGCTTTGCGTTTCGCAAGTTCAGCTTCCAAATCTGTGGCTGACAGTCCTATGCTATAGTCCACCGCAGGTTTCTCTGAGGGCTTTTCTTCGGATTGTGCATCGGTGCCGTTGGCCCCCTCCGCAGGAGCGGCTTTGTCTTCAGCAGTTGCAGCAGCTGGCGCCTCCGCTTTGTCCTCACTTCTCACAGCTTGCAGATCGTGGGTTGTGGAAGGGTCGACATCAACCTTCTGGTTGCGAACCGCTGTGGGGTTTGGTACCTGGTTTACCGGAGCCGCGGCTGTCGCGCTGCTATCGGTTTTTGCAGCTACAGGGGTTTCAGTAGTCGCATCGTCGTCCCAGTCAATGACATCTTCAACCGCTTCTGTTTTCGCAGGCGCAGGGGCTGCTGTTTTGCTAGCGTCGGCTTTATCCGCTTCTTGTAGTCGGGCGACGAGGTCAGCCTTCTTCCCTGTGTATGGTAGCGAGCGCGACTTGAGAATCTCGATTAGTTCCGCGTTCGTCTTTTTGCTATATTCAACTGCCATGGTGAAGGATGTGATATGAATGAGGGGCGATGGAGAAGTGAAGATTCGTTTATCGTATGGTAGGAAAGGGCGCGACAAGGCCACTGGAGGTTGAGATCACTTGTGTAAACGTTTGAGTCGCGCCTGGAAATGAAGCTTCTGTAGCCGTTTGTTTTCGGGGAGGTTTCGAGAATTTCAACAGGCCCAAAGTAGCATGGTGCGGTACCTGAGTATATAAATGATAGAAGATAAGGGAAGATGCGGAAACAAAGAGAAATTGGATGCTTTGAAAGATGGAGAGTTCCTCAGAAAATGGGTTTGTTCCTTTTGATAGCTGACTGAGGTCGCGGTTCACCTCGAAAATCTCCTGGCTGCATCGCGTCACGGAGGTCCACAAGCCCAGTCTAGCCCGAAATGGAAGTGGCTGGTATTGTCACGTGATATGTCCTTAGTAAAGTGTAAATAGGCGGGTTAGGGGGAGTTTCTCTTTCTTATCTAGGTATTCACTTCCTCACTTCTATTATATTGTTTGAAATTTGTTTAGACATTGCTCATTATGATACGTGTCTTTCTTATGTGAATATACAGTTCTTCCTCCCAATATGAACCCTCACATCAACAATGGATGATCCGTTCAACATGATGTCTTTACAGACGATTGAACGCAATGATGGACTTCCAAGCAATCATATACACGTCAAATATCAGTCTCTCTTTGCCTGACCTTCTCCCGCTGGGCTCACGCTAAATTTATCTTGGTGTCAACCAAGCGAAGCTCAATTATTGCGCCCTGGTTTGTTGGTAAATATGCAATTTACTGCGTATCAAGGATGCCGCCAGAAATAAGTAATGCACAAATGCCCCCAGCAAATTGCTTCACCGCCACAAAGTCACATTACCAAAATGACACCGAGAGAGCGGTTCGCCCTCCAGCCAGTCACCATGTAGAACTGGCCCCTGTCCTTTCACACCACCCTCCCAGCTCCTGGATCATTTCTATCCCGCCATTTGAAATGGCCGAGCTCAGCTAGGGTCAAGGGAGAGAAGCGGACAAAGCGCCATGCCTAGCAGGGGCTGCAAACTCTGCTAGGCGGATTAATCTTTTGATGTCGAAGCATGCAAATTTGTTCTTAGCATATATGCGCGTGCCATCTTTGATATGGAGGCCTTAGCTTCCTCTTTTCTTCACACTTCAAAGGAAGATGGAAAGATCTAGATCTTTCAAGTTGCTGCAAAAGTTTTTGGAATATTTAATATGCGTTGCGAATAAAATATAATTGGCCCCTCCCCCGCTTTCTGGATGCTCTCCCTGTCTTCCCGAACTAGACTGGCACACTCCTATCCTATCTACCTTCGTCCCTCAATCCGAAAATCCACAGAAGCCGGCTTTCGGGCAGATAATGGTTCCCCTTCAGTGTCTCCATCAGTTTTCGCCCCCTTGAAGCTTGCGTGAGCAACAACAGCAACAAGCGCCCTACTTTGAAGTCCATGGATATTACACTATGTTTGACAAACACAAAACGCACCTTGAATCAAATAGTCTGTACCTATCAAGACACAAAACGTGTCAATCATGGCGAGCTGGAAATGTTTTTTCTTCCGCATGCAGGAGCGCTTTTTGTGCAGCAGGGCGCAATGCTCTACTGCGCCACACAGATGTGGCTGAAAGGGAGTTTTGATATATCACGTGATATGATATCTTAAGACACCCTACAAGGTTACTTCTCCGTAGAATCAAGACTGGACGCTCTGACAAGGTTGGGCACCATAAGAGTTGAAGGCAACGATGAGTGGGTGATGACTTTCCAGGAACCAAGGGAAAACCGTAAAACCCTCCCTTCCGGGCGGCGTAATCGTAAAGGACGTTCATGAAAGTCTAGATCTTGTCAAGACAAGCACCGACTAGAATGAACAAGCAAACAATGAAGAAATTCTCCAAAACCACCGGTTCCATTGTATTGGCATTAGCATGAACAAAAAAGAAAAAATTTCCCAGCCTAGATCCTGCAGAGAGGAAGAACAAAGAGCAAACCAACTGTCAACGTTCGAAAAATCAGCGGGGAGGTTGAATAAGGTTGAAAGTAGAAATAAAGGGATGATGATACAAAAGTCTCAATCGCAGACCCCGTTTGACCTAAAAACAGCGCTATTGTTTCAAAGAAGCGTCCTTATTTCCCAACCTTGGTCTTCTTCTTTGGCCTGTCATCCTCATCCTCTTCATCAACCTCAGCATCTTCATCCCCCGCATCATCCATCTCGACGTCACTTCCGCTGGCACTACCGCTGCTTTCATGTGCAGAGTCGTATTCCTCCGCAACGTCAGACTCGGACGATGCGTGGAAATCCTCGTCGACAGATTCTTCGTCCTCGTCCGCAGAGCCACGGTCATTGCCGGCAGCTACTTCTTCGTCGCTGGAGGCGTCTTCGTTTTCAAGAGCGGCTGCGATGAGTGCAGATGACTGAGTGGCACAAACAACCGTCAGTATACTATATCAGTGTACAATGAGTGAGAGTGTAAGGGGCTTAGCTGACATCGTCGGCCATCTCGTTCTTGAATCTGATATTCTTGGCTTTGAAGAATTCTTCTAATGGTTGTTGCTCCTCACTGTAACACCATTAGCACAAAAGATTATTCACTATCTCAGAAGTATAGTCGTGGCAAAAGGAATATACCGATTAATATTGCTAAACTGATGCTCTCCCATTCCTCCTTTAAGGGTCATCGTGATATCGAATGTCCGGCTGGCGGAAATGGCGCCTCCGACACGGGACATGGTGATGACGGATATGTTCTCGATTTGAACGTACGTAGCGGGTTTGGGTACAAACATGAAGCTCTTGTCCAAACAGAACAAGAGGCCCTCGTTCGCTTTGATTGAGCATTTGACACCGGAATGCCCATGGTGACTATTTTTCCTTGGGTCAGTTACATTCAATCTGAGACGTCCATTGGGTTCTTGGGTTTGGGTATTTAGGCCTGAATTCTTTTTGCGATGTGGAGAAAGTGACTGAGGTAGACTGCTTGCTGACCTGACGAAATCCCTTGACGGCATAACGACCTTCTTTCCAGAAAGTCCGCGGAATACTTTCGTTACGACTTGGTGAATGGGTTCCTCGTAATGGGCCTCTAACTTGTCCTTGTAGCGGGTTTGGAGTAGTTCACTGTTGGCAACCTGTCAGTTAGTGTAATGAGGGGAAATGTAGAAGAAGCGAAGTAGTGTACTCAGTCATGTTTAGATCAATGCTAATCTCGTCATCAAGCTTCAGCTGCATAACGAGGAATGGGTATCGCGTTTGTCCTTGTCGTAGTGGAGGATCCAAGCCTAGAGTGATCAACGTATGGGTATCATCATTCTTTGGCAAGAGGAAGAACTTCTTGATCGATTGGTATTGAATTTTGTAGTCGTATGTTTTGCCACGTAATCTGAACGAGCTTTCGTACATATCGATGTCGAATCGTCCTCTGCGGTCCGAGTCAGTTAAAAATTATTGAAAAGGCAAAGGGGAAATTGCAAATATTCAGACCTTGGTGTGAGATGTAGCACATCCAGGAAAGTTGCGAATGTGTCTCCAGCAACATCCCCAATCTCAGCCTTATCCATCAACGTCTCATAAAACAAATTTGCGGCATTCTGTTCCTCTGGCTCTTCGCCGTCGACTTTCTCCTCTTCCTCGTCCTCTCCCTCTGGCTTCTCCTTCTTAAGAGCTGTGCCGGGAATGTAAAATCTCATTTCCACAAGTTCATCTCGACCGGCACCAGCTTTTCGTCCTCTGTTTTTCGTGCTGCCTTCTGACTGTCCGTTGGTTCCGTTGACCCCATCGGTGGGAAGGGCAAACTCAACAGCGACCTCGTTTTTGCCCGCAAGATTTGTGTTTGAAACTTCCGAATAAGGTATTTCGAAGGCAGGACGGTTCTGCACGTTGAATGCAAGTTCTGCTTTTGTAAATTCGGCCTTTCCCCAGTTCCATCCGCGGAGTGCATGTTCTCTGCTTTCGAGATTGATACCGTACCAAAGCTTGAAGGCCTTGTTCGCTCGCTCGAAATCCTAAGATACCGCAAAAGTTAGCATCAGTGTTAAAGTAGTTGAGCGCGATGTTATGGCGGGCTCATTTAATACCTCTTGTTCAAATCCATCGAGCTGAATGACGCCCGATGAACGGGACAGAATCTTCAGTTCATATCCTTTTGCAGCTCGACTCCATTGCGCAGCACCTATGTTGCTGCTATCCAGTGTGAACGTGTCGCCGCCACCTGATGGTCGCCAGCCTAGGCCGCTCTCTGCAAGCTTACATTTGCCTGGTTGCTTTGATAGATCGAGGTAGATATTCTCGAAGCTCTCCCTGTTTAGCAGTCAATAGGATAGTTACTACACCAAGCTCACTGGGGCAAGCAAAACTGACATGATGGAGATATTGGGTGAAGGGAAAGAACTCGGTTATTGCCAGACGAAAAATATGAAGTCTAATGATGAGTGAGAAATCAAAAGGCTGATGTTGAAAAAACGTCAAACGGGCATGAGAGCAGAGCTATTTGATGTCTCCCCACCAGCTTGGTCCATCGCGTGCAGACCACTTAAAGAAAGTTTCGCGACTCGCGGCGGATTATTACGGTGGCCGACATTCGCCAGAAGCGCTATTTGTCATCCAACGTCTGCGCTTGGCCTCTGACGGGATTGAACTATGAAGCTTCAAGTTTGATACACATTTTGACAACATATGATGAGGTAGATAATTGCTTCAACTGTCTTCTTAATCAAATTTTATGTATCTCACTGAGATCCTCCTATCGACCTTCTTCGCCAGCTACAGCACAACTGTCACACTACTACTAGTAGTAGAGTAGTACGATTTCATGGCAGCATTTGATACTAGCACTAATATAGGTCTAATCTGTAGTGACTTTATTGAAGTCCTCTTAAGATCAAGTAAATTACATATCTGAAAGGTGCAAATTTGACATATCTTGCAACTTTTCTAGCGTGTGAACCCCGATGATCCCCAATCACTTCCCTAGCTGGATGGGTAAGAACAGGACAAAATTGATAATGTTCATTGATTGAAAAACTTCTTTTTCTTTTTTTGGATATGACCAACTCCATCAAAGAGCCTCAAGGGTATGGGATCACGCCTAGCTGCGCTTCGTCCTTTAGGAGTTAGTTAATTAAAGCACGGCATCGGTCTTCCCCTTTATCCCTTCTTCTGGGACCTGAGACTCTTTTCCCGAGCTCACTTCTCGTGGGGTAGTATAAAGACATCTAGGAAAACTAGGGCATCGATCCCTTTGTCATGGAATGACTTGGTACATGTCCTGAGGCTTTAGCGAACTCATAACACCAAGTTGTACAAGAGGACGTAGCCAGAAAAAGCTTTGGCCAGCTCCGAATTCGGGAAACGTAGAATTCTCAGACACTTGGGCGCGTATATTCTAAGCACTTGTTCCCCTTTATCCAGTAAATCCTAAGCAAACAAGGGGAAACGCCGAGGTGTTCAAGGATTGGGCTTGAAATCAATTAGAGGGTTTTTTGCGAGCACAAATAAATTGAGTGCATGACAAACCATATATTGGACTACATGCCTGCACAACTCATCGGAGGGGATTTTTGGCTATGATAAAGCAAGCCACGTCTGCCTGCTATCATGAATTTTCTCTTATTTTCTGCGTGCAAAGATCCAGGTTGTTTTGCCAGATTCCTTGTAGGGGCAATTGTTTGGCAACCACTCGAAAATCTGCCAGGCAGTTTTGCATGCAACGGCCTTCGAAAGGCATATAAAATCTCAGCTGAGCTGCGCAACGTCGTAAGTTGAACTTTGGGAGACGAAGACTGAAGAGTTAGAGACCGGTCTTGAGAATTGTTGCTGTAAAAGGTCAGCTGGGAAACGCTTTCTCGTGGACTTGTGACTAGAGTAGCTTTGGTAGATGCCTGATGGAGGGTTACTGATGCGATGACTTCTGAAAAGAAGAGCCAAAGACATCAAATACCAGACAATCCAAGGTTTAGCTGTTGAAGGGAGGATGAAGTGATGTCTGCTGACCGTAGAGACTTCGGCCGATTCCCCCCGCAGGATTGGGCCAAGGCGGGCACTAGCCCTCCTGGTCTTAGTTACCATCTCCTGCCCATCCATGGATCACCCCCTAACCTGGAACTTGACAGAACAACATCAGACGGGATGGGTCATCTTGAAATCCTCATACCACCGCTACAGCTGACTGCATTCAACCTTGGAATCCTCTAAGGAATTCTAACGCACGTCAGCACAGTACTCCAGCTGGCCTGTGCCCAGATCATCCAGCCAAGAAGACAACGGGGGCCCCCAATTCAGCCAAAATGAACTGCCAATTTACTGCAATCAATCTGCCGTCTCAAGTCTCTGCATGGCAATATATACGCCAATTGAAGCAATTTGCCATGTCAGGTATCCCCTGTACGATGTCGGCCTACCGCTGCCTCTATGATACACATCCAAAACAAATCGAATATTCCCGAAGAACCGAAGATATTGAATCTGGCCTCAATGTGATTCTTCCGTTTTCCCCTTCGTCCATTGCTTCAGCTCCACTGTATTGCCCCGGGTACTGAATATCCCCGAAGAAGATCCAAACCCGGCACTTCCTAGGCTCTTCTTCCGTATATGGGATATCCCATGGGCCCATACAGCTTAAAGGATCTTTAAGGATTGTTCTAAGTTTCGGGGATTCCTGTCCCGATGTTCTCCATGCTGGTTCTTAAGCTCTCCAATCCCTGCTGCGACGTCTGCTGAATACATAGGTCAGCACATAGCGTCGCCTTGCATTGCCATGGCCTTTACATACCCGGCATCCAATCAAGCCGCTGGATCTATATCATTTCCCGAGTCATGTAGATTGTGCCATCCCCCATGACTGGCAACTTTCATCTTCGAACAGTCTATAAAGGGCAAGGTGCCCCGTGTGCCTAGAAAAATGTCTAGTCAACCGCTATATTGCAGGTACTAGAAAATTGTTGCCCTGCTTTTAGCCCATGATGACAATGGTCACATCAGCTCTCCTTACATGTCTCTTCTTCTTTTCTTATACCAAGGCGCAGTCTGACTTTCGAAGTTATGCAGAGGCGGGTTTAGCGGCCTTGCAAAAATGGTATAACCCCCCGACCGGACTGTGGGAGACAACAGGTTGGTGGAATAGCGGGAACTGTCTTACCACTGTCGCGGAGTTTGCAGCTTTCAATGCATATGCTGCTGAGGTTGGGAACAGTGTTTTCACTGCCACCTTCACACAGGGCCAACAAGCAAATGTCCTTTTGCGCAAAAAGGTACTTCCAAGCGGCTTGGTTGATACTTATTACCTTAAGTTGCCAGATAATGACAGGCAGCTACGGCGACGCGGCTTTCCCGGTTTCATCAATAACTATTACGACGATGAGGGCTGGTGGACACTGGGTTGGATCAGGGTTTACGATATAACAGGAGATCTAGCGTATCTGCAAATGGCAAGGGATATTTTTGAAGATATGACCACTGGATGGGACAACAACCGGTGCGGTGGCGGGATCTGGTGGGATAAATACCATACATCGTTGGTTGCAATCGCGAACGAACTATTCCTCAGTGCAGCAGCACATCTTGCTACCCGCGTTCCAGATGCTGCAGAATATTACCTCGATTGGGCAAGAAGAGAGTGGGACTGGTTCCAGCAGGTTGGCCTGATCAATCCGGATAACAACATCAACGACGGCGTGAATTTGGAAACCTGCACAAACAACGGTGCGACTGTATGGTCATATAACCAAGGCGTCATTCTTGGCGCGTTGGTCGAGTTTACCAAGGCCTCACCAGAGGGCGTTTCCTTCATTCCACAAGCCGATGCCATCGCTACCGCAGCCATTACCGCTTTGACTGACGAAAATGGTATTTTGCACGACGGCTGTGAGCCAAACTGTGGTGCGGACGGGCCGCAGTTCAAGGGTATATTTATGAGGGGCCTTCGGGTCTTGCACCAAGCTGCGCCAAAACCAGAGTACCAAGCTTTCCTCGAGAGGAACGCGGAGTCAATCTGGGCCAACAGGAATGAAGTCAATGAGTTTGGAGTTAACTGGGCCGTGCCGTTTGAACCGCCAGCGCTGGCTTCGACTCAAAGTTCTGCACTCGATGCATTAGTGGCAGCGGCCGCGATTCAAGCGAGGCCTGCTTGTTAGACGGCTGCAGAGGGGAAGCGTATTTTGTTTATAATTTTCAGCATTTTGGATATATGTGTACATATATAGACAGGAATAATCGCTTTTTGGATATCGGGAATGGGTACATACAAAGTGGTCATTCTGGTTGGGTCGAGTTCATCCGAATTCGTATAGAAGTTGAACGAATGAGAACCTCCTCATACCACGCAATTCAAAAGCGCAGTTCTGCATTAAAAGTTACGTGATTTTGGACACAGAAAACACATCTCAGCCGCAACTGCAGCATGATTCCTCAATTGCTTTTGCCCGTTTTGCTCACCGAGATAGCAAGCCCAAGATCCATGGATATTTCGAGTGACATCATCGCCCAAGCACCGTCACGTGGGTCAGTTTTTTTTGGTGAGGGTTCCGTTATCGCCCTTGGACATCGAAAAACAAACAGCCAACCAACCCGCGCTCGATTATCGTGCCATTGTCCCTCCTCCGTCCTATTAAAACCCCAGTTACCCCTCCGTCCCCCTCCCTCCCTCTCGATCAATGTTCAAACCCCGCCGCCTCCCAACCCTTTCAACCCTGCGACCCCCTCCTCCCGGCGCAACAACATCGACAGCTCGTCGAACCGTAACCAATCTTCACAACCACCACCAGCACCAGCACCTCAACAAACCCACCTCCCCCTCCACCCCGCCGTGCTCCCACCACCGAACACTCAACATGTCCTCCTCCGACGTCACCAAATACCTCAAACAATCCCACGACCGCGTCTTTGAGAACAACAAAAAATGGGCCACTGAACAAGCCGCCAAAGACCCGCAGTTCTTCGAGAAGCTCTCCTCGGGCCAGTCGCCCGACTACCTCTGGATCGGCTGCAGCGACAGCCGCATCCCCGCTGAGCAAATCACCGGCCTGGAGCCAGGCGAGGCCTTTATCCACCGCAACATTGCCAACCTGGTCTGCAACACGGATCTGAACGTGATGAGCGTGGTCAACTACGCCGTGCGCCATTTGCAGGTCAAGCACATCATTGTCTGCGGCCATTACGGCTGCGGCGGCGTCAAGGCTGCCATGACCCCTGCGGATTTGGGTCTGCTGAACCCCTGGTTGCGGAATATTCGGGACGTGTATAGACTCCATGAGGCTGAGTTGGATGCCGTTGAAGAGAGCAAGCGGTATGATAGGCTTGTGGAGCTGAATGTGATTGAGCAGTGTCGGAATATCATCAAGACGGCGGCGGTGCAGCAGAGCTATTCCAACAACCAGTTCCCTATTGTGCATGGCTGGGTGTTTAACTTCAAGGATGGGCTGTTGACGGATTTGAAGATTGATTTCGAGGGGATGTTGGCAAGCATTCAGAAGATCTATAACCTGACAGATGGGAAGTGAAGAGACGAGGAATAGTTAGGATAGAGATGGTCTGGTCTCGGGAGTTGTATAAAGGATTTTTGCGCCTATACCTTCTTGGAGCTATACGCCTCCTTCGGCTCGCACATACGGGTTCTTATGTTGCAAGACTACTGGAAGATGATCAATAAACGGCTAGGGAGGGAGAACTCATCGACGCGCGGGTTGAGGTGTCTGCGGGGAAGTGCAAAACTACGATAGGAACTCCTACTGGAATACGTACTCGTAGAAGCGGGAAAGAAAAAGAATTACACATATTAGAGCTGATTTCCGAAACATGTTAGGTACAGTAATGTTTTAAGTGCGTTCAATAGTTTTAGTGGCATACCACTGCCTCAAAGTAAGTGGGCTAAAAGTGCATACAGATGGGTCTGCCATGAAGGAGGTAAGGAATGTGAATATCATAGACTTGATTTTCTACCTTATACTAACTTACTGTGAGGTGTATTTCCGCTAGCCAGGCCAGCTACATGGATTTGAGCAGTTCAGTTCAAGCTCGTATCTGCCATCCTATTCTTAAAATCTAGTATCTATCGCTCTAGGGATCATCCAGGGATAGCATCACAGACACAAAAGCAGTGGGGATGTGTCCACATTACCGATTAATTTCACCTAGGCGACGTCGTACGCAGCACGAATGACTCGTGATTCCTCTTGATATCAACTTCCATCACCGAATTGCCCCTATAGACCACCTCGATTTGCTTCAAGGAGGTTTTCACCGGCCGTCTTGCGCGGAATATCTCCGTAAGCTCTTCCAGAGTGCGTTTCTTGGTCTCTACAAAGAAAAAGTACATCATGGCCACTTCAAATGTGTCCCAAAAAATAAAGAGGAAATAGTATTTCCACCCGGCGTGGGTGAATGCGATGTCGGTGACGAAGGTATTGTAGAATTGGGCGATATTGACCCAGAACTGAAACGATAGGCAAAGGTTAGTTATTCCTGGGATTCAGCAATGGCGAAGAAGAAAAATGGAATATAATGTGGGAAGGGGGAGAATTTAACTGACATTATACATTCCCATGCCCTTGGCCCGATTCTCGAACCGGAGAACCTCGACAGGATACATAGCCTGGTTGGGCGTCCAGCCACATGAATACACGAAACCGAAGATGTATATCATAGCGAGTTCAGCCCTTGCGACATGGCCGCTTTTCGCAACAGGGTTTGGCACATTGACGTCGTCTACATTGGTGGCGTTCAGTGCCATGATAATGGCAAAAAGGACCGCTGCAAGCGACGTCGAGACCATCATTTGTGGCCTGCGGCCCCATTTGTCGGTGAAGATTGCACCTGCGACTGCACCGGCAAAGGAGATGACATTTTGAAACCCCTGGTAAAGTAGCTGCTGTTGGTTGCTGCTTATGCCGGCTTTACGGAGCATAGCCTACGATGTAGACTAGGGTTAGTTATCTATGAGCCTGCAATTCAGGGGCTCAAAACTTACTGGATAGTAATATGTAACTAGACCGTTGCTTCCAATGCTGTTAGCCGTAGACATCCTTAACTTAGAGGCGAGGAAGCGTACTTACCCTGTCCATTGACTGTCCCAATTAATTCGGCGTTAGTCTTTTAGTCTCAGTCCAATATGGACGCATTTCTAAAGCCAAAGTAATTACCTGAAGAATGCTATGCATATTTCGTTAGCAAGGAGACACAGGGAGCTTTTTTAAAGGAATGAGAAGTAAAGCTACAACCTACCCATCATGATAACTAGCATTGATCTGTAACGCACCTGATATAAATCAGTTCCATACCAAAGGGAAGCCGCGCAGGGAGCTTGCTCATCATACCTCGCGCGAATTATAAAGTTCGCGATAATCCCACCATCGCTTATCAGAACCGGTCCTGGATATATCCTGGCACATCTCTCCATACTCCAGCAGAACAATGGGAGAGTTCCGATCACCATTTCCGTGATATTTTGCCATGACTTCAAGCGCCGCGTCGTGACGATTATTAGCAATAAGCCATCGTGGAGTCTTTGAAGGAGGATATCCATTAGCAAATCTTTTTGTAGATCGGACGAAGAAAGCGCAGGAATGAGAATAGATAGCGTCGCAACCGGGGACTGAGATGCTTACCTCCGGGAGAAAGAAACAAAGTATGAGAACAAGCCCAGCAAATACCAACTGTAGCCAAAGGGGTATTCGCCACGCCATCGAAGATGGAATTTTGGAAGTTGCATAAGGAATGAAGGTCCCTGGGACAGCACCAAAATACCAAAATGTATTATATATCGCGGTCATGGTGCCCCTAAATTCTGGATGAGCCATTTCCGAGACGTATGCTGGGCCAGCAGTGGCGGTGATTGCAACACCAAATCCCAGGATGAATCTTCCAATCATGAAACCAGCCAAGTTACGGCAGCTTGCCTGGATTACAGATCCAAAGATACCTATGAGACTTCCCAGTAACATCCCTACCCGGCGACCTGTATAAACCGTTCAATATGAGAAGTAACGTTTATTTAAGATAAAGCACAAGACTTGGGCTTACCTCTGAAGTCACTAGCAGGACCCGCTGCAAAGCTACCCACCATATTTCCGATAGTGTATATGGCATAGCTGTTATAATTTAGTTGTTATTCAATTCGATGAAAGTAAAGTCGGAAAATGATATCCATACACAATCCCTGTGGTAGGCGTTCCCTTCGTCAGATCAAAACCGAAGTAAGTCCTATACTGAGGATAGCTGTTGATCGATCCCATAAGACTCGTATCGTCTGTAGTTCAAAAATACGGAAACATATGACAATCAGCGTTCTGGGTTCAGACATGTATGGCGACGAAACGAAACTCGAGTCTTCATACAGCCGTTTATGCAGGAACAGAGAGTTGCGACAAAGAGACAATAGTAAAGCTGTATTGGAGTTAGAGCGAGGAGGCCCCAAAATACACCTTCTGAGGAGCAGACAGACAGACCATAAGCATTCGTTTGCTCGTAAGACTGGTTTTCTGTTTCGAAAGTACATTTGCTAAGGCAACATTGGGTACTGTCCGTACCATCGCTTCTTCTGGAGGGTAGTAAGGGAACGAGAAATTCCTTGCCCTATCCGCATAAGCTGCCATATTGAGCGATCCCAACCGGGCGTCTTCAAGCAAGATCAAAAGTATCGGCCCCCAGATAAGCAAAAAATATCAATATCGAGATGTTTCATACCCCGGATTTCGAAAACAATAAGGGTGACCAGCTGGTATATAAGGAAACAGAACGATCCATGTCTACACGAATCCACGATCGACAGGCCATTCAATGACATGGTCTAAAATCAATGTAAAAAACAAATTTCCACGAAACTGAGTGGCTAAAATCCATGTCCTGATCAAACGCTAGAAGGGGAAAAAGGGACCTCCGTCTAGCGAAGCGTCTTCACTTCAGGTTAGACAAGACTTAGTGTAAAGAAAGCAGACATCTTGCCCGGACGTGGCTGAGAAGCCAATAATAACCGAGTCTGGGTTTCGGAGTAGACTTCCTTTCCATGCATGCCTTCGCCAGGTCAAGAATAGACAATTGACAGTGTACCAAGGCCCCTTCAGTCTTAACTGTATGTATTCAGTTGCCGACGACGCCTAGCGTTGGCCATCTTTTCTTGAACTGTTGAATGTTTAACAACTTATAGCAGACGAGGCTTTCCCTGCTATATTGTGGCTTTTTTGAGCAATCCAGAACAGAGTTCTTCTCTGATTCTGGAAGCAATACATAGCCGGGGAATAACCAGACCTGGCTATGAGGCTTCCGCTCGAGGCGGCGCATCTTCGACCTAAAACGCTAGGCAAAACCAACGCCTGGTTAGCCATCAGGATTGGCCACCAATATGATACATGCATAACTAAGTTCTTTTTATGTTGGACAATAACGTTTGATGCACTCGGCAGGCTTGAGTCAGGGGTAAAGCTTCAATGCGAGCTGCAACTCAATCTGGTAGAGTACGGGGTAGATCTCTGTATTTCCATACATGACGGGCGACAGTTTGATACGCTGATACGCGTCCTTTTTGCAGCCGCACCATGAAAAGCCATTCAACCAGACCGGTCCTCTTAATTCCAGTTGACATTCGTAGTTTTTGTATATAAAGCAGAGATTTGCGGGCTGAGAGGCGGCAGATTTTGCGGGGATACGGACTGAACGGACGCCCCTTTCCCATCCTGTCACGGCTCTCGTGTTTCTCTGATCCGCTGGCTGTGTTAGCGAGCTGACCTGGTGGTATTAGGGTGTTGCTCGCTCTTATTTGGGGTTGTCGAATGAAAGTAGCCAAGTCCTTTGAAAACTTGGCTTATCGATGGAAATGTCGCGGTAAATTTTCATCAGACCCCCGTTACCTCATCCCAGATTATCGCTTTTTTGGAGGGGTGGTGTTGGCGTGGGTGTTGTTATGCGCAGGGACCAGAAAGTAACCGCTACGGGTGTGGAAGCGCTAACAGGCTAACTGGCCGGGCAGACGAGGGGCCTGGAGCCTAAGGGCGGGTGTGGGGGGGGGGACCCCGCAGGGAGACACAACGTCTTTTGTCTTTTTCTTCCTTCTTGCTTTTTGTTCTGCGAGGTTTTCCACGTTTCTTCGTCGATCAAAGAGTACCAGTAAGTTCTTTTCCTCGTTTTTGTTCCCTCCTGTAAAGAGGGTATCTGAATTTCCGGCTGCCTGGCTAGCTGGGAGTCCCCTGTCACTGACGACGAGGCAATTCATAAGACCAACACCTCGATGCGAGCTTTACATGGGGTTCTTAGCGCGATGGTAGCCCGGAGCTTTGGACAATCATTCCGATCGATTTGTCTCATTCTTTTAAGCTCACCGTTGGAAATTTTTCAGTAAAATTAGTATCATGCAGGTCCATGCATCCCTCTGTGAATAAATAATATGGTCAGAATATTCAAGCACAAAATACCAATGGGTGCTAGAAGAAAACCTGCTTACAATTCTTAGAAGTTTACCGGAAACTTCTGTCAAGCAAG
The DNA here is from genome assembly GCA_002573585.1 of Helicocarpus griseus UAMH5409. Taxonomy (NCBI): domain Eukaryota; kingdom Fungi; phylum Ascomycota; class Eurotiomycetes; order Onygenales; family Ajellomycetaceae; genus Helicocarpus; species Helicocarpus griseus. Next base: position 26,222 of record PDNB01000007.1, on the reverse strand, counting down.
ATCATCAACATCTTCACTTCATGGTTTCCACACCCATCTACTATTTCCTAGCGACCACTTCGTAATCGCTCAATGGCCATATCCGCACGGATACTCCGAAATATCGAACGTCGCCCCAGTCGAATCATGAATGTCTCGCCGTTCTAGACCAGCCAGGGATAATTTTTCTGTCAGATGGCAGTGGCTTGTCCATGACCCCATGTAATTTCAGATAGATGATGGAAAAGAAAAGGTTCTCGAAGGTGTAAACGAGGCAGCCGAACAGAGAGACGGATCGATAATCACCCCTAGGAGTGGAAGTAAGACAAGAAGAGACATATTTTGCATTGCTCTGTAGGCGCATGGCGTCAATTGAGCGCGTAGTACTTTCGGCTGATTCCCCCGCATCACCATTATCAAACATCTATAAAAGAATAATTGGTTCGTCGTGACATTGTACTTGTCAACTGCATGGATGATTTGAGTGGTAGGTATCGACAGACAGGCAGACAGGAGTCAATATCAGACCTCTAGATAGCGTTGGACATATATTTATGAAATATGCCGCAAAAACCAGCGGCCTTGGAATGAAGTCATTGTCATTCCCAGTTTAGCCCCATAGATTGTATAATAACTTACCGCCATGATATTTCATATCCTTCACATTGTCGTCTGAAGGGCCATTGCAACAAAAGCAGTCAGGCTTAAAGAACACATGTCCAAAGATTAGTCCTCAGGTATTGAAATAAAAGATATGCTCTTATCTCAAAAATCGGCAGTTGAGGACATGGCAGAAGCATTCCAAACTAGTCGGTTTCTAATGGGAATGTACTGTTCCATTGCTGACCAGCGGAAGGCTGCTTCACTGTATTGGTTGCGGAACATCTTACGGCTCATAAGACAGCAGGTCGTGTTCATGGAGACATACCCTGGTATGTATAAGAGATTCCCATCCTTCTGGTGACAGAGCGATATGGCGGATAATGAAGCCGCTTCATCCCACACGATTCCAAGATTGGTGTATAGTTGGGAACCTTGGAAGCTCCAATGGGTTGAGCCTCGGTCTGGAATACCAACACAGAGCTTGAATTTGAAGAAGCGTCTAATGTTTACAACAATAAACTCTTCGCCTGTCCGCGACAGAAGCAAATGAGTCACCTTAAAATGAACTCATCCGGCCATTTCACAGCCTCTTTTAGATATGTTGGAGGAAGTTAGGAAAATTTAATTTCGCCTGAGTGGTAATTTGGGGATGACATTTCTTAGATAATAATGAACGGGAAATTCATCGTTCAATATAAACATAGCAACTGTTGCCCTCTAGTACTATCAATTACTTCAAGCAGGGTGTTGATTAGGCCCGAAGTTTCTTTGGTTCATTTTATTTACTGATGTGTTCTACCGCCAAATTACCTCCCTTCTAGTAGTATCTTTATCCAATGTACGAGCTTCTATTAACAAGTATATGTGAGGTTGCGGACAAAATAATTGCCCACTTTAATATTCTTTCTCATACCCAGCAGCTGCATTTGTCTTTCTATCATGCCTCAGAGCGCATAACTCAGCATCAGGGCATCATCCTTGCAGAAAAGCATGGTCTAGAAGCACGAGGAAGGATAATATCAAGCTATGCTTGGAAATTTCGCGACTGATCTACGGAAAGTCGATTCCGGAACCAGGTTTTTCGTGTTCTCTTGCGAATTTCCGGGCAGCCACATGGATTGCGTTTGATAATAATAGTTAAGTTTTCTGTTGCGATGCAGTCATAATCCAAAACATGCTTGTATCGACCACGAGATGTTAGTTGCCATTTACTGAACTCTGCATCGACTATGGAGGCTTATGCGAAGCGATTGCATTTAGCTGCTGAAATCTGCTTTCCGCAAGCAGGGTCCAAAACAGGTGTTGTCCATATTTTGGCCTGAGATATTTGCTTGACATATTGGTTATCAACAACGATGTCCCCGGTCACGCTTTTTGAATCTATGTTTCTTAAGATTCTTAGCCTTGATCCGCAGCAGGCTGGTTGGAAGGACGAAAAACAGGACAAAGTGGAGAATAAAGACTCTATTCCAGCGAATGGAACGAAGACCGGTATGATAAAAGTAGGTCATTTCTTTTCTCTTTTCCTATTTTTTACGCCCAGTCGAGTGGCAGGCGCATTTGCAGGTCTCTTTCTCTATTTGTCTAGTCAAAGAAGCTTAAATAAAGTGTTGATCTAGGACTAGGAGTTCTCGTCGTCAAAGAAAGGACTAAGCCTCTTCTTTGAAGTAAGCGCGTTTTTCCAAACCGAATGTCACGAGCGCATTGCAGCGCATACGTAGCTGCACGATCAGAATGAAAGGGCTAGTAAGATCCTCTGGAATTACTGCAAAAGTATCCAAAACAGCAATGACAGGTATGTCAAATTGCCAAGCTGAGTTAGAGAAAACAAGTTTAGCCATGGGCTTGACAGATCCAGGCTCAAAGCTAAGAATATGTCAAGACAAACGTTTGGAGGATTCAAAACATGCCCGGGTAGAAGGTTTCCATGTGCCACAGGTGTTCTGGTTGATATTGAATTGTTGGTTTATTTTCGTGCGGAGCTTGAGTCGGTGGTGTGCGAAATTTCAAGTTTGGCGGCATAATATCACGTCTGCTATTTGAGATATTCCAGAAACGTAGAAAACAGCCAATAAACCGGGTACAGGGGCGATAGTGATAGGAATCAAAGCCTCTCAGGCATTGACACATCATGCAAAGGTCTTGGGCTAGTAGGGCTTGCAGCATGGGGCGGTTGGCCTGAGAGAATCAGGGCGATTTTTCATGTATATAGTTGAAGTCAGAGATACTTTCGCCTAGCTTGTATTGTCTGAGACAAAGATGTCAGACTAGAGAAATTACAGCAGGCGACTGTGAGGCGGGAGGGTGAAGATATGGGCTGTGTTGTAGTACTCACGAGGATGCATTCATTTGACAACTGGTAGCCTGAAGCACAAAGCAGGCAAAGTTCGAGCCACCGGGCAGTCTGTTTTGCAACAGTTAGGTCCATGTGTATTCCACATTCATAGGTCTTGGACAAAGGCAATGACCTATTTACACGTAGTATAAAAGACTCATAGGAAAAATAAAGAGAATTGTTGAAGTAAACAACAACAGAGTTTTCATTCCCCCTGTTGTTGTTCCTTGGTAGGGCAAAGTGACGTTTAATCAAAGCCTCAAAGGCCAATCCATGGCTCAGTCCCTCCAGGCCGGCCACTTAACCCAATCGGGACTGGTGCCAGACCAGCGGGACGACGCATGAATGTTGATCCGGGCTGCAACAGGACTAGCGCGGGAGATATAATGCCTCGCTTGGCATGTCCCCGGCAGATTACGGGGGATGCAGCCAATCAGCGGCTGTGCTGCGGTGACCGCCCGCATAGAGGAGATGAGCTGCGACTGACTAAGCCCCAGGACTCGACCAGCTGCTTTCCGTGCCCAAGCCAGGCCAGGGTTGTATCCAGCAGGACCAACAACCACCACCGACCGCTGTCGTTCCCCCTTGCAACACTTCTCTAGCTGTGCAATTTCCTCACCTCCATCCACTCGTTCAACCCCCCCAATTGCTCTGTTCAGCGGGCTCCATCGTTCTTTATTTCTCTCTTTCTATCATCCAAGGGGGTCGTGAGGATACAGTCTCCTCGAAGGAAAGGGGTTGTTAGAGTCAACTTGTTTCCCATCACGCTCATTTTCGGAAACGTCTGGTGTCGTAAACCTCATGTTCTCCTCCCCTCAAGTCTCAACGCCTTCCCTGGACCTGGATTGATTACGCGGTTTTCCTAGCCAGGCCCGTACCTGTGTCGTCGCAGGTGGAGCGATGAGGCTCCTTTCCTCACTGTTCGAGCCAGCGACGGCAACTGTCGTCTCTTTTCTCCATCTCTCCGCTTTTCTTGTCCCCTCGATCTTACTACCTTCGACGGCCAATGCCCAGTTCACACCCGTTCCCCTCCCCGATCTTGATATTGGTCCCCTAGGTCGAATTGCCCTCACTGGTAACTTTGACGCCATATCCCTATACCAGTATGAGGAGCAGAGGAAAAGCTCAGGCTTATCAAATGGGCCCCGGCCACATTCTCTCCTTACGACGTTGCCAAACGGTGCACTCGCCTCAATTGCTTCCTCCGACGCGGATATACTAGCGCTATGCCCACTGAGAGCCGATAATGGCACAATCACTGATATCGTTGTTGGGGGGAATTTTACAAGCCTAGGAGGGGTCGAATCTCAAAGACTTGCTCTGTTTAATCCACATTCCAATGAAGTCACCCCGATCTCTGGCCTTCCCGGTCAGGTAATGGCCCTACTGTGCGATGATGAAAGCAGGAAAGTATACGTGGGAGGAGATTTTAAGGAAAAGGAATCCAACAATGCCATTATATGGTCTCCAGACTCTGGATTTTCTAGTCTACCGTTCGCCGGGTTCAACGGCCCCGTAACCTCCATTGCCAAAACTCCCGAAGGCCGCATTGTATTCGGAGGATCTTTCGATGGTCTAGGGAACACGACAACGCCATCCCTGAGGGACCAACAGATTATCAACCTCGAAACCGCAAGTATAACTTCCGGCTCAAATACAACGAGGACGGGATTCAACGATCCTCGAAATGTCATATGTAAACAAAATGGACAGGACAGCGCTGGGAATACATGGCTTCTCGCAGATAATACCCCTGGCTTTTGGCGTGCGGAGATGAAATTTGGATATCAACCGACAAAGCTGAGGATATATAACACGCACATGGAAGGAAGAGGCACCAAAACTTTCCGCTTCACGGCCCTGCCTGACACGGGGATAATGAATATGACATACACCGATTCTGCCACTGGCGATAAAGTGGCTTGCGACGCGCGATGTCCGCTTCCTAACGATCCTTCCGAAGAGTATCGCGATTTCAACTTCGTCAATCTAGTTGGCATGGATGGTTTTCAACTTGACATTTCCGAGTGGTATGGTGAAGGTGGAGGATTTGACGGTGTGCAGCTCCTCCAGGAAGGTATGTTATCCTTGGATCCTCAAGCCATGCAGTCCGAGCTAACATTGTACTAGATATCTACACGCATTCTGTGGATGACTTCAATGAACCCAAATGCGCCAACATTCCATTCCGTTCGACTGCCAGTGCAACGGGCAACTGGAGAGTTTCGCCTGCCCATCAAGGCTCTTCCGACTATTTAACAGCTGACGTTGCACCCGCAGAACATTCTTCAACCTCAGTTACCTTCCTGCCAGATATCAAACAGTCGGGAAACTACTCAGTGACCGTTTTCACTCCAGGGTGTGTCCCGGACAACACATGTGCTACGCGCGGTGTCGTCAACATCACGGCCACATTTTCCTCTGATAGTGTCGACAAAGAGCAAGCTTTGATAGCTCAAACGAATCACTTTGACAAGTACGATCAGATTTTCCTCGGATATGTTGATGCCAGTAGCAGCAACTTTCGACCGTCTGTGAAACTCGCTCCAAGGGATGGCCAGGGAAATATCAGCATCGTTGCATCCCGTGTACGATTCCAACTCATTTCATCGACTGGTGGTTTGAACGGCCTATTCGAGTTTGATCCAAACAGTAAAGCCGTCAATACGGACTTTTCAAAGTCTGCCATCAATCGAGCAGGGACCGATTTGGAGCCAGACGCAAAAATTGCAAGTCTAGCTATGGGCAACGGCATTCTTTTCGCCGGTGGAAACTTTTCCAGCTCTTCCTTCAGCAACATAATGTCCTTCTCAAACGGGCGGTCTTCTTCTTTACCGGACGGCGGCGTGAATTCTCACGTAAATTCCTTGCTACTTCTGGAGGATTCGCTTTATGTCGGGGGTAACTTTTCTAGAACATCTAAAGGTGATAACTCAAAGTTACGGAATGTTGCGGCATATTCTTTGTCTGACAAGTCTTGGGGTCCTTTGGGTGCCGGTGTAGATGGCCGCGTGGAATCCATTGTGCAATTCTCACTAAACCTAACAGAAGATGAGCCCGAAGTTGCAGTTGGTGTAAGTGGGAATTTTACTCATATCCTTCCATTTGATGGCAACCCTTCGACCCCTGCTCCAGGTTTCGCAATTTGGGTTCCTTCGAGGAGGAATTGGTTGCAAAACCTCGATGCTGCTGAAAGGGCCTTTAGTGGAGGAGTTACCACGTCTGTCACGGTCAACAATCTTACTACGCTTTTTGCCGGCAACCTTGTATCAGGAGGAATTGCGTCTCGCGGCGCAGTCGCATTAACGGACGACAATGGCCTTCGTCTTCAAAAGTTACCTGTTAACATCCAGCCAATGGAAAGGGGGTCATCGCTACAGAAACGGGCAACCACTTCACAAAATGTCACTGGTGTTGTTACTGGGCTTTTCTACAACGGCGGGCGTAATCTTACGATATTAGGTGGACATTTTTCTGCGGAGGGAACTGATGGCGAAGTTATTGAAAATCTCCTTATCCTCAATGGTTCAAAGGATGATGCTGTCACTGGTGCTGGTCCCGGTATTGATACCGAGTCGATTATCGTGACGATGGGCGTCCAACGGGATATGCTATTCGCAGGTGGTACGATCACGGGCACTGTTGCAGGATCGATTGTAAAAGGCATTGTCGCCTGCGACCTTCAAAGCGGGAAATATGCGGAGCGCCAACCCGCAGCCCTCGAAGGTGATGTCGTCGTTGTCAATTCCATCGCCCCTCGCCCGGATACCACAGATGTCTATGTTGGCGGCCAATTCCAGTCAGCTGGTGGGCTGCCATGTCCCAATGTTTGCAATTACCAGGTTGATTCGAATCAATGGGGTTCATTGGGCGGTGATATTCGGGGAACGGTTTCTGTTCTCGAATGGGCTGCCAAGGACAAACTAATCGCTGCCGGGAGTTTCACCGTAGGAAGTAACCAGACTACATTGGCTACCTACGACGCCCAATCGCGAACTTGGTCTTCGATAGACGGAGCATCTTCCGCTATCATTCCGGGTCCTGTCACCGCCCTCGGCCTGTCAAGAGAGGATGGATCTCGCTTCTGGGTCTCTGGAAAATCACCTGGCGGCTCTCCGTTCCTGGTCTTTTATGATGGCTCACAATTCCGCCCATCCGGTTCCATTTTCGATGAGAGGACTACAATACACGGAATTCAGGTCATCGGTCTGCGACAACAACACGGCGACACTGATTTGTTTGACAAAGATCAAGTACTGCTCATATCTGGACAGCTCGAAATACCGGACTTTGGAAGCGCGTCTGCCGCCCTCTATAACGGGACTACATTGACACCATTTATCCTAACTACAACGGCAGATGGCCAACCGGGCACTGTTGCGGAACTATTCTCCGAGAATAAGAACACCTTTAAAGGCGGCCGTAAGTAGTACAACTGACATTTGTAGACCCTCGAAATTCGTACTGACAGTTATCCATTGCAGGTCGGCCCCATTCTAGGGGAATAGTCATCCTAGTGTCATTCTGCATCGCACTGGGCTGCGTATTCTTGATTGTTCTTATCGGAATTATATTGAATCGCATCCAGCGCCACCGGCAAGGTTATGTCACCGCACCTCGAGGCACAGACCGACGGCCAGATCTTCAACGAGTTCCTCCTGAACATCTTTTGGATTCACTTCGACAGCGGGCATCCGGAGTACCAGCCATATGAAATGCACCAGTCTTATCCTAAACTGGTCAATTGTTTAGACTCGTTCTTCACTTTCCATGTTGTAAAGGCGTCTGGGCGGGAGGAAAATACCCTTTCGATGGTTCTTTTTAACATTCGGCGTTTTGTGAGGATGTGTTGCATGATTTCAATCTTCCCCTTCTTTGGTCGCGATATCTGGCAACATGCTGTTTCTTTGGATGTATGTCTTTTATCAGCGGCGGGTGTATGTGCACGCGGGATAAGTTCATATCTTGATGCCGTATCAATTCTTCTCGCTATTGCGAAACTAATCTTATTTACCATGTCTTGTGTATCTTCGTACCTGGACACCTTTAACCCTCTCGCCTGCTCTCTCTCTCTCCCCCTCTCTGCCACTTCGTTAGTATTTACTTGTCTCGGCCCACCAATTTCTTCGTTCCGTACTTTTCATTTACAGTACCATCCCGTTCCGATGGTCGTACAGCTGTTCTAGGATGCAGATGGGCGGGTGTACATAGTGGAGCGGTGTTTTGACAACGTTAGCTGACACGCGCAGACTTACTGCACCCATAATACTTGAATCTTGAATATTTTATAACCAATTGTGTATATTGCTGATTATCTTAAACAAGTGCTGCAACGTGTATCCGTGGAATGAAGTGACTGTAGGAGTTGCCGCTGTAGCTTGTCCTGGTACCTAGCTAGTTTGTGCGGCAAGGTCTGGGTTTCGAGTGTTGATTAGAAAAATATGGCTTCTAAACAAGAGGAAATAGGAACAGGATTAAGGGAGTGGTGAGAGCGAGTGTGGGCGTTGGTGTTGGTGTTAGCAGCACAAACTTGAATTAAAGAAGTGGAATAAGGGGGTGCATTACAGCTGCTTGAAAGAAATCTGGCAGCCCCCCTGTTTTCCACTGATGTTGAATTACCGATCATATACATATATATATATATATATAGAAAGTACTAGTCTTTCCGTGGGAGATTGGCTTGTGGATGTATCGTTATTTTCCACCGCTTGCTCGACGTTTCGAACGTGTCTTGTCTTAATCGATTGCTCCACCGCCCGGCTCGCCGTTAGACTGGCGCCGTAGGGTATTTCCGGTTCAGATCAGGGGCGGGATGTCTCTCCACAACTTCGCCATGCGGTTGCGTGCCCATTTGACCTGATTATTGATGTTGACGTCGATCTACTCCCTCCCGCCCTGTTTGACCGAGACGGTCGTCGTTGAACACGATCCCACAGTGTCGCGCAGCAAAGCTGTTTTTGCAGCATGATGGTCTCTCTTTGCATTCGTAGAAAATGATTGATTTCAAATGACGCATTGTGTCACGGCCACTAGCTACCTGGCTGGGGTGCTACCACTAGGCCAAACGACCATATTTAAGCATTCAGTCAGCCGCTCCCAACACCCGTACTTATGCGGCCCCGGGAGCGTACCGTTACAATTGTTTAAACCTGAATAAGTTAATCAATCCACTTTATAGCTTGAGATTTGCAGTGCAACTGCTTTGAAATCATAGCACAAATTATGCTGCCTTGATTGTTTTGCCCCTGAATGTGGAGGCTGTGCTTTGCCTGACGGGTCTTTCTCCTGCTTAAAAAGGCAGACCACGACTCTCATGGGGAGATAACTTGAAGCATACTATAACATTATTGTATGAACAGACTTGAGCTTGAAGCACCACGACACGATGATTCATACTGAGATCCAAATCGACGCCCCTCCATCGGTGGTCAGGACGGCCGTAAGTTCTCTGTTCTTTCCTTGGAAATGAGTTACAGTACCATGATCTCTTACTTACTGGCTACACGCTTGACTTCGCCGCGATCCCAACCTACCATACCGCCTTTCTTAAGAAAATCGTTCCCCAAAACACCGACAGGAAAGGGACTCCTGAACCCGGCGACAACCTGAGCTGCACTGTCAACACCATGACCTTCTCCCCCGTTGTCGAGGTCAACTCCCCGACCGAGTTTGCCTGGCGCGGCACCCTCGGATCCACCGTGATTTTTACCGGCGTGCATAGTTTCAAGTTCCTCGCAGTCGGCGACAGCGCAGAGAAGACGAGGTTCGTACATTCGGAGGACTTTGGCGGGGCGTTTTCTGTGGTGTTTGGGCTCATTGGTCAGAAAAACACAAAGATGGGGTTTGAGAAGTTCAATGAGGATTTTAAAAGGCATGTTGAGAATAAAAACAGAGGAAGTTAATGGAATGGTTCTGGGTTGGAAAAGGGGAAAGGGGGGACTTTGAAGAAAGTCTATGCATGTATTCTCCTACTACTATCAGAGTATAGAGCAGCTGCATTTGCCATTTTGATGACATGCCACAGAGAGTTATAAAGTAATATTAATGATTGAACATGATATATTTATTACATGGCATTCATGTTTTTGAATATTCAGACCATCATACACTGAAGAAGTCTGAGATGCAATTGTAAAGACAATATTTTTATACTTCTCTCAAACAGAATATCAGCTCTATCAGCTCTGAGGATTAGGAGAAAAAGCTTTTAAGACTGTCATTAGCTGTAAATTTGTACATTCAGTCTCAGTCTCCGAAAGACTACTTGATAATAACAGGTTCCCATGAAATACAAAAGCTGAATATTGAGATCGCGATAGATCGTGGTGAGGTTCTGCTGTTGCTCCGCGGCGAGATACACGGCCAGTTTCTCAGGTAAAGACTCCCTCAACCGTGGGGCTGACAAAGATTGTTATTGCTACCAACTTGAAGTCTTCCATCATTGGATATTGAAATACTAACAGTTGTTGTCAGCTAATTGCACAATTGCTTGTGTACCTGTACCTGAGCAGTGATATTTGCTCCCATAGATACCTCCCTCCGTACTTTGGTGTTCGTGTTCTCTCTCCCCACGCGGAGAAGGACTAAGGTCTAACCTTCACACTACGACTGTCCGTTGATCGAACCTCGAAGCCTCACTGCGGGCAATCCCCACTTCTTTTTTCACGCTGACCCTTTTTATTTCCCCCCCGTATGGGGCAGAGCAATGGATCCTCCTCACTGCCATTGCGGCTGTCACTGTCACTTCTGACACCAAATCGAAAAATATATTGAAGAGAGACGGAAAAGGAAAAGGGAACAAACAGCCCAAGGGGAATAACAACCGCAGATTTTCCAATCCTGAGTGCTCGCCGCCATGCGCTCGAGGACTGGCTGGTACGTTTATTTGTTTATTCTGTCTTTGTTATTATTATTATTTTGGAAGGCCATTCTGAGTTTGTGTTTGCCGTCAATCTGGAGCTTTCGTTCCCACGTATGACATACTGACTCTGATTACCTCCGCCAATTGATAGTCTTACGTGCCGGTCCCGCAAGCTGAAATGCGACGAACAGAAACCGATATGCTCGCAGTGTCGGAAGGCGTCGAGAGAGTGTCGGCCCAGCGAGGGCATTGTGTTCCGTCATGATCAGAACGCGAGTATACCGGAGGGCGACCGTGGTGCGTTGCGGCGGTTCTACTCGTATAAAGATACTTTTGATGAGGATAGTGTTTGGCTTGATATACCGAAGCAAGGTGTGTACGGGCCGTTTCATTGTACGCGTATTTTGCGTGTCTGTTGAGGATAATATGGTTGTGGATGGTGCGGGGGGAGGGTCTATTTGCACGGATTGCTGATTTATTATGCCTTTTTGCTCTGAACAGTGACTTTCGTTGACAATTCTGACCCATATGCGGAGGAGCTCGATAACTCCATGGCGTCTTCGCCTGCGCCTCCCGTTTCCAACCCGCAAACCCTCGCATGGAATACAAATGATGAATTCCATCACTCATCGTCGATGGACGGCCAGACGCACGGATTGGAAGCCCTCTCCGCGGCCGCAACGAGGGAAACCTATCCTCTCCAGCAGACGCAATCCGTTCCATTACATCCAGCGATGAACAGGAATAATATTGCCTTTAGCCAGTCTGAGCTGCCGACGTCGCTAGCGTCAATGCCATCGTCAAACCATATACGCAGTACGATGCCAGTTTCAACGTCCCCGCCCACGTCGATATCTTCTCCCAACAACAATATAAATTTCCTATTAAATCCGCCAGCGTCCTTGTCGCCCCCTATCGACCCTGATCTCCAGTCACCTCCTGAACAGAACAACTCTCCGTTTGCTACCACAGCTCCGTCCGCATCTAGAGGATTGAGTTCGGATTCTAGAGTAGATATCGAGGCTGAATCGGACCATGAGATTGCGTTTTTGCTACGGCATTACTCAGAAGCTCCCGGATTATGGTAGGCTTTCTCGAAAGGAAAAATATTTCATAGTTGCTATCATGACTAACACTTCTCAGGATGGATCTTTTCGATCTGGGCACTTATTTTGCATCTTACGTTCCTGTCAAAGCCCTTACCGATCCCCTGCTGAAATACGCTGCTTGTGCGTATGCGGCGAAGCAGTTAGGACGGGTAAAAGGTAACAAGGCCTTTGCAGGAGGCGTATGTGGTAGACATGCCAGGATGGAAGTATGGCCTGATGCGGACAGGGTGGATTGGTATTTTTACGGAGCTACCTATTACGAAAAAGCAATCCGCCTATTGATGGAAGCCCTGCGACACGACGGAAAAAGTGCACCGCTGAGTAATCTCGAGGCATTTGGACAATGGCAAGCAGCGGAGCTGTGTGATGATTCCGGACAACGCCATAAACGACGGAGATATTCAAACAGTCGACTCTCGAGCGCGCATTCGGATGAAGTGTTGGCAGCAACGGCGATTTTGTCAGTGTATGAATTTCTTGACGCGACTGGACCAGCTTGGAATCGGCATCTTAGTGGAGTCAAATCGTTGCTGGATATCGCCGAAGTGGGCATGATGCCGGTCGAACGAAGGATGTCTCCAGGAGGCACGTCTTTCCCTGCGCTCAGGAAACCGGGGCTCTCAAAAGCACGCAAGGCAACGTTTTGGAATTTTGCCCGTCAGGACTATCTGTCTGCCTGTAAGAGTATTGAATTGTCTGATACGTGATCTCAGCTAACTATTTTCAGTCATAAATGACTGTCAGACCAGACTGAATACGGACGACTTAGTCCTGTGGACTGAAGCTGGTATTCTTATGGATAATGCCGGGTTTGTCCGGCCAAGTAATGTAACCGGCTCAGGATATCCTGAAGGGGACGATGTGATGAAAGAAGACCTGATATCAAATGCGTTGATATGGATTCTCTCAAAAGTTGTCAATTTCATCGCTCGAGATGGTGGTGTAAGTATCGGCGAGAATGCCCCTGCTGGATCTCCATCTATTGGAGTCTCACAGCAAACTCTTTTTGAGCGATGGCAAAGGCTCCAAGCCGAACTTGACGGATGGTACAACGGGTTACCCGACACGTTCAAGCCCTGCGTAAGATTGGAACCTGCTGCTCATCCTTCGCCTCAAAACCCTAAGGGGGAACAACTACCGTTTCCTGAAGTGTGGTACAGTGTGCAAATGTGCGGGTCGACAATGCAGCATTACCACATGGCCCGAATTCTTCTTCTTGTTAACAAACCTCATGAATCTACCACAAAGGGGCATACGGTGACGAACAGGCTAAAGTCCTACCGATCCATCGAGAATGAAATAAAATTCCACGCGCATGAAATTTGTGGAGTTTCCACGTCTCGACCGGACGCTTCTGTCCGTATCCATTCCGTGCAACCTTTGTTCGTTGCCGGTCAGTGTCTCACGGAACCCAGGGAACGCAGAGGGCTTTTGCAACTGCTGAAAGAGATTGAGGATGATCTTGGATGGGCTACTGAGTACCGTGTCAAGCAATTGTTGAAAGAATGGGAGTGGGACGAAATGACGGAGAATATCTCCTCTGGGCCTTGAAAAGATTCCATGTTGTCGGAATGGGAGAGAACATGTGATGTCTTGGAAGTCATTCTAGGATTCCAAATGGAACTTCGATCGGCTACAAGTCTTTCTGTCATTATGGAAGCATCGATACACGTCGGTGTTGTTCTGATATTTGGAGACGGACGTTACTGGCGCGCTTTTTGTCTGACTTTGCATGGGTGCGGGTTTGCCTATATATTACCGATCCCGCGCCACGGTGATGCAAGTGCACCAGCTTAAGGAGACAACAAGTTATTCAAAAACCTGGGTTGAAACAGTCGCCGAAATGAGAACTGAGGTATGAATAGGCGTCTGAACTTTTCTTCTGAGCATCAGCCAGCCTTTTTGTATTACGCAGCACCTAACTAATATATGCCGTTACTAAAGCACCCGCGCCCCGAAAGCCGCACTCCCGCATTACTACGCTCGCCTCGCCGCCGGCGATGGCTTCGTAACCAAGGGCGGAACCCTTCAAATGACCCCCAAACAACACCCCGCCCAGAGTCTTTATGCCGTCATCAGCACGGTCACAGCAATGTGAACGACTACTCTGCCATTGCCGGCGGCCCTGCCGAGCTCCCCGCCGCTGATCTCGGCAGACTTTCCACCCCCCAGCTGATTCGTGCTTACCAAGCCTGTCGTGAACGCGATCGCATCCTTCAAAGGCTTATCATTGCTAATATGTTTCTAGAAGCCTTGCAGCCAGAACAGAGCTCGAACGAGATGGACTGGGAGCCCATTCCGCCGGTACGTGAATACCGCTCGCAGCCACAGCGACGGGATGGGTCGTCTAGTGCACCTCCTTCAACATTGCGAATTCCGGTTACGCCGGAAGAGATGGCTGATTCGGTTTCACAATGAATGAATTCGATACGGAAATGAACACGGGTCAGATTTGGATGTACCAAGTTGAAGCTCTCGCCTACTTGGGGGAGGAAAGGGGGATTATGATGTGAAGTTACATCCTTGCTGGATACATTGCCTATTGAGAAGCTGTCGGAAGCCCTCTCCCCTCTGGGTCGACCGCAAGGAATGTAATAGTTTTGGATATCTGGTCTTCACGAGAGGCTTCTAGGGACATATATCATACATAGCCAAAAACCAATGGACATTGTTCTTGGATAATGTTTTTGTGTTTTGTTTCTTTCTATTCTATTAGCCATGGATTATATATCGGCCAGCATGGAAGAATATTTCGTTTTCCCGCAACCTACAAGGGCTGTATGTAACTATAGAAGCATGCCAGCCCGAATATTGATCGGGGCCATTCAGCATTAATCTTCCCAGAGCGAACTATCGACGGAATCAGTGTGCATTTGCGCTTTCACCCGGTCCAGATCTGCGTCCGTCTGTTCTGGCTGCGGGGGTGAAGCTTGAGATTGAGGGGTGGGGTTTTGGCAGAAGGGTGGGGTGAGGGGATATCTAGGTCAGATATTAGCCCATTATTTGCGTGCCACAACTGTCAAATGCGCTCCGCTTTGTTTCGAGAATAACTTGAACAATCCAGAACGATCCGAAAACCGCTGTCGGTAGTTACTGGATTTGTTTCTGGCCGCCGTGTGTTGTACTGCCCACAGACTACGGAGTATAGCCACCGAAGCTCCAGCACACGGTAGGGATGTAACTGTTGTATAGCAGCCTAGGCCCTGGCATGCTGAAGACGCCTCTAAGCTAAGCTGTTTGCTGGGCCCAAGCTGCAGCCTGCTGGGTTCCCGGTTGAGGAATCGAAAGCTACGTGTATCTCGATACAGAAGGTCAAGCGAGAGATCATCCTTGAACGGTTATTGATCATGGGGTTTGCTTGCCCGTGGGGTGAGAGCTAGTAAGCCTTGCATTGTTTGCTACACTCCGCATGGAGAGATATACGAAGCCTAAATCCAGCCACTGTGAGGAGACCGGCTTTTGAGGACGAATCGGCACGTTCAACCGAAGCTGACGAATCGAACAAGTATGAATGGATGCTACACATATTTCTTTTTTCCTGGTCCATCCATTTCACTCTTTCTTTCCCGGTTTTGGAATGGCTTTCCCCATGAGCGCTCTTGGGGACTTCCCTGTATTACGTAGAAGTCAGTCTTCTCACATAACTTATATATTGGACAGGGAGACAGCCCTGAACGTCACACGAAAAGCCAAAGTCTGGAGCGAAGAATTGCTGCCATCTTTCTCTCATCCAAGCATCAACACCCCTCCGATCTGGCTCCCTAACAGCAGCTGCCCTCACCATGTCTCTAGATACAGACGTCCTCATTATTGGGGCGGGAATGTCGGGGCTGGGTCTTGCGGTACAGCTACAAAGGAACTTCCCGCAGGCTAGCTTCGAGCTTATTGAAAAAGCAGATAATATCGGTGGAACATGGTGGGTGAATACGTATCCTGGCTGCGGGTGCGATGTAAGTCTTCACCTACCTAATTGCTCACCACCCTCCTTTTCTGGCTCCTTGGAGTCCCCCAATATTGAACATACGCCAGCCCCTAAGTGCTATTCTCGCAATTTCTGAAGTAGAGATAGATTACTTTGTGGCTCTATGTTGATTTAATTCTTTTATGCTCATTCAAATTCACAGGTTGCATCGCATCTATATTCATATTCCTTCGCCCTCAAGCCGGATTGGAGTAGGAAATATGCTCTGCAACCAGAGATTTTCTCTTACTTTCGCTCCGTCGCTCAGAAATACGATATAATCCGTCACGTATCTTTCCACTCGAGCGTGCAGAAGGCAGATTTCGACGAGACCACGGGAACATGGCTGGTCACGATCCTGGACCAGAAGACAAACCGTGTATACCAGAGGCGGGCTAAGATCCTGGTTTCTGCTGTTGGTGCTCTGTCTGTCCCAAAAGAATGCGACATCAAAGGCGCAGAGGAATTTAAGGGGAAACTTTTTCACTCCGCGCAATGGGACCATAGCTTTGACTGGGCTGGCAAGGAGGTTGTGGTGATAGGTATGTGTGAACTCAGAGACGACTGCGCATGGTATATGTGGAAATGTTGGCTGATATAAAATATTTTGCACGCGTAGGTAATGGCTGCAGCGCGACGCAATTTGTACCGATTATGACTGGAGGCGAGAAAAGAGTCAAGAAGCTCACTCAGTTTTCTCGACAAGCGCATTGGCTCGCCGAACGGCCGAATCCAAACTATTCAAATGTGTTCAAATGGACAATGCGCTACGTGCCTCTCGCAATGCGCCTGTACCGCTTCTGGCATTATTATTTGATGGAGTCCGACTGGCCCGGATTCCATACCGAGTCGGGAAGGAAGATACGTGAAGGTCTGGTCAAGACGCAGATTGATTATATAAAGAGAACCGCACCAGAACGATATCATGAGGCGTTGATACCAAAGACGGAAATCGGATGTAAACGTAAAGTCTTGGATACGGACTATCTGGCATGTCTACACCGAGACAATATGGAACTTGTCTATGCGGATCCCATCGAGGAAATCACAGCAAGGGGTGTGCGAACGCGATCCGGCAGGGAGGTTGATGTTGACGCTATTATCCTTGCTACTGGGTTTAAGGCACAGCAAGTGCTCTATCCGCTGGAAATCAAGGGTAGGAATGGAATCAATTTGAATGAACATGTAAGTGTTTGTTATATTTTCTCGCATTCCCTCGTTAATATATCATTCCCCTGTCAAAATCGTGCTTCAAGGCTACTTGCTCATCATGTGTGCTATGTAGTGGGATAAGTTCTCTTCCGGTGTCGCTCAAGCCTATTATGGAACTTGTGTTTCCCAATTCCCAAACTTCTTCATCATGATGGGACCCAACACCGCGACTGGCCATCTCTCCGTGATATACACGACAGAATGCCAGATAAACTTCACGTTGCGGACCATTCGACCAATCCTCCGTACTTTGTACCCGTCCTTACTATCCTCTGGTTTGAGACGGTTGGTCGGGCCGGGCCCAGACACCGTCGCAGTCACCGAGGCTGCCGAGCAGCGCGATAATACCTGGATTCAGTCTACATCGAAGCAACTCGTCTGGACTACCGGCTGCACAAGCTGGTACGTCGATACAAAGACTGGAAGGAACACGATGTTATACACTGACTGGCAGTGGAAGTACTGGCTGCGAAGCATCTTTATCCCGTTCAGGTCAGACTTCGTTTTTGAGACGAGTCCTGTTCCGATTCATGGCACGAATAAAGGACAGAGAAGAGAAGCATGGGGTAAGAGTGTGCTTATCACGTCTGGAATCGGTATCGCGATTGGTGTTGGGCTTTTTGCTGGGTCAAACATTGATTTGAAGCAGACCACTATTGGTCGTGTAGGGTTGACAGGCGGCCAGAATGCTCTCAGGAGTGTTGTGGCATTGCTAGCCAGCTAATGGTATCGTCCTGGCGACTAGATAAGCAAGAATAGTCGTGTCAAAAGTTGGAGTGCCGGAGTGGGCTTCTGATAGCCATAGATTAGCACCACCAATACAGCGCAAGCCGCATTAAGTTCCCCGAAGTATTTCGCAATGAGGATGTCCAGCGTTGTAGATACGTCAAATTTAAATCATGACGTTAGCCGATTCGTTTTCCCTCTGCTGTTCTGCTAATCACCATGATTATCCTCTTCGAGTCCGCCGTCTCTTTGTAGTAGCAGGCTTCGACTCGGCTTCCACTGCATCAATCTGTATCTTTGTATCCTCGAGATCGGCAGATATTTCTCTCTTGACTGAAACGTGAGTGGCTGTTTCTGTCTTTATTTCTTCCGCTTTTTCTGTAGTTTTTACATCAACATCAACTTTGGCCGTTAAACGTTCGGAAAACGTTTTGAGATCTGCTGTAAACAGAACACTGTGGGCCCAGCCTGCCTCCTTTCCCCATAGGCTTCGGAAATGATTTCCCACGGCATCATATGTTGCTTTAGTCAAGCTCTTATGTTTGCCTTTGCCGAATTTGTAATCGCGCTGCGCGATTTGCCATACTGTAAAGCAGTTTTAGTAACAACACGAGAGTGGTTATGACCAATACAGAGGAATGATAGCCTACCGTGAGTATCAACCGGAACGGCCTCCCCCCAACCCAAACCCATAAGACACACGCAATCTGCAACTTTTGGGCCAACCCCCTGTAGCTCAAGAAGAGATTCATGAGCCTTTCGATACCCCTCTCTACCACCTTCAGCCATTTCTCCGGCAGGTGCTGCTTTTCCGCCAAACGACGGACACTCAGGATTGCGGAGAGAATCTAGCCATCCTTCTTCATGGTCGTTGGCGACAATGAGAGCAGTTTGGTAGATATATTTCGCCCTGTATCCAAATCCGAGCTCACGGAGCCGTGCTTCCACATCCGGGCCTGTAAGTGCTTGAGGAGCTGGGAAATCGTGGTACGGTTTCTTATCTATGTATCCAATTAATGGACCGTAGTTCAAACATAGCTTCTCGACCTGGAGGACAAAAAGGGTTAGAATAGAACGCGAGGTTAAATGATCTAAAATATAAATTTACCATTTGTGATATCCGTGCTATGTTGTTATTGCTACTGCAAATGAACGAAATAAGCGCCTCCCATGCATTCTGTCGCATGATACGGATACCAGTGAACTGGGGAGCCTTTTTCTTGAAGTTTTTGTCTGCGGCCGACCATTGTTCGTATAGATCCGTAAGATTAGAGTCGAGACTGAAGTAGTTGCAAATCAATTCTTCGGTGTCATCTGCCTTCTCGAGTGGCTCTGCTTTGGTTGATGGCGGTACGGAGGATGGAGGAGTAGGGAGCGTAGATGGAGCAGGAGGGAAATAGGATCGATAATGGAGATGCGTGGGGTCCTGTCGCAAAGAGACAACGCGCCCATGGAGCGCGCAACTCCATTCACCGTCTCCGGACTTTTGCCATCTTCAATCGCTCGAACAAGCTGGTATCAGCAATGCGCCTATTGAACATTTGGTAGTACGAAATGGGGGGTTTCTCACCGGAATGATTGCCCGCAGCGGAGAGTGGTATTAATACACAGCTCAGTTAAACTTATGGGTAACTTCCGCCATTCGGAAAATGCGCTAATAGACATGGCTGGGATTAGAGCAAAGCTTAGCAGTTGTGGTAATTGCTGTTGTGAGCTTGAATCTTTTCCCCCTGAGATGTTGATAACCTTGGGAGCTCTAGCCTTGGCACGTGACATGCGACCCGCCTGGCAGAATCGCGCCAAGCCCAGCCCAGCGCTAGATGGCGGCTCTTTGCCTTTCAACGCCCGATCTTGAACTTTTATGTCGACCGCCAGCCAGAGTCCGCTCCCAATACCAAAGCATACCTAGCCATTGGTTTTTGTGCGGTTTTTTTTTGAAAAGGCCAATTAGGCGACATTTGCGGCGCCATAATCGCTCTAACGATTATTTTTACTTTGAAAATCTCCCCCGAATTCCCAGGTTGAGAGGGACAGAATGAACGGCGACAGCTACGCCTCCAGAGGTAAGAGCTCACTTGGATATGGTACTGGGAGGCCCAAAAACTGACTTTGACATATTAAAGACTCTGGGCGATCAAGGGATTATTACGTACGTTATTACCGTCCGCGATTCCTACCATTCGGATCATCACGCCACTGCTTTTTCTGATTTACTAATATCTTACCTTCAGGGGGGTCGCTCAGATCGCGAAGAACGGAGGGAACGCGGTGAACGAAGTGGCCGTGGAGATCGTGGTGACAGGCGAGAGAGAGATAGGAGAAGGTCAAGGTCGCCTCACCACGGTTCAAGGTCGGGACGGCGCGAACAAGAACCTGACTTGTATTCCTCTAGTCGCGACTATCGCGCCAGAGAGCGAGAGGACAGATATTCGGGAAGGCGAGATGAAAGAGAATGGGACAGAGACCGAGGCGAGAGACGACGGGATTACAGGAGAGACGACGATGACAGGTCTTCCCGACGCGACAGAGATTTGTTAGACGACAGATCCCGCAGAGGTAGGGATCGCGATGCGTTTGGAGGAAGAGATCGGAAGAGGAGCGCGAGCCCTCCGCCCAAGAAGAGAGAACCTACGCCAGATTTGACTGATGTCGTTCCTATTCTTGAACGAAAACGTCGTTTGACGCAATGGGATATCAAACCGCCTGGTTATGAGCATGTAACGGCAGAGCAGGCTAAACTCTCTGGTGAGTTGAGAAGCGTATCGATTTCCCCAACATATATTTTAATACAGTTTTATCTTTATAGGCATGTTCCCTCTCCCAGGTGCACCACGCCAGCAGGCAGTCGATCCCAGCCGTCTACAAGCTTTCATGCAACCTGCTGCTCCAGGTGGCTCATCCAATAATACCGTCCTAAAGCCCTCGAACTCCCGCCAAGCGAAGCGTCTTTTCGTTCATAACCTCCCGCAATCTGTCACTGAAGAGGCCTTGGTACAGTTCTTCAATCTCCAACTGAACGGTCTCAATGTCATCCAAGGAGTCGATCCATGCTTGTCAGCTCAAATATCCAAAGATAGAAGTTTTGGTTTACTTGAGTTCGCAAGTCCTGCTGATGCCACTGTCGCGCTGGCCTTTGATGGTATCACTATGGAGGATACTGGTGATATGGACACGTCAAATGGAGATGCCAACGGATCCAATCAGGGACTTTCAATACGTCGACCAAAGGACTACATTGTTCCATCTGGAGGTGAAGAAGAGCCTCATCAAGAGGGCGTCGTTTCTAACGTCGTCCCTGACTCACCAAACAAGATATGTGTCTCAAATATTCCTCCGTTTATTGAGGAAGAACCAGTTACTATGCTTCTTGTCTCTTTTGGAGAGCTCAAGTCGTTTGTGCTTGTGAAGGATAGCGAGACAGGCGAGTCTAGGGTAAGCAAAGCAATATATCTCACCTACAAACTTTTGCTAATTCGGCACATAGGGCATTGCATTCTGCGAATATCTTGATCCGTTGTCCACCGACATTGCTGTTGAAAACCTAAATGGCATGGAGCTTGGCAATAAGAGACTCAAAGTGGTCCGCGCGAGTATCGGGACTTCGCAAGCTACGGGCCTTGATATGGGCGTCAATGCCATGTCTATGTATGCCAAAACGACGTCTCAGGATCTTGAAGCGGGCCGCGTGCTTCAGCTGCTTAACATGGTAACAAACGATGAACTCTTGGACAACGATGACTATGAAGGTGCGTTTTATTCCAAAGTCCTCCCTGTTTAGAAGTCTCTAACGTGAATTATAGAAATCTGCGATGACGTCCGTGAGGAGTGCTCAAAGTACGGGCAGGTCTTGGAACTCAAAGTTCCGAGACCGACCGGGAACAACAGACAGTCTGCTGGCGTTGGTAAAATCTTTGTCAAATTTGATAATAGCGAATCCGCCTCGAAGGCTCTCAGGGCCCTTGCTGGACGGAAATTCCAGGATCGCACGGTTGTTACTACATACTTTTCAGAGGTATGTTTCTAGTCGCCCTTATCCCGAGAATTTCTTAAAATTGTGGATAGTCTAACATACAATAGGAAAATTTTGAGGTCAATGCATGGTAATCAGCCCAGCAACCGCAAAGGCCTCAAGTTCCCATCTATAGCCGCCATCGTTTTGACGGGTGTAACGAAACTACAGCTTTGGCCCGAAGGTATTTTCCCTTTGAGAATTTGCGCTCTTTGAACAGTACCCTCCGCCTACCTCCTGCCTGCTGTCTTTTGTTTCTTATCGTTCGTGGCGAATTTTCATGAAATAAAAGAGCATTGCTAGCTCGAATATTATGCGATCACACTTCACTGTACAATAATGGATGTCGTGGCACCCCTTTTTGCTCTTGTTGTCGTTCTGGACTTTTGTTAATTATCACGTATTTTATGGACGATCAAGGCGAAAGAAAGTTATATGTGCCGTCATATTTTTGTTCCCTTCTGTCCTTTTCGAAGCAAGTTTGACTCGGTATCTATTTGGCTCAAATACATTGAATGCAAAATTTAAGCCGCACAACGACAATATATTTTTCTACTCTCTTTGCCTAGCTTCAGTCAACGCATAACCATGGGCTGACGGAAGGGGAGGATTGAGAAATCACGCCTCATCCGCATTTATATCCCAGCCCTAAGGGGTAAGTGGACCGACCCAAAACTGCGTAGGCAAAGAAGACATTTGCTTTTCTCATAAACTGAGCACAAATGCCAATGAAATGTACATCAAAGTGCAATTCCCAGTCCAATCGTCCCAATTTTGTCTACAGGACCCTAGTTTATCACTTGAGGTTCACACCACTCTAAATCTGGGAAGCGGGATACTCATACAGGCAAAATAGGAAGTATTAGGATCCTATTTTGACGAAGAACGTATGTGCACATGCTAGTCTCTTACACTAAAGGAGACTGTCCGCAACTACCGCACCTGAAAGCCGGGATCAGGGACGAGTCCAAATAGAAGCCGATGAAGGATCATACAAGCAATGAGGAGAATCTCGTATGCGTCCAACTTCTTGAGCAACATGCCCAATCAGCTACCAACGATTATCCTACTGTCCAGGAGGCACAATATCAGGAACTGTCATTTCACACCTGGCATGTTCTGAATTCATGTGGTCGCCCCTTAAACTTTCCGAGTTGACAAGGGGCAGTCTGGAAGAGGCCGTTGATTCCATGTCAAATTGTGTGTGGTAGCGCTAGCAACTGTCCATCCCTGCATCACAAACGGAACTTCATGATATAAAGAAAGCATTTGAAAACGGAGCATCGCCAATGCTTTTTGGGCATGCGGTACATTCTGGGGGGCATTAACGCTCGCACAAGAAATAGATGGGATGTCGTAAAGTTATTTGGAAAAACCTGCGTTGCCTTATGTAACCGCTGAATTATGGGATAATGGGAGGAGAAGTACGGAAAAGAAAGTGCCCAAAGAAATGACAGAGGTGGGTGGTCGTGAAAGGGAATCCATGGGCGGGGAAGTAACTTATTGTATTCTCAAGTACCTCTTGGTGAAATATCCCTTGCCTTCCATTCATTATCCTTGAAACAGAAGTTTGCTTTAATAATGGAGATTGCCGACATTCAGGTTCGGTAGCACAAAACCTGTTGAAGTGGTCTACGTTATCGACCGGAAAATCATTTGCAAATGAGATGACGACGGGTATGTCGTTTCCACTTTTCGAGTGGCCCATGCCTGAAGGTGAGTGAATTGCCAAATGCAAAGCACTTGACTAGTAGTGCAGCACAGCCAAGCATCTTGCCCCGAGCTGCGCCCTTCTTTCCCGTAGCCCTACAGGAGTTTGAAAAAAAGGGGATCAGTTGGAGCCTGTTCGAATCTATCCTGGCAGTGAGCGTGCAAACCACATGTTGCCAGGTATAAATAGTGGTACTACTCGTGCCTTTGCTGCTTCGGGCGGTTGATGTTGGGTGCTGGTATGAAGAAAAAAACCACTCGGCCAAAAGGAAATCCTTAAGGTGAGGGTCTCTTCGTTTCGTCGTTATCTTTAGAAAGCATTTCCACACCCCTGGTGGCCGGAAAGCTTTATATGTGACACACTCGCATGTTCGACAGCTAGACTAGCGTTGGTTGATTTGCGGATTTGCGGAGCGAAGCGGAGCAATATCTTCTGTTAAACTGTTAATTAGATGCTTCAAATTCCGTATTAGAATAGAAAGAGGTCACCCAGGATCAATTTGGCAGGCACAGCTTCAGAATCCAAGACTGGAAAATTCATTTTGCCAGAGCACTCTAATTTGATAGTTGACAGGAAAAGTGTATACAGAGGCAGCCTCTTAAATAAGAGGCTAGAAGGCTCATTCCATCAGAGCACCCTGTTTTTGATGATGAGAAAAGCAGTATAGAAAGACTATCTTTAATGAGAGATCTTGCATGTGGACAGCTTCAAGGTTTAAAGAGATATCCTACAGAAGAAGGATTTAGCTCTCAGTAATCTTTTAGCACACTGAGGCTTTATGTGCTACACGATATAAGTACTACTCGTGCCGCTGCTTACTCACTCCACCCGGTAGTGAGTGGGCCACGCCCACACGATAAAAACACCCACACGATAAAAATCTCGTAGATATCAACCTTCTTCATATTAAATTCAATTATCAACCGCCACCATGCCGGATGATGATAATCGCGTTGAAAACTGTATTCAGAAGGCAGTTGAAGCCTATAACAACAATTGGAAATTGAAAATCCTCTCTCTGTCGTGTAAATTCAATGTTCCTTACCAGCAGCTCCGAGCACGTATAAATGGATGAAAAACACTCTCTCAACGGGCGGCCAACGGCAGGAAGCTTAGTGATAGCCAGGAGGCTGCAGTTAAGGAGTGGATTGAGCATATGAATAGAAATAACTGCCCGCCGACCGCTGAGCAGATACAGGATACTGCAAATTCAATCCTACAGCAGCATCACACAGATCCATCAACTCCTCCCCCGCAGGTCAGCAAGATGTGGACTTATCAGTTCATCCAACACCTGAATGACTATAGACGGGTTAAGCAGAAGGCAATGGATCCAAAATGTCTGCAGGTGAAGGATATCAGCTATATGCGTGTGTGGTTTGACCATCTGGAGATTCTATATACACAATACCACTTTCACGCCTGTGATATCTACAATTTTGATGAGATTGGGTTTCAAGAAGGCCAGGGACAAGAAGAATGAGTGATAACAGCACTCTGAGAGATTAATAGTGTGATTGCCTCATCTTTCTCACAAAGTTTGATAACAGTTATTGAGTGTATTGCTGCAAACGGCGCCATATTGGAACCCATTATCATCATGAAGTCCAAGGTCCACCTGGAAGATTGATATACTCAATCCAATCTACCAGGCAATTGGATGATCGCCACATCTGATACTGGATATATCAATGATGTTATCGGCTTCGAATGAATTAAACACTTTAATAAGGCCATGAAAAAGTGTCAAAAAGATAGTCATTGACTGTTGTTGTTGAATAATCATGGTTCTCATCTCATCACTGAATTCCTTCAATATTGCGACTTCCACAACATTATTCTATACAGATTTCCCTCACATTCTACCCATATCCTTCAGCTGCTGGATGGACTGCCTTTTCAGCAGTATAAACACTATCATTCAAAGGCAGTCAACGCCGCCGCACGCTATGGATATGAACATTATGAAAAGAGGCAGTTTTTGCAGAACCTAGTTGAGGTACAAACTCAGGCATTTAAACCTTCTACAATTCATGCTGGATTTGCCAATTGTGGTATATATCCATTCAACCCGGAGCCTATCATATCCAGAATGGATTCAAAGATAGTTGAAGACCCAGTCCTCCATATATTTGATGGGGATGATGGTGACTCCTTTTCCCCGCCATCCAGCTGTCCAACTACTGCCTCCTCCCAACTATCATTGCCAAAGACAGTTGAGAAACTACGACGCCATATTGATGTTGCTGAAAAGGCCTTGAAGGATGTGAAGGATACTCTTAATAAAGAGTCCCTGCAGTTAGGTGCTCGTCTGGACAAGATATTCAAGAGTAGCCTAGTTCAAGCTGAACTCAACGCTCATAGAGAGAGATAGAGGGTTATTATCCTGCAGCAAAGCGCCGGAGAGCTATAAACACCCGCTGGCGAGTTCAGGTAGGGGGAGTCCTTATCATTAAAGACGCCAATAGGAAGATTGCTCATCGCAAGGAAGTTGACACTGAGAAAGAGATGTATAAAGGTGTTGGGCGTGGTGGGAAGAAGTCTATGAAAATCCATGATAATGCTGAACAACAGGAGGTTGAGGATATCTACAGGCGTATTAATGATAATACAAATACTGAGGAAGATATAGATAAATTAATTGTAATAGATTAGCAACGTGGTGGTTAGTTGTTGAATATTGAAGTTGGTGATATCCAAGAATTTATCATTTGGC